>HG995197.1:2580000-3201386 GCA_905332935.1 Bombus hortorum
TCAGAATCTGCGTAATGTGCGAGAATAATCCCCGTTACAAGGTTTTCCAACCGATCGACCGAAACACCAAATTCTATTTACACACATCATATCTAAACCATTGCCAATATCATCTTTTCATACTTCACGAGAATCTTCTCTACTTTATCCAACGAACCGTTAAATCTGAATTCCTAAACCAAGCAAGACCGAGTCAGTTTCTTTACCATTTCCCTCTTTCTTGTCGAGGAATACCAAGACAAAATTTCAAAGACAAAGCTGACTCAGACAACAGCTTGTCTCGTTCCTCTAGTCGAGCCAGTCCGAACATCTCATTACGATAATTGGTTCGGCAGCTCGATTTTCGTTCGTTCGCGAAACCGCGCTACGTCTTCCCTTGTTACCGAGGAAAAAATTGCGATACTCGCGGCTAGCCTTTGTTATCATGCAACAAATATTTTCTAAAGATGAGAGTATGCGTAAGGTCAGGCAAATTGTCACCGAGCATTGAACAGCTTTTACCTACTTGTCACGGAAATAACGAGACCTTCCTTTGTTGTCGAAGAACGACGCTTTCCATTCATCAACGATAGATTTTTCTTTTTAATTAACGCCTTTCATGTTCAAGTAGATACAAGCAGTATTTGTTAAGTAATATCTTGCGAGAGTACATGATAAATTATTTTCTTTGAATTTCGTAAATATATAATTTATAAAATATGACAGAATATAAAGGTTATATTATTCAGACTAATAATAAAAATTGTATATAATTTCATATGCAGAATATAAAAATGCCAGAAACGCTACAAATTTTCTGAACAATCCAATATGATTAACTCTTATCAAAAATAAGTAAATCAAAGACAAGTGTCCGAATAAGTTTTGAGCGGTAGTGTACGTACGGGTAGTGTACGTACGGGTAGTGTACACAGAAAGCTTTGCCTCGCTAGGTGTTAGCTTTCACGGATGCATGCATGTACGTGACGGAGAAAGACACACATCTGGTATAATCCGAAGGGTTAGCAGCGAGCAAAACAACAGGACTCGTTTCGACGAGCACTCCACCTTCTTACCTGCCCCTTCAATTTAGACCTTGCTGCTGTTTCGTCCGTTCTCTCCATTTCGCGCGACTTCTTCCGAAGCTTCTAGTCTTTCCAACTGTTTTTCCTGTCTTTGCTAGCTGTTTTTCCGTTCCTTTGTTTGGCTGGAAATTGGGAGCGGGTTCTGTGGTTTGCTGGTTGTAGTTTTGTTTCCTAACTTGCGAATCTCTTCCAGAGGTTTTGTGGATGATGACGTGGAGCTGTTTTTGGGGGTTCTCGAGGGCTGTTTTCGAAGATTTATAGCTCTTTAGGATCTCGTTAGTTGTACATAATATCATTCTTTTTTCGGTTGGGACTGGGAGTGGATCGCGAGGATTACAGGTTGAAATTTGATTTCGTAGATATAGAAGGTGCCTTTGAAGACAGATTTATCGTTCTTTTCGTTTTATAAGGTTCTACTCTATGTGTTGACCATTTCAGAACTCTACCTCTTTTCTATTTTTCTGTTCTTTTATTCAATTGTGATTTAGAAATGAATCGTGTGAATTACAAGTTGTACTTTCCTCTTGTAAGCTGTAAGGGATGGAATAGAGAGATTTGGTCTGCTTTCGAAGACTTAGATTTATTGCTCTTTTGGTATGTCAGAGGTTATATGATATAGGGATGTTTCCTACGTTCTGTTCTCTTCGGTAAGTCCTTGTATACGCGTGAAATCTATTGATGCGATACTTCGTTCAGGATACAGAGTTTTCTATTCTAGTATCCGCTCGGTTGCTCCTCTCTTTCCTTAAAAAGGTTCAGTCGTACGATATATACGAGAAACTGATTCACTTCTGTGATACAAATATCCTACGATATGAGAAGGATGCTCTCTTCTCTCGTGTCACACGAAGAATAAGGGGCTCTGGAATTATCTTAGCTGCGTCGAAATAGCAATATTTCAGACCATATTCTTTAAATTCCTCATAAATATACAAACATTCGCAGTCTACTAATTAATATTTTCATACAAATTAATATATCCGTGCAGGAAAATCTGCAAAAATCTTTCATTAACACATCGAAGACATCATATGAAAATATCTTCTTCAAATCATATTCCAATCGGTAAATTTCAGTTCATCAATGAAGAAATATTTTATGTTGGAACCAATTTCTCGGCTTTCTATACCATCGTCGTTTCAATTATTCATACGTTGAAGCGCACCGTAAGGATACACGGTGCGTGTGGAAATATTTTCTCTAAAAGGCAGGACATTTATTGCCGGATATGTAAACGGCTTCCTTACGCATTCCGCGTCAGTTGCAAGAGCTGTTGGGATCGATATTCGTCCATGTTACAGGCTACGCTGTCTGTACTCGCGAATTTTCCAAAGAGCCGGCTCGGCCGTCCTGGATTTTTGCCGACGCCGCATCAATGAATACCCGCGATTCAACTCATTTTTACTTTCGCGTTTCTCGATTCCATCGCGTTCCACATTCGCCCCTCACCACTTACCTGTTTATATCGACTCTTTCCTTGCCATATTCGTTTATTTAGCCGACACGTTGCTTCATTAATTCCGTTTCTTTGAACGGATCTTCACTTTTCACAGAATGTCGCTCAGAAACGGCGTTTTATATCTTTTCGAGACATAAGACCGTCAAACGAGCTATGATGCAGAATGCTATGCTGTTTGTCCCGTCAGGTGTTTTTATTTTAGGGATTATCAACATTTTTCACTCAATTTCGTTTTATTTCTAAAAGATATTTCGCCAATATATAATTAATTACAATTAAGAATTAAGTTTGGATTAAATTTAAACAGTTATTCTGTCGCATGATTTTTAAATCTTAAGAATTGAATAATACTTCTGTTCTTGTCTTCTTCCTACTTTTGAAAGATGTTTAGTAAGCATAATATACAGGTTCAGAGATTTGCATTAAGTTTAGACGAAGAAAAATGAAAATGTCATAAAAAATTACTTAACTTGAGCTTTCTTCGATTTCGAAAAGGTAGATACATAGGATATTTTAACAAAGGTCAGATTATCTTAGTGTTTTAAATCATAATTTCCAGAAATACTTTTCCATAGTAGAACTCCGTTTCTTCACGTTGTTCCACGGTTAATACCAAATATCCCTTTAAACATCATCCAACAACGTATCACGTCCGTAATCTTTTTACGTTTCGATGGCTCGTAGTAGAGAATTTCGGTAAGATCAGGACACCCGATTCCCCAGATGTCGGTTCCCTCCTTTTCCGTTCGTCGTTTCTGTGAAAGCAGCGCCGATCTGGAAAGGTCTCCGGGACAAGATCTTGTCGAGATTCATTCGTGTTGGTTCAGACGTCGGACGAGAGCCGTGGATTCTTCTTTCCGTCGTGAAAGGGAAATAGAGTGTGAACGAATCTTGGGCAAAATGGGACGCCGCTGCAAGAATCCCCTGCTTTTTGGGGTTTCGGTCCCAGAGAAGTTAATTCAACGCAATGTCATGAATTTTGCTCGGATTTTCTGTTATAGACTCTCCAGGGGTAGTGTAAAGATCGTTCCAGATTAAGCTGTCTTCCATTGACAAATAATCTTTGATGAATTAGCACTACGTTGTCTTCGTTACGTCATCTTGCTTACATTAAAATACCGAATGTAATAATCTTCACCTTTTTCCAGCGAAGAACAATGCCGAATATTTTATATTCTTTTTGTTCTTGGTGGTTTGAATTAAAACGACGAATGTGGCACAACAATGGTGATTATGAGATTGCTAATGTTCATGCGTTCGTGAGAAATTAAAATGTGCGAAAATGTATAAAATACGAAATATGAAACATTACGAAGTAACGTAGCGAATTTCTCGTTTAGCTTCTATTTCACGAAGCTTTGGTTGTGTTCGCAAAGCTCTGAACTTGCGTAAACGCAGTTTATTAATCGCCTGATTCGTCATTTTCAAAATCATCTTGTTATTTTATACCCTCCTAAATTTATTATAAATTTCTATGATCTACCTAGAATTGGCCATTCACAATATTGGCGCAAAACGAACGATATAAAAGTTTCAGAAACAGATGTAGTATCGTGTTATATTATTTGTCGTCTGGATTCTCTGAAATATTTATGAAACGTGTATTGTGAATACTTCGAAGGGAACAACTGATTTCGATATCTTCCAGGGATATTTTGTTGGGATTCATTTATTCGTGTAACACACGGCCCATCGATATCAATATTACTGCTCATATTCCATTGTGACTCGTTTTTCACAGCTATTCCGCGCACGTTTCGATGTTTTGAGAAAAGCAAATGGAAAAAAGGTATACATATTGATCCGGCTGATTTCAAGACACCGAATCGTACAGAGATTACTACGTGTTCCAGAATCGGACAACGTGTCTATTCTTCCGTTAAAACGATAAAACAGATTAATTAACATTGCCATTGGCGTTTAAAGAAATTCAGGAACAATGGTTTTACATTATCTCATTTCGATGCATTCCTTATAGGGTCGGTTGTCGAATGACGAGTCTTTATGTTGGGTTATTTCATAAGTAATGTTCCTTTAGAAGACCAATTTTAATTATATTTACGCTTACTTGTGGCATGTTAATTGCCACATTAGTTATGATATGGTAGGTTAAGGATTATACTGGCGTAAGTCAATCGTTCGATAATTCCAATTTAATCATGTATTTCAACTTCTAAAAGTACCGTTCGTTTAATTGCATAGTTAACTACGTCATCGCATCACTCTGAGCACATTGAATTTTTTATGATCACAGACGTGAAATACTATTTCTAAACGAGTAGAAAATAAAAATTTCATAGTGGTGTAGGAGGAAGGTACGAGGCCAGTTCCGCATAGAAAAAGTGCTTTCCCAAGAATTCAAATATTCATAAACTTCGCGAAATTCCCCAGAAAATTCTAAACACACTTACTAACAGCAATCAATCTGGTAGATAAAAACTTTTCCCGCTCTTCTATAATTCAACGGGCAAGGAACACTCTGAAAAATGTATCATCGATCAATATTATTTACACAAAAACCGGGCTTCTAAAACAAATAGGCAAGAAACCTTCTGAAAAGAGGATTATTATTTTATGTCCTCGCAAATAACAATTGATGCGTGAACGATTATTATTATTATTGCTACAAAAATCAGATTTCCGAAACGCTACTCTTGATGCGACTTAATATCTTCCTTTCAACGTAAATTCGCTATGACAGCAGAAAATATACTCGTCTGCAGGTCAACTTTCTTATGGATCGGACAACTGCAGCATTCAGAGGCTCGTAGGTGTCTTCTTCTCTTTGTCTTGGGCTTTCTCCTTGGGATAAGATTGTCCTAGCGTGTCGAGAGACCCACTTTCCGATTCGGTTGCCATTGGGATATAGAGCCAGGGCCAGTCTCTCCATTCGTAAAAGGAATACGAGCTGTGTTCGCGTGTAATAGAATTCTCGAAGAGAAAGAAAGTCGTCGCCTCTCTGCAAAAGGGAGAAACCTTCTGCTCGATAAGGAGTTTATCGAGATTAGATGGGAAAGCGTCGAGCGATCCAGTCACGACGATACGTACACAAGGAATTAGTTTTGTATCTGATTCCACGCTCTCTAACATGGGATAATTATACTTGAACACAAGTTAAGTTCCCTTACGATCACTCGTCGCCTCTCTGTACTCGTACGACTGGATATGCATGATTTTCGAATAGAGATGCTTGATACAAACCCTCGTGGATTCGTGTACTTGCTTTGGATAGCAAGAACCTTTGACTCGGCAAACTTCATATCGACGAGTTGCTAGGAGCTTCGAAGGAGAGCTACACAAACTTTGATTCTCTGGAGTGTCTAATCTACGATGTTTTGATGATCCTACAGTGAGAGTTCCTAAACTCTTGTGAAATACCAAATTTCTGACTCGTTAAGTCGCGTTTGCGTTAATAGGTTGTTCTCTTACTACTTTGGTGAAAGGACTACGCTAGACTTTTATCATCTGAGTGATTTTTATTATTAAAGACGATTAATGTACTCTGTAAAGAAATTTTGTGTAACGTTGGTAAGTATAGCGTTAAAGCAAATATTAACAGAATAGGACGTTGTTAACAGTATAGAGAATGGTAACAAAGATTACCTGTCTTCGTAGTTGCAACGAATTGCGACACTTGCGAGAGAACTTCGAGAAGAAGCAGAAATGCGCAGACAATATCGTAAAAGTGTTTTAAAAGTTTTCGAAGAACAATCGTTCCTCGACAAAGTTGGATCATTAATTAGACGGTAAACAATCGTTTCACCTATAAATTCAGTTCGATTAAAAATAGAAAGATACACAATTCCAATAAGATCGTTTCCGATTAATCACAATGTTTTTCGCATGGTCGAACGACTCTAGGTCGATCTCCCAAAAGTTGGCCGGCATAAACGGGCCTCTAATGTCAGGTTGATTTTACTAGAAATAAGATATTTTATGAGAAAACTTGGCTTCCGTCGAATATCGAAGGATTTTCCGGGGAATAAAGCAATAATAATAACATTACCAGAAGTTTGGTGAGCGATAGGAGGAGGATAGCAAAGCAAACCAGCTTAATACTTGACAGGAAACACGAGCTGGAACGGTGCAAGGCGCGTGTACCGTCGTATCGTGGTTGCAAATATGCAAATCGTGGAGGGCCGTGTTGCGAAACGTGGAACGCGGAGTCGAGCGATAAGTCTCATAACCAATCAGCCGGATTAGATTAATCCTTCCTTCGATGTCGTTTAAGTAAATTCAGTCGGCGATGAATTGGATCGGTTCGCGCGGATCATCCGCGCGACCAGACAAATCGAATCGCGTGAAATTCGTTTCGCCTGCAACCCGGTCTGCGTTTGTATAATTGAATCGATGTACGAGCCTAACAGTCGAAAGTAAATCCTCCTAATCGATTCCTCGTTGATATACTATACGATCGAGCTTCTCAGAAGTCAAACTGCTGTAATTTACCTTTCGTAAAAATTTCCTAATTTTATCGTTAGCTTTATAATTTATATTTGTAGAAGTAAATGGTTGGTACGATTAATTTGAAGCGTATTAATAGTAAAACTTTTGCAAGAAGCTCAGTTTACAATTAAAAGGCTTGATTGAGTTATTGTGAAACAGACTTAGAGTCGTAGAATAGAGTCATAAAAGTACGCATATAATAAAATATAATTGTAAAACTATTAACGTTCATTAATCGTGCAGAAGATGCGATATTTTTTCATCTCTCCGTGTCTTATTTTATCCACTCACCGCTCTATTATATTTTTCCACGAATAACAAGTATAATAGGATAATAAGAATAAATTTTCAATTATAAAAATCGATTAGGCAAATCTAACAATTTTTGAGCTCTTGAACACCCTACTCGGCTGTGAAATTCAATTTTGAAATACTCGAAGCGCGGTAAGAGTTGTATCGTTTAAAATCACGAAGTAATCCAACATATTTCGCGTGTAAAAGAATCGCGGGAAAGTTCCTCAAGGGCGAAATTAGGGCGATGAAATGATCTTATTTGTCAGTGCTTCTTTAAAAATTGTTTGCCCTTAGTTGGAGGGAGTTTCAAGTAGTTTACATACACACGGATGCGCGCACGTACGCGCACAGAGACAGCAATTCCGAATACGGAGCATTGAGACGACTCTATGCCGACGAAAACGCCCCGAAACTTTAAGCAAAATTGCTTTTTCTTCCTCGAAAGGGTCCCTGGAATACCGAGATTGACTAAAAGTTGTTTACAGTTTATCGCTGGCCAAGAAAGATTCCACCTGCTTCCTTCACAAGCTTCTTTCAACGTAGCTGCTTCTTTCCCCGAATGGAAATTTCAAAGCCAACAAAACGGAAACTATGACTATTATGCCGCGATGCAAGTGCAATGTAACGTTGAGACACAAATATCCATTCATCCAAATTAATCCTCTTGTACAAAAGTTTTTAATTAAACGTCGAACTGCAACATTAGTATACTTGAAGACTACAGATGAGAAATACGATAGGTCATATTTCTTGTTTTTTCATAGAAATCAATTTTAGAATTCAATATGCTGTCGATCATTTCTATATCAAAATCCTTCTTTCGTTTGATTTTGGGACAGAATACGAATTTTACAGGATAAAAACAGTGACAAGTACGTTTTTGCCGATTCTCTCATTTTAATACCATTCTATGATTAAACAGAAAGGTTTTGTAAAGATTATTCTTTTTTTCAGTTATTTTATATTAAAATATCTTCTCCTAACCATCTAGAGATAGAAAAGTCAGAAAATCAATAAAACTGAATTGTCGTATTTTCTCCGCATAGTTCTCATTTGTAAATTGAGAGGAAGCTTCCATTTACGAACAAATAATTGAAATATATCATGAATGTTTTAATAATCCCCGTAAAGAATATTCAGAGTAGTATTAACGGTTCGAGACTTGGAGTAACATTGTTTCCCTCGCAACATTTCCAGCGTATAGGAGTTCATATAGGAAGGCTTGTATCAAGGGATATACGATGGGATTGTGGCATCTTTGCATGAAGTTACAAAGGCATTTATGTGTTTCACAGCGCACGTCATGGGTCGACTATCAATGCGGCTTTGTGGCGAAAGCGTATTGTATCTAACGACACGGCTTCTCTGAAAAAATCTCTTTCATGTGTCAACATTGGGAAAACATTTTCCATTTCGAGCGTTCTTCCCGTTTTTGTAACGGATGGCGCATAATTATTTTTAATCAGTTTCGACGTTTAATATTTCTCCTCGCGTATCAAACAAAATTGTTTTATATTTCCTTTTACTTTATAACATACATAGTAATATCGAACGAATGAGTAAAATAACAAATTTGGATCGAAACATTTGTCAAGAAGACTCTTCTACATTTTTGTAAAGAGTGATCTGTTTACATTACGCCGTGCGCGACCATTCTTTCATGCATTTACGATAAACAAGAGCGTTCTTTACATTGCAAAGCCGTGGAATGAAAGTGGATCGTTGTATATAGGAAGTTTTCGTTTGAAACATGTAACTCTCACCCTCTGGTAAACGAACATCGAAGATCGATACGTAGCGAGTAACTTTAATATTTTGCTTTTTATTCGGTGATGCCGCAACGTTTCGTTCCACGAGCTGCAAAATATTTGGAATTTATCCAGAAAAAAAGGAATATACGTGTCTTGTTTATAATAGCGTGCAGAGATAGGAGAAGATCGATATGCGGTTGGGCAAGGGAAATAGGTCATGCTTTGGTCAGACAAGGGTGTATAATCCCGGTACATGGTTAGACAAGTGGAATAACCTGCTATATGGTCAGATAAGTGGAATAACTCTGTGCACGGTCAAAATAAGTAGTATGATCCCGGTACATAGCCAAGCAAGTGGTATAAGCGTGGTACATGGTCAGAGGGAAGTAATATGATTCTGGGATACGGTTATGGGAGTAAAATAACCCTGGTGCACAGCCAACCAGAATGATACGGTCTGATATAAAATCGGATAACTAATACAACCCCTTTGCGTGGCTCGCTGTGTAATCAGATAATCGATATATCCGAATATTTCGAATGGACAACCTAAGTGGAATGGCTCGGTGTCTTATCAGACAATTGTACGATGTTCGATCAAAGAGGCCTTACTCGATATTTTTAAAATTGTACCACGTTGAACTTGATCACGCGAGTATACAATTATGTTAATCCTTTTGTAAGTAAGTCTATGTAAGAATAACACAGTATACTACATAGTATGTACAGTATACGCCTTATACATAAGTATTAACACCCTTACGTAATATAAAACGTTGTGTCTTATTTATATGAAGATACCGACGTTCCTGGATCACTTTTATTTTGTCCGTCGTACTTCTCATTTTTGACCGATACATGACATTTCGAAACTAACAGGTAATTCATTTTACACGAATACAAAAAGTAAAGGTCTGATCGATTAATCGCTTATCCGACAATCTGGATTAATTATCACGTATTATACGAGACTAGCAAGCTTCTTACATACCACACGTGTTACAAGTAGCTTAACTACAGGTCACCGATATGTTTCTACGAGGTCCGAAGAGACTTAAATTTTTTATCCGAGCAATTTCTTTAAAGCCTCTCCCTAACCGCCGTGAAGAGTAGGATTCTCGCTTAAAAGAATCGTCCCTGCCCTCTCATCGCACGAAAGTAATCCGAGAACGAGAATCTCGGTTGGAGAAACTTCCTGGCCAAGCTCGTGAGACTTTTCCTTACAACGTTAACACCGTACTCGATCGTACTCGTCGAAAGTTTACCGCGTTCGTCGACAAAGCTCACCGTGGCTCCAAATGGCGAACGTTCGTCTTGTCGCCGTTGGTCTTTTAAAAGAAGAAGCTACGTCTGAGGTTAGTTGCAAAGCGAGTCGCGTGCTCTAATTTGCGGATAACAAGGCGTCTCTTTGCGGTCGTCGCCGATAGACGCGCTGACGTTCGCATCTTTGTTCGTCCTCTCCTTCTCCCACTGTTCGCCAATACCGTGGCCTGGATTCCGTGGAATGTCTCGATAGCTTTGTAACTCTCCTTGTACAGGGCCTGGGATAAGTCGAGTAGACGAGGAGAGAAACTCATCAGGGCTTGGCCAAGTTTCCCGCGAGTTTTGATAGACTCGTTGCGCCAGAACGAAGATTCCACGGCCGTGCACGAATTATTCAGTCCTTATCGGCTGAAAAATCGGTGTCTTTTAAATGAGACCAGGCCTCAGGTTGTTTCACGAGACAGTGACCGTAATTTACCACGCGTTCCCAGGCTCGGGGACAGCCTGTTTTGTTAGTCCAACGATGTCGCGCTTTTAAGAACCAGATAGGCTCGGAACTTATGGCGAGAACTCATCAGTCGTCCGAGAAAGTTTTGTGGAACTTTTGATAGAACCCGCGAAGTTTTCGCGTGGTAAATCCATTTTCCTTAACGTTTACGAGGAAAGGTAATGTTCGCGTCGTGTTGCTTTACTTACCTTGCACGATGAACATTTTTATCTTTTTAATTCTTCCATTCTGTGTTCGCGATATTACGTTAAGAGGAAACTAAATGCAGCAACGATGAAAATGAGAATAAGATTCAGACGATGCAAACGATATTATTTTATTAACATAATATAACCACTTGGAAGAAGTTCGGTTCTCTACCGAGCTATTCACAAACGGACGAAAGAAAACAAGCGGCAAATGCATTATTCCAGAGTTAAGAAATTATATCAAAAGAAAAAGAAATTATATGAAACCTGATCAGTGGTACTTTATTCTTCTTGGAAACGTCGCTTTGGAACTTTAAGCGGCCGTAGGGCATTCAGGATTCTCGGAATCTTATTAAGCAATTGCAAACAATGTTCCGCGGAAACAAATGAAAATCTTTGCATGACGTTTATTTAAACGAATCGATGCCAATAAGCACCGGAACCGAGTTTACAGAGATCTTCGTATTTCGAATATGCATTTCGTTTCCTCCACGAGTTTCAACCGCATCGTTCTTTTTGATTCATGAGAATTTGAGAATGGATTAGTCACAGAGTATTAGCCTATTATCACGGCGAAAATATTGAACAGGGAAGGTGGAGTATTAAGGATATCAATTTAAGCTGATAATAATCCGTAATTACGCTTACTGCGTTTCCTTCACAGACATGGTAACTAATTTAGCGAACGTGATCTGGGTCCTTCACTCCGCTGACGACGTTAAATCCTTATTCCGTTAATTACATCAATGACTAGAGTTGACCGATAATGGGATACTTGCAGCTTTTCTTCCCGATATAAATCCTTCTGTTCGCTTTCGAATTAATTCGTGATGCTTCTGTTATCGAACTGCCTTCGATTTTTCACTATTTTTGTTTCACAAGATCCTCTTAGTAAGGTTTTCTTAGCAAGATCTGCGAGAAATTCTTTTTCCTTCGGAACGATCGACGAAGCAACTCGTTATTTGTATTGTCAATATCATCGAGATTTATACGACACATTCGTACTTGTATCTTAACTATCCTACGCTATTGTATTTTTTAGTGACAATCTATCGCACGATATTAAATATCGAAGGATTTACGGTTGTTGATGAACAAGAAAATAACCTTTGACTGGAGTTTCCTCGATTAGAATCTATTTGTTGAGACGATCGTCATGTTTTTGTTATTGTTCCACAATGGTTTCAGAGAGAATCCCCAACGCTTTTTCTTGTAACCGTGGCTCGTGGCAGAAAGGTGAAGGGATTAATTCTATCGATCGAGCCAGATACGTGTCTTAGGTCAATGTTTAGAATTGAAGGTGCAATTCCTTTTACCGCTCCGTCGATTGTTGCCTTTTCACCTACGCGCTCGAAGCGGTGGCGTAGCTCGTGGCATTATTGCCTTACCACGAAATCCCAGGGCGTTCTGATGGATCCTGTAACCTGCTAAGACTTATTTGATGGTGGATTTAATCCCATTTGGGATATCGATCAGTAAAGTTAACATTCATCAAGCGCCAGGCACTTTCTTCGTAACGTTGCGATTACTTTACTCAAGCATCGGCCTGATATTTATCTTGTTGATTTTTAGTTGCTGATTTTTTAATTTGTCGTCCTTTTTTACGATTATTAAATATAAACACTAGAATTAGACTAGTAACACACTAGAACATTAAAAGATATACTCGTTGCATCTATTGAAAAATTTCTATAAATTCTGCTGTAATTGTAATTATGGATTTACATAAAATAATCCGAGAAACAAGCCTGTAAAAAGCAATCAACTTATAATACCATTGTACCTTTTGTCTTTATGTATGAGTAAGTTTCCTAAAACTCGTCCCTTATCTCTTAATTGCAAAAGAATTCAATAGATGGATAGTATCTTTATTGTTCTTTTTGTGGATTACAAAGGATTCTGCTTCTCTGGTTTATTTTTGCCAGCTACCTTATACCTAGGAATTACTATATGACATATTCGCTTTCTATTAACAATTGAAATATAAATCAGCCATCTTCCGATAGAATTCAGTATCAAGTTTCACAAACACACTAACGTTTTCCCAATAATCTTCAAACGAGATATTCATAAACTTGCCAATCCTAGCATTAAGCAGTGATTAAATAAAAAGATTCTTCATTCAACGAACAATAACAAACCGGAGTAGCTTTTCGAATTTCTTCAATTATATCGTAAACAACGACGACGACGACTGTTTAATTATGTATTGTTATTAATTATGTATTGATATTACTTACGACGACCCCATTCATTTCTCTTCTCTATATCCTCCATTCTTTCTTTCCATGTGAACGTCATTATTTCCCTGTTTACATGATGGAACGTTGACACGGGCCATTGTTCGCATGCTACGCGCGGAACAAAGAGTTGAATAAACGCGCGGCTGAATAAACAGCTTCTTTCCGTGCTCTTCCAGCTTTCTTTCTTCGTTTTTGTCATTTCTGTCTTCATTCTTTAAGCAGATTTCACACGTGGCAGTATGGCACGACGAAGGAGTACGTCTTATAATTGCGACTGGTAACATTTCGCGGAGCACGCAAGAACTCGGACGGCCTGACGGTCAAAATTCCAGCCGCTTCCACGATAAGACGGCCGGAAACGTTTCAGTTATTGCATTCCGCTTCCGCGGAACAAATTGCCCCGCACTAAAACCGCCGTAATTAACTGCATCCATCTTGTACACGTTCCACATTTTGCGACGACACGATTGTTCGGCAAATAACGTCGCGCGAACAACCTCGCTGCATGCAAAAACTTGATTGCGTTCGTTCGTTCATTCGTGTCTTTGAGTTGACTCAATTGCCACCGGTACAGAACCGATGGTTAAAACGCGCATACACACACGCACGGTCGCTGATGTTTCGTTAAAATGCTGCTTTCTCTCTGAATTTTGTTCGGCTGCTGTTTACTCGAGGGAAAGGTTGCAAAGTAGGTATTCAGTTTGGCTTCCGTAATGGGATGCATGGCGTTACGGATGGAAACAGCAGTTGTTGTCGGCAAAATGTTTCCTGACATATTGCGTTAAGGAGGTGGGAATTAAATAATTAAAAATTCTGTACATTCGTTTCAGTAGTAATAAGAAGAATTCCATCTGATACTTGTATTTAGTATTTATATTTTGGTATTGTTGCCATTTGCAAGATATTTATAAGGCAGTCCTTTTGTCTTTGGAAGATGAACCTTTAATAATTGAAAATTGCATCTCAAATTTATTTCAGTAGGGAAAGATTACGTTTAGTAACTGTGTTTAGTAAAATACAGAATAATATGATGAAGTAGGAAAAGAAGTAAGCGTACGAATAAAATTTAATGAATTGGCTTTTAAAAAGTCAATTTACAAGAGAACGCTTTATCCTGGCAAGTGTTATTCGCGATGAAACTAATTTAGTAGAGGTGCTTAAGAGATTGAAAATATCTTGAGTAAGAACACGAGACGACGATGGAGAAATGTAAATAATAAGCAAAATGGTTTGGATCGCAGATCGTTAGGGAATTTTCCTTCAGATTTTTCCTAAAATTCCAATTAATTTCTTCTCCCTAAAGACGATCGCCGCGTAATAAAAATTCAGTAACATTCTTAATAAATAATAATTAGAAATTGGACCTTGTCGATATTGATCTTAAACCATGGAGCGCTTTAATAGGCTAGCTTTTCACAGAAGAAAGGAATCAAGTTGTTCTTCTCGACCGTATGTTACGCTTAAATTGTCAAAAATTCCTGTAATTAAGTTTCCTTGGATCTTTGTAAAAAAAAAAAAAAAAAAAAAAAAAGGAAGAAAAAGAGAGAGTCAGGTATTATTTCCAAAGAGAGACGAGACAGACTGAAAAACAAATTAAAAAGATTTGTAGGTAAAAACTGTACTGAAGAAGAATGTATGTATGCGATGGAGATAGGTGTGTAAAAAATGGGTAAGATTTTAAAAAGGACTGACGACTACTAAAAATAGAGTCGGAAGAGTGGGTTATAAAGAAATGGGTAGAAAAGTTGGATATGAAAAAAGTACGAAAAATGTGTTTAGAAGAGAATTCTAAACAATCGAGAAATACCAGGAGAAGTTGACGGTTAGAAAAAAGAAAGAAAAAAAGACGGATAAAGCATAAAAATTAGGAAAAGTTAAAAAATAGCTGACAAGCAAAATAAGTTAAAAAGAATTGAAGTAAAATTCAGAAAAATTTAAAAAAGCTCGTCGAGTGAACAGAAAACGTAGCACAGAACCAGAATAGAAGTGGAGAAAAGCTAGAAAAAGCTGACAGATAAAAGAGACGAGAGAAAAACAATAAAATAACCAAGGTAAAAATTGGGGAAAGCTAAAAAGAGAACGGACGGGCAAAGGAGGCACGAAAAAAGCATGAAAATTGGAAAAGTTAAAAAAGTTTATCGAACAAAAGGAACGGGAAGTGGTAAGGCCTAACAATATAGAATGCTGGAAAAAAATATTGTTAACTGGTAATTTCGCCAACTTTCGTACATTTATTTCGTGCAGACGAAGATTCAGCAGTTGATCGACAAAATATTCGTGCAAAATTCAGTTGCATCAGTCATAAAAGAGTCTCCGAACGCGTATTTCTTTTGGTAAAATACTATTAAAAGTTCTGCGGGGAAGCAGGAAATCCAGATCAATTACCTTTCGGGAGAACAATTCAGCTTTAAGGTCGAGAACTTCGACGGCTGGGGGTGGATTTCACCGAAGAAACTTTCGAATGGAACCGAGTTGGATGTTTTAAGCGCGGATTATGATACGTATAGAGCAGCTTCTATCCAATAACTCTAGCTTCGTTAATTGCGCCAAACATCCAACGACTAATTCAATGAAATTCGATCGAACCTTAATCTGAATTAAAACCCCGTACAAAAGTGAATATACCTTCAGCTATCGCATACAAAGTATACTTTCTATCAAAAGCTGCTTTAAATCAGGCTGACTAAAAGCATCTGCGTTTCTCATACGGCACAAAGGCAACTCGGTGTTTGAAGTCGTAACAATTTTACAAACGATATTTAAATGGTAACTGAGTAGTAATTTTACAAAAGAAGATTTCATGCGTATTCCCAAAAGAAATCATCTTTAAAAACTCGTCGCGCTTTTAGGAAAGAAAGATAGAGGCAACGTTTTTATGCACGTTTCGCCAGGATCGTCAAAGAGCCACGAAAGCAAGAATCGTCGGACTTTGAGGTACTTTTTCCAAGAATCTACGGCGCATTTATCAAGATACCGACAAAGCGAAGGCAAGCTGGTCGTTAAATGTGACTGAAGAAACTCTTTCAGGACGCTGTCAGATTAACAACGAAAGCTGTAGATTTACAGGGAACAAGATAGAACCGTATTTGTTCGAGTAATTGTCGTGACCAGAAGCGGGGAAGAAGTCACTTTAAATCGTTTAATCCGCTTTATTACCGTTATTTTGCTTTCTCTGTAATGTTCAGGCTAATTTTTATTGCGATCTAAGAAAGCTCGTGTGTTCACTCTCTCTTCGAATCTCACTGGTGTTTATTAATGAGATTAGGGAAATGGGAACAGCTCGTTTGGACATCTTAAGCGTTACTGTTCTCTCGAAAAACAGACTCTCATGGGGATTCTAATCTCCTTTAATTCCGCCCTACGATTCGAGCGCGGTACACTCGAGGATCGAATGTTCCTTTGAACGCAACCTAAGACGTTTATAACAATAGCATTTAAATGCCTAAGTCAGGCTTGAATTTTTATTGCGTGACAATGAACACTTAACTATTAAATAACTAATCGCAAGGAAGTTTTCTCTTTATGAATGGAAAAGAACGACGTAGAAATACACAGAAAAACACAATTTTCTTTACCAAAATTATGTTCTTTTATATTTCTGTATCATTCGTTTCCACCATAAGAGTAACGCTGAAACCTTCTTGGTTACCTAACGTTATTGGTAATAATAACAAAATTCGTCGTTATAAGGAATAAAAAACAGTGCTATTCCTTTATCTTAACAATGGAAGAAAAACTATAAGAAATTATACTATAACTATAAGAAACGACTATTACCGTCTCTCATTTCACAGCACATGTCGGACGATACTGTAAAACTTTTTAATTTTTCGTTCCCGATAGCTTGCAAAATTCGCTTATTTTCGACTATCTTGTCCAAAGTAGGTACGTGTACCTGTTACTCTACAACATCCTCGCTTAAGATGGATCATCAATTTACCTCCACAAGATAAGATTCACCTAGCGAAAAGAGGAAACGGGGGAAGAGTGTAGCATCTTGGCTGCTGATTGAACAACGCCAGCTGAGCACGAGTAATCAAGTTCACTGTGAAGATCGGGCACGTTCGACCGGTCTCTCTCGCTTCCGGTCAATTGCTAGGGTTTATTTAGAGCGTCCAATAACGCGGATCTCCTCGGTGGTGACTGGTGGATCGTTTCAATGGATTTACACAGTGTTTTGTTGTTTCTAACTTGATGTTCGAGCTTCGACGAGACGAAGAACCGAGGTGACGAGAACAACGTCGCGTATATCGTACGATGGATGTTACAATGCTCGAAGTATTCCCGATAGAAATATGGAACTGGTCGGGGCTTCCGACTGACGGAATTCAACGAGTTACGGTTCGGTCCGGTGCGGTTAATATTGAAGGAAATTTACATTTCCGTTGGAAATCAACAGTTCGATAGGAAATCCCGTTGGGTATTTCAAGTCGCTGGTAAAAGCGGGCTATTTTTGTTTCTCACTGGCCGGTTCGTTCGTTCTTCTACGCCTGGGGATATTTCTCGACAACGATGACGCGCAGGACCTTTCCATTCGATCGAACTACGAGGTTTGAGTGGAACCACGGAGAAAGAGGAACCTTCGTGGATTATTTCAAGATTTGAGATCTCCTGCACGATAATTTACTAATTAATAATATCAGCGATTTGACAAAATGCGAGTTGCAAGTTTCTCATAATTTTATAACTTCACTTCGATTATGATAATCAGATAATTTGTCGTTTGGAAAATTTACTCCCAAAATTTCATTTGTTTTATCATCGGATTTGTTACTACGATGCAAGAGAATTTAACGATACTAAATATTCGCGACTTGTGACTTGTCAAGTTTCACTAACAATATTATTAGTACAGCGGTTTTAATAAAATACGATAAAACTGTTAAATATATCTAGGGACATTTATCTCGAAAGTTCGAGGGATAAACTTTCTCTTCCTTTTTGAATTGTTCGAGCGAACAGAAAGAAGCTTTTGTTTTTCGGCTGACCACGGTAGAGCAACGTCGATAGAACACTTTCAACTCGTCCGCCTCTTCAAACGTTCAATTGCTTTTCACTCTCAGTGCTAATACACAGAGTTTTTCTTGTGTTTGTACGTGCGCTATTGTAAGGACACTTGTTCGGTTAATAATCTCACTATTATCGTACATAACTTAAGTTCTCGTTATTGTTTAGACTTTGTCATTGTCAATTATCAGACTAATTTATTCGGCGTAACGTAAACACACCAATTCTAGAAGTCAATTTTCTGTCTTTGCGTCTTCTTGTCTGATAACTCATGCAGTTTCATACGGTAAACATACAAATGTAAGATTGATTAACAAGCGGCGCCAATATGCATATTTGACTTGACAAGGACGAAAGGGACCTCCATGCAACACTCGCTTTCTATTCTCATATCGCATCCACTTACACGGCAATATATGGCCCGCTTACTCTATCTTTATATCTCTATGATTTTAAATAGATCGTCGACTGTTTTCTGTTTCATAGCGAAATTACTAACGCATTCCACTGTATATATCCTGAGTATGTCTGCTTAACAAATTCCATTATACCATTATACGTCTGAAATTCTCACGTTAGATAGATTTAGGTCGCGTTCGTGATGGATCGTTTTTAACATATCGTACGGTTGGTAATAATACTCCGGAAGATTCCGTCCAATTTCACGAGTAAATGCAGCGAGTCACCGGGTTCCGAAAAACCGAGCCAGCCAGTGTTTTCGTTTCCTCCTAACAGGGACAGATTCCATTCGAAAAGATAAATGGTAACTCTCTGTGTATAAACGCGCGTCTCTGAACAGCTCTTCTCGCTATTTTCCTTTCGAATTTTTCCATTCTCGTTTGTGTCGCGGATAATTCGCCATTGAAAAGCCACGAGCTAGCTCTGATCGTGAGAAATCCCGCAAAACTTAAACACTGTTTCCTCACATAGATTTAACAGATTGCGGATCAATACAACGTTCAGTTTGTACTATTTTTGTGATAAATTTAGATTATTAAATCCTATCGAATCTCTTCACACTGTGACTATAGAAAGGAATTTCAAGAATTTGCTCGATATTTCTCCTGTTACTATTTCTCTTTCCACTTAAATTACAGTGCTACGATATACCGTTATTTTTTACGTTTCCCAATGATGTTTACGCAGCTCTGGCGCATTATTTCCCTACTTGATCCTTAATGACTTAAGCAGCGTCGATCTAAATACGTTTCACCATTTATCGTATTCAAAGCGAACGACCGACTTTCCCTCAAAGGGACGATACTTCTTTCTCTCCTTCGTCCCTCTTCCTCTTCCTTTGACCCCGTTCTTGTTCTACTTTCTCGGTCGACAGTATCGTTAACCGCGGTGTGTACCTATGCTCGCGTCGAAAGTCCCAACTAGCCAAAGCGATATTGAATTCTAGCGAGTTTCTAAAGGCAAAGAAACGCCCAAAAGGCTGGCCATCCGCCCGCCAAGTCAGCAACTTTGACATAAGGCGAAACTCTTTCTCTTCGTCCTTTTTTCTATTTCACTGTATTGCGAGACGAGATGGATAACGGGCGGTTCTCTGTCTTGCACAGGCGAATCAATTTATTAGATTTCAGTCGTAGAATTGACGTATTATAATGAAGACAGTTTGCCAGAGATAGAGATCGATTTGTGTACCTTTTTCGTTCCGTATAATCTCGTTTGGCGATACAATCTTCTTACAATTTGTTCCACTCGTTTCTCGTCTGTTTTTCTTCGATCTTCCTTGTTTGTAATCTATTTTCCTTTCTCTTCTTGGTCAGCTCTCCGAGAAAAGCGAGTACGTCGATATAGGTCGGCTTTAGAAGATCAAGAATAGAACCTTTCTGATTGCACTAGAAGCAATGAAATTTTTCTAGAATTACAGGAAAATTCAAAATATTTCGTCCAAGTTATAGCATCAATATGCCGAACAAAGAATTTCAGGCAGGAGATATCGGGATGGCAATAACGAGCAAAAAGTTCGGTTAAGGGATCTCCAGCTATTTTTATCTTCTCTCTTGGCGAGGGTTTCTTTCGTCGCTATCGAACGGAAGTGACAATTCGAAGCGACAAATGACGTCTTGTAGCGAAGTTTTAACTTCCACGGGTAGCTTTGGTTTTATAGAATTCCCAGGCGGCACGTCGCGTCCGCCTTTTTTGTTCTCGACTGGCGTAGGAACTTGGAAGAAATAACTTTAATTCACCGCGGGAACTCGGAAATCTATTAAAGAAAGATCCGATCGTCTTTAAAGAACGTTCGTGCTCGTGCAGTGGCAACGATTTTTTCCTTTTTTCTTTTCTTCTTTGTCCCTCCTTCGCTGACATTTCTTCGGTTCCGTGAGCCTCGACTTTTACGTTTTTTCGCGACGTCGAGCTTTATTGCAGACTCGGCGGTGGAAACAGATCGCGTCGAGTTTCCCGGCAACGGAAGCGCCGCCCTCCGTTTCAGGTGTAACGCCGGATACACGGCGAGTCTATCAATTTACAGGACTGATCTCTTCTAAGAGTATGGAAAATCCGTACAAAACCGTGTACCTAAGATTGTTTATAATTTTTTAATTTATGAAGCAAATTATATAAAGGAAATTGTATTTTCTTTGAATGCCTTTATAATAAATATAAAATAAATAACATAAAAATAGGATTTTGAGGTTCAAACGTAACATTCGGATGTACAATAAAATATTTTCGAGCGACGTACATCATATTTCCAGTGACGATACACTCAAAAGTAATTTTCGTTACTATTTCTTTTAGATTCGTTCGTTCTAGCCTTTTCTATTATTTTGTAATAATACTAATGTATTTTGAAAATAAATTTCTATTGAAAACTACTTCGATACAACGAAAAGTAACTGACAAGTAGCCGTAGCTGTGTTTTTCCTAATTATTAGTACGATATATGGTTTTACATCTCGATAGTCGAGTTTGTACAGGTTTCCTCTGCTTCCGTCGACCAAGAGAGATCGCGAGTTTTCAAACTGCGTGGTTCGATCGTGGTTACATCGACGACGAAATGACTATCAGAATGATATCCGTTGGCCCGTGGAAATTCCCAGTAGAAATCACGGCGTGAACGGTCGTCGGTATTCGGTTCGCGTGGTCGATGAAAAATTCGTGAAACGCATTCGTATTTCCTGGACGACCCTTCTCTCCCTCTTCTGTTCGCAAGGAAATAATCCGTGCACGATAGAGAAGGCTCGGCACAACGTTCTCTTTGATAAAAGAACCTGGGTATCTTTTTGCCAACCCCGATGGAGCCACGCCGCTGAATACTATTTTGATACTTCATGATGAGAGCACGTGTTCAGGTTCGCTTATATTTCTCTGAGCCTGTGGGTTCTGCGAATCGTTTCTATTCTCGCGAAACGGAATTTTAAAACGCAAGAGTAAGTGGAGTTCGTATTTGCACAAACTGTTAGTTTGTATTTGCCGACAGGTTAATGAGATGAATAGTTACAAATTGGTCATAGTAGAATAAGTAGACTAAGAATATTTACGCATATTCATATGATTATGGAACGTAAGTAAAAAATCGGATTTTCATAGTGTTACGCCACGAGGTTTTCTATAGATCGTATTCCTAACCGTCGCGCGCGGCACTACAATGTCGCGGACAGATCATCTTACAGGACCGGCGAAATCCATACAATGTCGCGGCGAGCACATATTTGTCATCGGGCGTCGAGCTCTAGAAGCTTCGATTTCGGCCCGGTATCTTATATACACAAAAAAGGCGGCATGCATGATCATGGCGTGAACGGTGGCGTAATCCGAGCGTAGTGGGGGTCGTCTCCAAGAAGACAAAGAAATGATTGAAGGGCGATCAGTCTCATCTGAAAGTACAAACGACGCACATCGTTTTACACTCTTCTACGTTTTCTGAACTCTTCATACTAGAACCATTAACCTCTAATACGCAATGTTGTACATAGAATCCCAATAGAATAGTACATAAATGATTACAATTGTAGTGATACAGCAAAGACAATATTTATATAGATATGTTTCTACTTGAATAAAAGTCAATTGTAATCAAAGCAGCAGACTTTTAACAATTCCCCGATAATTAGAGATCCGTATAGCGTTAAATTTCCTGTGAACGTATAAACGTTTATCAACGACACACGTCTGCCAACCATATATTATGAAACAGGGGGATAAAGTTCCAAAAGAAACTTGGCGAGGAAAAGCGGCATGTCTAATGTTAATTTCGCGCCGTTCCTTCATTCCGCGTCATTCATTGGTACGTTTAAACAGTTTCCAGTGTTTCCCCATTCCTTTGCGTCTTGTCTATCCCATATGCATAGGTAGAAACTATGAAAGTTTAAAGTTTAATAAAAATTCATGCTCCGTGAAGCTGGATCTTCCCGAAGCACCTTATGTACTTCCTCTCTCTCGTTTAAAAATTGTCGGCTGCGTTCATAAAAAGCTTCTTTGCCGCTGACGGTTCTTGCCGGTTCTTTTCTCCTCTACCTTCTTCCTCTTCGTTTGATACACGGCCTGGTGTATCGGACCGGAATGCGACCCCAGTCTACGCTCCTTCTCTGTCTTCTCCCTTGTCTTCCCTTGTACACCGTGCCCAGCATCTTTGTTCTGGTCGTACAAACGATCGGACCAAAGTCAACCCAAAGAGTCGAAGGAATCGCGACGATTTAAATCTCTCGCGCGTATACACTCGACGCGAACGCGAAAGCCATCGCTTTCTTATATGTTCTTCCGACGTAGACGCTTGGTTTGCACTGTGTCTAACTACAGTTTCGAGAGACCAAGCGAGCACAGACGTGTTCGCTTTCGTCTAGCACCGTTTGAACTTGAACAAACGTCGGATCACAAAGAGACGGCGAGTTACGCGGCACTACACAGAACAGCAAGCTGCCGCACACAGAAGGAGTCTCGGAGAAGTGTGTTCGAGCAACTTGTATTCCCAAAGGTGCACAAAAGAGACCTCTTTCTCTGGGCTTAAACCCGTGACAAAGGTCAGAAACAACGATCGGAATCTTGTGAAAATTAATTTAGCATCATCGCGTAATTAATTTACAACTACCAACGCTCCGGCCACTATGCGAGTATTCGTCTTACGGACAAAACTTTGACAGCCATTGCGTTTCAGTTACTCTGCTGTTCCATATCTAGTATTTTGAGTGGTAATAATATTTAGTATATCTAGTATTCTAGTTATTAGTGGAAACTTCTACATAAGATTTTAATTTGAAATTCGAAAGATTCTCTATGTTCGTAGAAATGCCTTTAGTTTTTGATTTTAAGAGAATAGCAATATCCTATAGTGTTCGTTGAATGTTGTCTTCGGACATTTACACAATTCCACAATCGAGATTCGAAGGATACTTTGGCGTGTCACACGAACAAATTATCCACCTTTCAACTCCGAGAATGTTTTAACTTGTTTGCGTAAAACGTAACGCGTATAGCCAGCTGCAAGGTAAATTTTATAGTTCGCGCAGACTCAATGAAAAATTCTGTGGCCCCGCGAGAAATCCAGCCCTACCTGCTTGTAGAAAAACTGAAACCTCGTTCGCTACGTATATCATCCAGATAACTGTATCTCTTGCTTTACCTTTTTGTATTCTTGCCAAACACGAATTTCTATACACCCGAAACCTGTCTGTCAATGCCATTAACTCTAAGGAACGTTCGAAGGAAGGAAATTGCACGAACCACGCCTCGTTGACCCTTGCGCTGGTCGAAGGGCGTCTTTCCGAAAAATTCCGGAGCTCGGAACGGAAACAGCGGTATTGCGGCGTCCGGTGTCCGGCATACGTGCAGTGAAAACGGCGAGTTGCTCGTGGCGCGGAGGTCCGTTCGGCAAATAGCGGAAGAAAGACGAGGGAGACCGATACGAGCCTTGTAATTTCCTCCGCAGTGAGAAAAGGAGGAATGTACGTTAATTGGCGTTCATCTGGAAACGGTTTACCAACACCAGCGACTAGCAACACTCTCGGTGAGTAAGAGGGTGCACCGAAGAGGTGGGTCAGGTCAGATGGGATGATCGCGCGAAATGGCTGGTAGGGGAGAAGCTAATTATCCCGCGGGAAAAATTTCACGGGACACAGGGAGTAAGGGGAAAACGGTAACGTGCAACGAATGTTCTAACATTTCTCGGCGGGGCAGCATCTCCATAATTCTTGAACGGGATTGTTAATTGGATTTTTTTTTCTCCTCACCACGCCACGGCGTTTCATTATAACACGCCCACTCCCGCGCCTCCTCTTCGTTCTGTCTCGCTCAACCTTTTCTCCGCCAACCCCTCGTTCTTCTTTCTTGGCAATTGTTTTGCCCTATTTGTTCTCTGCTCTCCGACATTTTCCCCATCCTCCTGTTTTCTGGCGTCTACTCATTTTTCATTGGTCCTCCATACAGTCTTCCTTCTGATTCTTTTCTTGACCTATTTGTCCATCGCAGCTGTTTTTCTTTTCCCTCTCTCCTGTATGTTCCACTTGATAGTGGTTTTCCTCGACCATTTCCTTTTAACAGCTGCTCCTTTTCATACCTTTCTATTCATGCTCACCTCAGCCGCGCGCTTTTATTACCAGTGGTGTCCGTGGAACGCGTCGCGACTTCTCCGGACGTTGTCATTTACTCTTGTTCGTTCGGTAATGACACGTCGGCGTGTAGAAACGTCAAGTGGAATACAGCGGTGACGTTCAGCCGGAAACGAACCGAGCAATAGACATAGGTAAGCAAGCTGAGCTTGCAACGACCGTGAAACTCTTAGGGACAACCCGTTCGTTCCCCAATTGCACGAAGAATTCTCTCGAGCTGTGCTACCATAGGCTAGTTGCAGGAGCACACGTATCCCTAGACATAAAGTAGGAAGGATGTCTCGAGACAATGTGAGACGCTTGGGAATAACGTCGATTTGTTCCAGGACTGGTTTACGTCTTCCTGAAATGATTTATATCATGTCATGCATGAGGTTTATTATGCTGTAAAGGAAACTCCATTACTTCCTAGCTCTTTTCTTAATATATTGGTTACTGCACCTGTGTTTCTCTTTTTCTATGAACCAATAAACTAGTTTGATAGCTGACGAGGACAAGTAACGAGCCGTTTCGATTGTCCATGTTTTGGACATAATAGCTTGTTTATTTAAGAATTGCACTCTTGTTAAATGTCTCGCTTCTGTTAAAATAAATGATATTTTACATTAATTAATTGATCTTACAAAAATTGGATATTATTCAAACGAGATACACATAAACCCGATAAAGAAGAGCTTCATTGGGAACGAAGGATATACGTAAATACTTTTTGTAGCCACTGTAAATTCTGTATATAAGTAAAGTTAATATTGTTCTTGCAAACGTTTAACTTTTCAAACAACTCTACTTTACGTAACCCGATTAATCAGCGCAAGTTTCTGTACACATCTTATTCTGACTGTTCGTCGTAATGAGTAACTATCCTCGACCATACCATTGAGTTTAACGTTCCTCCGTTTGTCGATAGCCAATTACGTAATCCCAGTCCTGTATTCGCTAAGTCTTTAACGGTAACAACATCGAAATCGGCACAGCTTCAAAGCGACTTACGCAACTAACGATTCGTAACAGTATCGTGTGCTTGAGCACCCGTAACCAGAGGAACGTGCCAAAGGAACGTAAATTACATCGCATACAGACTGTATATCGGTCTGTTCGTGTTTCTGCACCGACTTTGATTCCCTCGTATCCGGCTGCGACTCAGGAAATGAAAGTCAAAGCAAAAATCGGAGAACGAGAACTGTGATGGTAGTCAGACGATGAGACGCGTCTCTTGGAAACGAAGATGTCCGGAAACCATATTCGTGTCGACGTGCATCTCTTCCCCGGTTGGAGAAAGAAAATCGAAATCAACGGAGAAGTTCCTCGTTAAAGTCGACGAGACTTCATATCCGTGCCAAAGATCACTAGCCGGCCCAGTGATCGATACTTCGAAGCTGTCCGAACCAAACTACCTTTCCAATATGTTTCTACGTGTTTTAACGGAGGTTTCATGGTACAATCTATTTTGTAGATTTTTTTTACACTCTGGCGATCCGGAGTTCGGATTCAATAGTGCAATCATCCTCTACTTTTGCGACGGAGAATGTACGATTAAACCCTGAATCCATTTATTAAGAATTTAAATTTGTAAAGAAGGTTAAGCAGAAGGGTTAGCAGAAGTAAAACACATGTTGTGATATGTAGGAGATGCGATGTACAATAGCGGACAAAAGAAATCTTGCGATCGGTATGTGTGATGCATTTTACTGGTAACTTTTGTATTAGATATTTTTTATCGCGTGGGTAATAATCATTTATTTCAGGGTATATATTTATTCGTGGCTCTTGTCAAACATAATTTCATATTCTATTATTTTTCAAAGCTGTCTGTAAAGTAGAGTAAAACGAACTTTCTCTTGTCCATTATTATGTATTTCGTTCAAGTAATCATTTCTCCCTCAGGGTCTGATGAAATATGGATTTGCGTAAACATCTATCGTCAAATTATAGTTATCTCTAACTGAAAATTTTCAATTTTATTTGAGATATAATTCCACTGCGAATATCCTTATGTATCGCGTTTGCGTCGCACATTTTTCATTCAAGAAACAAATACATTTATCACCATTTTATCGGATCAAAGAGGTTGAATAAAGGATCGAATCAATTTATAACGGTTGTGGAATCGTAGATTACATTTCACATCCTTGATATTCGTGGTCATGAGAAATAATAACGTGGAGTATAACCTAACCGCGTTGTCGAATTCGGAGGATCGCGGTTTATAAACACTCACCACGTTCGATCATTTAGAGCGGTTGCCTCTATGCGAACTTCAACGTATGGATATGCAACAAGTATCCAGAATACAAATGTTTAATTTCTAAATAGATACGCGTCCGATTATTTCGTTCTATAAATATTCGTGCTAATGATCGCCAATGATTAATGAAATCACGAGAATAAAGAATCGTGCTTGTGCTCACGAGCGAAAAAGGCAAGTCACGCGTTTCTACTATGATATTTCCGACTTTAACGATTTCATTCGCGCAATAAAACGTTACGCGATATCGCGTTTTGTTTAAACGCGTCCCGCGGTCTTTTTTTACCGCCGTTTGTACGTAAAATTCTGACCGAATCGGCCTACCCGGGTAGCAGATAAATATTATCGTTCCTTTGTTCGGCGTATCGCGAGCATTAATCGGCCGATTTCAATCCTCGTGGACATCACGCGCCTCGATGGAAACGGATGGTCGTTAATATACTCAAACCAGGCCACAAGTAAAATAATATCGTTTTTAGTGGAATTGTTCCGTGCAATATGTGCGAGGAAAATGGGAGATTTGAATAGCGAGAGATAATCTTTGTTCGGTTTTTCTGCATCGCCAGTAATTAGTCTGACTAGTAGAATCAGATTGTGTCTGGTCAGACATGTATATCGCGTGTACACGTTGTACATAGAACGCTGATTTGAAAGAAAAAAGGGAAGATAGTCGGTTTCGCTAAACTGTCAGCGGTAGATCTGGATAAGTAGAGTAAGAGCATGTTTGGTTAGTTTAATAGAATCGAATAGTATCAGGTCAAACATATACATTTCGTGTGTACATAGAATATTGGATATTTAAAAAAGAAAATTGATAGTAGGTTTGACTAATTGTCGGCGGTGAATCTAGATAAGTAGAATGACGTAGCGTTTGGTCCTACCAGCAAAGTGAACTCGTATCTGATCACTGGATCAAACACATATATTTTGAGTGTATATGAAATATTAAGGATTTAAAGAAGAAAGGATATATTTTAATCGATTCGAGTAACTATTGGCAGCAGTTTTGAACAAGTGGAATAGGGTTGTGTTTGGTTAGACTACTAGAACTATCGAGAATTCATCTGATCGATTGTAATTTTTCTTGGTTCCAAAATTTCAACTGAAGTTCCTGGAAAGCTAATTCCTTTGCAGGCGAATTTTACACATTCAGATATATTTTTCACGAATGATTTGTTTTTGATTATCAAATTATCTAACAAATAATTTTCCAAATGTCTATCATTTCTGGATCATGTGACAACGTATAAATTGATTAAAATTCTTGTTAAGCTGATTCCTAAATCGTCAATAATTTTCATCGTATATCATTCTGATCTCTCGATCGATTTTAACATCGAAGGACTACATTCCCACCGTCATCATAATAGCACGTGTTTCAAAAAGTCACGTGATTCTATACGATAGATCGTTACGACAGCGAGGAACGTTAAAAGCTCGAAACGCGGCGATACGCCGGCCAGATAAAACGCTTGCAACTCTCGGAGAATGCTACTACGTGGCGCGACACGCCATTGTCCCACGACAGCTGGCATAGTTTTATCTTAATACATATCTCTCTTTTCGTGTTGTTGCGTGCGCTTAGCGGAGACGCTCGGTTAGTGGCCAAAAGCGTTCACCGTCATTCGTTTATTTCTTTTCTGACACTTAGCTGAACGATAGAGCTGTAAGCGCAAAAACCCGCTGAAACTCGAGACTACGCGTATCTTGAGTTTCACGAACGCCAAGTGGGAAAAATGGCATCGTGGATTTATGGAAACGCAGAAGAGCGATATTCTATCGAAGCCAGTATCGTCGCTACAGACGTTCTTTATCCGGTAGGGTGTCGATTGTTCGTGGATTTTCAAACGTGAAGCACGATTTCGAACGATAGCTGATAGATCTCTTTATTGTCTACCGACAGGAAATTCTGTTTGCCATTCGACAACAATATGTGCTGGCGAATATTCGATCGCGTTCCACGTGCTACAGGTATTCACGCAACATGACGTCCCCGTGAATAAACAGATGCTGCGTATCGACCGTGTTTTAGCCACCCTTGTTTCCCCTTTTCCCTATTTTTTGCAATTTTTCTAATGGAATGAAAAGAAAATCTCTCTACAGAAACAGTATAGCGGTTTGACGAATTAATTTCTATTATTTACTTACGAGTATTTCACTTTCGACCGACTCTTCTTTCATTCCATACGCACAACGTTACCGCCATTAAAAATAGATTTTGTGACCGAGTATCGAGCCCGAATGTTGAACGATAGTGTTGTCTAAATTCTCTCTATAATTTGAAGGACCATTCAGAACGAGAATGGAACGTATCGAATGAGTGAGTGCGAATGATTGGCGACTAGTGTGCTTCGTTCATTAGTGTATTTCTAGTTTCGCTGTACGAGCCTTGTGCTTGTTATCGGTGCTATAGTATTTCCACTTTTTATTCTACGTATCTCCAGCAGCTGCGTTTTCAATATAATAGAATCGCGTTTTTATGAACTTCATTTATTTTAGTTACACGAAATTTTAGTTACGGTTTGGTTAAACGAACTGTTGAATGTTAAACGACCCTCATTACATCAACTGCAATTATATTAGGTGAAGTAAAAAGTTCTGAGCGTTTTTCGCTAGATGTCTTTAGTGAGCCATATCTCACGATGTGCACATCGCATCGAGTCATAGTATACACCGATTTCAAGGTGATATTACGCATCAAAAAGGTTCTTTGTCAGTTTTGTGTTCGGTGAAGCCAGTTGTGTGTTACAGCGTTCGAAAATGGAGATAAAAAAAGAGAAAATTCGATACATTCTTCAGTACCACTACGACCAAGGTGAAAAGGCGGAGCAGGCGGCCAAAAAAATTTGTGCTGTTTATGGACCCAGTACAGTATCGAATGCAACAGCAAAGCGGTGGTTCCAACGATTCCGTTCTGGTAATATGGACGTCGAAGATGAGGCACGCTCTGGTAGGCCAATCGTCGAAAATGTGGATAAAATCATGGAAATCGTCGAGTCGGACCGGCATGTGAGCACTTATTCCATTGCCCAGGAACTGAAGATTAGCCAGAAAACCGTTTGGAACCATTTGCATAAGGCTGGTCTCAAGAAGAAGCTCGACGTATGGGTGCCACATGAATTGACGCAAAAGAACCTTTTGGACCGAATTGATGCCTGCGATTCTTTGTTGAGACGTAACGAAATCGACCCATTTTTGAAGCGGATGGTGACTGGCGATGAAAAATGGGTCACATACGAGAACAACAGCCGAAAAAGATCGTGGTCCAATCGCGGTGGGCCGGCCCAAACGATCGCCAAGCGTGGATTAACGGCCAAGAAGGTTTTATTGTGTGTTTGGTGGGATTGGAAGGGAATCATCCATTATGAGCTGCTCCCATCGGGGCAAACACTTAATTCGGACCTCTATTGTCAACAACTGACCAGACTGAAGCAGGCGATCGACCAGAAGCGGCCAGAATTGGCCAATAGGAAAGGTGTTGTGTTCCATCAAGACAACGCCAGGCCGCACACATCTTTAACGACGCGTCAGAAGCTCCGAGAGCTTGGCTGGGAGGTTCTATCGCATCCGCCGTACAGTCCAGACCTGGCACCAAGCGATTATCACCTTTTTAAGTTTTTGCAAAATTTTCTTGATGGTACAAAACTGGCCTCAAGAGAGGCTTGTGAAAATGAGCTGGTCAAGTTTTTTACCAATAGGGACGAGGACTTCTTCAACCGCGGAATTATGAAATTGCCTTCAAAATGGACAAAAGTAATCGAACAAAACGGCGCATATTTAATCTAAATCGAATAATCTTGACTATGTTAATTTCATCGTCGAAATAAAGCGAAAAAGCGCTCAGAACTTTTTACTTCACCTAATATAAATTATGTGTTTCTCAACAAGTTCGTATAAACTTCGTGCTATTATATTCTGATATATTCTGTTAGACTTTGAATGATCCTATGAAATTCTTACTGCACCACGAAATTCTAATCCTCAAAAGTAATATCTGTCTCATCAGATATAAATTTAGCCTAACGGCGAACATCGAGGATAAAAAATATAAAGTGAAAGGATGAAAAGTACTTACCTATCACCGTTAAATTGACTTTGGAGTTTCGCGTCTGGCCGATCTGGAAATCGACGCGACACCTGTAGATGCCAGCGTCCTCTTCCCTTATGTGGTCCACGCCGAGTTCGGCCGGTTTCTTGTCCGGCATGAAATATGCTCGATTCGAAAACACAGTGTCGTCCGACCATCGTTCGGCAATACCAAAATCCCGATCCCTCGCATCGACACTAAACGAAGACATGACAATTTAAAAGAAAAACGAATGAGAAAACAGTAACAGTGACTTATTAATTATTATAAAAAAAAAAAAAAAAAGAAACGACTGTTCCCATACGATGACTCATATTGAAGTCTCCAGCAACCAAATCGCTCTACGTTTTTAAAGACTTCATAAGTACATTTTTACCACACATGCAACTGTATTTCACGTGTATTATACATACCAGTCTACACGCATATCCTTTGAATCAATCCTCAAATTTATACATCATTTATTCGTGCAAAATTAAGATACTAGATACGACGTTACGTCTTTGTGATAATATAGTAGGAATGTAATCTAACAATGGTAGTGGTCTTTCAACAATGATCCGTTTATTCGAGCGAGACACAGGACACCAGATTTCGTATGAGGAGTTTGCAGAGCACTGAAGATGAGTGTAGAAAACGGTGCCGAAGTTTTATCATAATTATTTTAATTAACGTCACAAGCGGATAGACGTATGCCCGGATTATCACGCTGAATAAATTAAACTACCACGAGGTAGCGCGAATGAATCAGACAGTTTTAAATGTAAACGTCAGACGTGCGCGTTTTACGATTCCCATTAGTTTTGGCGTTAGTACGACGAGCTCCTTTGTACAAAAGGTGGACGTATTTGAAAAGCAGCGCACGGCTACAGACAGAGTCGCGATAAAAACGGACTTATGAATATAAACTATAACGTGAGCGCCTCTCATTCGTTTCTAAATACGTATAATGAATTTTCTAGTACTATTCAGAACATAGGATTTAACTGCGGTGACGAAGCGGCATCGTATGGATGTATTTATTATCTTTTCGATAGAGGTAGAAAATTTTAATAGAGAAAATTAATGGCTGACAAAATAAGAACTATTGAGAAAAACTGTGGCGCATAAAGTATAGATATTTCGAGCATAATGTAAATTTTATTTATGAAATGTACTACTTCTATGCAAGGGAATTGATTAATTCTAACTTGTGACTCGTTAAATATAATAATATCAGTTCAGTTGTATAAGAAAGTTCAAAATACAAACACGTTTATGTCGTTTTCACGTCGTTTATACGTTATGCTGTTAAGCGAGCGGCAGCTTTAACTTTGCAACATAATCAATGAAGTCACATCGGCGAATCATTGAAGGAGAAACTCCGGTTGACCATTGCGACTCGCTTGACGCGGAATAAATTTTCTGTCGCGACCAGGCTGCTGCTTGCCTCGCTCAATATCGGTCACACTAATCTTGCGCCTCGTCGACGACCTGGTTTACTAGGCTGTCGTATTCAGATAGAGAAACGACCCACGGCTATTTGATCGTGCACATAAAGGACTGTGTACAAATTGATTTGCTTCTTACCTGTAAACGGATGTACCGAGGTCCTCGCGGTACCACAGCACTAGGTGTACCGAATCCCCTTCGTGAGTGGTTGATATGTCGCAGGGAAGGTACGTTGGATCACCGACAAGCGCCACGATGTGCGATATCGGGACTGAAACAGAGAAAAATACGAAACGTTTACTGGCGATGTCGATTTCTCATTGATTTGGATAAATTTATCATAATTTGCCCAAAAGAAGAATAACCATTTTTTGGAAAAAGATCAGGCGATGATAGTAGTAGAAAATTCAATCAATATATTCAATTTAGAGTTTAAATAACGAACAATATAACAAATTCGGGTATGACGTATTAAATAGATATATTTCGAAAAATGTTGAGTATCTTGAGCGAAGAAACCTATGGCGAAGAATCAATACTAAATCTGAACTAAGTTAAGATCTTCTATTATCCTCGTGAGCTAATGGCTCGTGGTTTAAGGCTCCTTAACTTTCAAGGCAACGCAAACTAACGCCTCCTCCACGGTATCATCGATGAAATGGTATATGTAACTTTTGAGTACTGGAATAATTGTTTTGCAATGACAACAAGAGGCGTTTGTGTTTGAAGTTACTAAGAGATGTTGGAGTAAGAGATACATGATTTTTTGTATGTTAATATACGTCAATGAGGTAGTATTGCAGGAAGCGCGTTAAAAGGCTAAGAACTTTCTGGTGGAAACTTGTCAGTCACGTAATCCGGAATGATGATTTATATTTTGCGAGTCCCTCGGCATGGATGAAGGAACGAACTTAAGATTTATGGGCCGCTTTCTTCAAAAGCAGCGACTTGCGTAGCGTATCCGTAATGCACACCTGCATGTTTATGCGGCCGAGTGCCGCGGACCACACGCAAAATTCAGAAAACCGATCCAAAAGGCATCGTCCTCGGAGAACGTATTTTCTAAAAAATAATCGCGATTTATGTTTTACTTTGAGAGTTGTAAATGTATTTGTAATGTATTTAGTTTAAACCGGTTATTCTAACTATGGAAAAGGAGAGATATCAACTGTCAGGACTTTGACGGAATTTTACTTATCTTTTCTTTGTTCTCAGAAAATTCAAACTTGAAAACTGATAGTGTGTATATTTAAATAGCTTAAAAATCAGCACGTACATTTTTAATAGTTTCCAACATGTTTCTATTTGACTACATGTCGTTAACATATATAAATTTTTCAATGCTCTATTCACAGAACTTTTTCTCAATTTGTCACAAATTCTACTCGTTGCTGTAATTTAACTGCATTTTCCTTATAGGCAGTTTTTTACAGCCTTTGCAAGGCCGATGCAAAATTATATTTTAGAGGAAGTATTTCTTTCTTGGCGCTTATTACGACCACTCAAAGTTTCAAACGTTCCTTCTCCAACGCTCTATATACGATCATTAATTTCTCGAAAATTCCATCGCGACGTTCGGCTAGGAATTCCGAGAGTTTACTTTTCCGACGAGCCGGGAAAGTCACGCGTCCCTCGAACAGCGCAATACCGTACGGAAACGCGCGTTTTCTGAAAGCTCATTTCTCGGGTGAAATGCCGCCTCTGTGCTCCGCGGTCCGCATGAAAACCCTCCTATTTAACCAGTTGTTCCGAAAACAAAAAACGAAAAGAAATGAAGTGGAGGAACAGGAAAGAAATACATGAAATAAAACGAAACGAAGATGCTCTACTCGCCGTCGTTGCTGGGAAAACGAGTCTCTAGTTGTCCTCCAGTGACCCAGATGCGAGCGTTCTACGATTAAAGACGAGCGTACGAAATGAGAAATCATCGTTTCACGTTGCGCTCGCGGCGGTGGTAGCATTGACCTCGCGATCGACGTATTATCTTCGAAACAAATGGATACTGTACCCTACAGCAATGATGAAACACGCATAGAAACAAAGGGTAGCTATTGGTTGGTTTCGGACGCGAGTTATTTATCGCGTGAATGGCTTTAATCGCGTGGATGCTGCACCAGTTTGCAGCAAATTTTCTGATTAACTGGGACGAGCCTGTTAAGAACGTTGGAACGAAGTTTGTTTACGCCAGACACGCGATTTGATGGTTCTTCTGAAGCTATTTGTTAGGCTTTTAGTTATCTTTTGACTCGTGCTATTACATTTTTTGTTTCACTATATTATTTGATTATAACTGACGAAATATGAGTAGATTTGATGATCAAATTTAACTGCTTACTCAGTGAGAGAGAGATTTTTAGGAAATTCCAAGTATCTTTTCTTTCTTTTGAGAGACACGAGTGTAATCATCTCGACAATTTTGACCAGTTAACGTATCTGCTACTGTGTGTATCTCTCATTTTATGTGAAAAATATTCAACGGAGAAAAATAGCTGATTACTATAACGTCTAGGCATCAATGTACTAATATCGTCAATTAATTAATAGCTTATGCATTTAGCAAACGCATTCATTATTTTCGATAATACCCAGTGCTCACACTCAACGATATAACATTACTATGATTCCAGATTCGTAAAAGAGATCCTATCGTATCACTAGAAAGGAAAAAGCGGTATCGTTTTACTCAGAGATTCGCATTCGCTGCCTGAGAGCTCTGGCTAGGTTTCTTCAGCCTCTACGTCTGTTTCTGTATCCAGCGAAGCCAGAAAAGAACGTGGTTTTCAGCAAAGCAAGCTTTGGAGAAACGTAATACGCTTATCGCGTTTGCAATGACCACTGAAGATTCGCGATGTAACGTTATCATCCTTTACTTGCAAGTTTTCTTTCCTGCAATTTTTCTTTCTCTTTCTCGAACGTGTGGCCGCCTCTTTTCACATAATCGGGTCGCCACGGGAGCAACTGGTAATGAGCATAAAGCGCGCGCGTGGAACATGCCAGGTGAACACGCGAGTCGCGCGAATGTTTGCAGAACGACGACGGGCGTGTTCAAGCGGCTGAATGAAGTGGCGGAGAGCAACACCTAAGCAGGCTAAGATACCGGGATTAAGTGGTATAGGCCGGCACTTAGTCGGCAGATTCGATCGTGACCTCGTAACTTTCGTATCAAGTGGCGCGACTCGGTAATTAGTCGGCCGGCGCGACGTCTTAATGCGTATAATATCGAGAATTAAGCAGCGCAGGACGTGTAATTAACAGGTGCGCGCAGGAGTTCGTAGTATAGATTAAGTAGTACGTGTCAATAATTAGCGGCACGATAACTACACGCCTTGCTGCCGAGATTAAGTAGAATAGATCCGTATCTGTCGAACCGGTGTGTGGATTATCATGCTTCAGTGACGAAGCTGTGTGAGTAGCGACACGGTTTGTTAAGGTTCGCGATGGTGTGGGATTAAACACAGCTCTGTGCGTTGATTTTCTTGGCGGGACATCTCACACAAGAACAGGACGAGTTTCTGTCAGACAGCGATGATTTAATTCCTTGTTGGAATTGTTAAGTTGCAACTAATGTATGGGGATTTTGATTACGTTGATTATCTTACGAAGTATGAACGCGTTAACGCAATAATTAATCTGTAATTTTTTAAGTCAATTTATATCATTAGATTTTCTCTACAGCGTTATGGCTAGAATAGAGAATTCAAATTTTATATATCACTCCGTTGTTTGTTCCTTAATCGAGCACTTCAATTTGTCTGTTCTAATTTTCTTCGTTGCAATTTGTAAATTGGATTTTATCAGTGTTATTAACTAAGAATTCAAATTTCTATCTTACACGAATACCCCATTTCAAACGTAATTCAGAAGATCCTGATCTCCAACGACTGAACAACACCGTGGAATAAATTATTTCGGGGCAGTATAATGCAATCTTCTCTGACAGAAAATTGCGAATTCTGATTCCCCGTAATCTCCGCTTCTATCTCCACGAGATCCAATCAAGTAATCGAACATTCATGAATTTCGCCCTGCCAGGTATAAAGAGGACCCCCCCATGGAAAATTAGGCCGCGCAATCCCATCGAATATTCTATTCTTCGACTCCGCGGTGGAAGAGGAAATTCGAAACATTCGCCGTGGAAATTGACGAGAAGCTTCGTTCTTCGATCCAACCCCGTCGATTTTCAGACGATACCATCTCTTTACTTCCTCTTCGTGCTCCCTTTTCTAAAGCTTGTTCACCGCCTAGATGCGTCACATTCGAGAATATCGGGATAGAGGTTGCGGCTCGGACGCGTTATCCGACCGACGTCTATCATCCTCGCTATATTTGTCGGATTTCAAAGAAGCAAAATGAATAGAAATACACAGGAGTTGAGGAAGAAAGGGGACACAGGTCACGAATCCTCGATTCGAATTCGTTCTTTCTGTCAGCCGGTGAAATATGATTACACTCGAGCGTTGCTTTATTGATATTCGAGCATGTTCCATGGGATGCCAGCGTGACATTCGACACGAGACGGTCGGTCTCGCCTTCTGCCTCGTGCAAAATGGTTGGATCGATGTAACGCGTTTCGCGTTCCGCGACCTCTTTTTTCCCTCGCGCCACCACTGTCCGCTCTGCGGGCTTCATTTCAGATGCGAGGCAAATGTAGTGGCGTAACGTAGCGTCTGATGGGAACATTTGTCACGTGGAGGAAGGATATCCGATCAGGTGAACCAATATGATACCCGGCGGTAGCGAGAGGGATGGAATTTCGCGGACGAAATATAGTTGCCGTTTATTGTTATCGTTTGACTCTTTCAAGGAATTGTTCCCTTTAAAGGCACTTTAATTAGATTTTTAATTAATTTTCACTCCTCTGGAAGGAACGTATAATTGCTTCTTTGCAATTTTCTAGGGTAGACGTCAAGTATTTCACACTACTCTCGATGCAAATGTTTAATTAAAGGAAAGAGGCGGATGGGTGTTGGGTCGCAAATGGACCAAGAAATGCTGGCAGATGATGTAATCTACACGTAATTACGAAAACATTTAGCATATAGCCCGAAGATCTTATGGCCTCACGGGATAGAAAAAAAGCGAGGGGCATGAAGAGATAACCGGCAATGTTTTAAAAAATAAGCTACAAAATAATTGCATACGTAGCCTGTAAAAGACTCGGCGCAGTTACGAAATTACGTGCTTCAATTAATTTAAAGTGGACCTTCGTGCTCTGGGCTGAACGCCGCCCGCGTCCTCTGTTTCATCAACACCGTTTACGCTTCTCCTTTTTTAATTAACCGTGAGACACGAACGACCGGTTTAATTCCTTTTAGCTCCTCCCTTTTAATGAATTATAATTACCCCCGGAAGGATGCGATTTAATCGAGCAACACTGCAAATAGATCGACTCAGCTTCCAAGTCCTTGTTGAAAGTCTCTGCTCGTGCAGAAACACCCGAGAATGCTTTGTTTCTTGGTTCCTGTTCAATTTTAGAGTTTACGTTTTCCAGTTATTGTTGGCTTCTGAACCTTTTCGATCTTTTCATTTACCATTGAACGGTTTAATTATTTTTGAATTATTACAAAATAGCCTTGATTAAAACTTGGGAGATATAATAAGGATACGAACGTAACAAAACAAGAAACAAAATGGAATATAGAAAACATGGAAAAGTATAGTAGGAGACGGAAAATAAGACAAGATATTCCATTTTAGATATTCTATTATTTGGAAGTAATTTCAATCGGAAACAGAAATTCACTCGCTTTTCGAGATATTTAGTAGCGACCTCTAATGGATGCAATTATTAATATTCCTGTGGCGTTGAACCGCAACTACGAAGTCCTCTCTGCGAAATAAACTCATCGAATCATTCAGGGAATTGAAAGGTATTTGGTAATTTGATATAATATTCAGAACGAAGCCGAATGTATTAATATAAAAATTAAATAAAATTCGTTTATTATTTTATGAATAATTCAGAAATGACCATTAGCTAATGGAATAAGCATGCTTCTGTTTCATTCTCATAACCCGTGCTGCGGCATGCGTCTCGAGGATTAGGATTGCGCCTAAGGAATGCCGCAGTTAAGAGACCTCTATAACAATAAAACAGGTCAGTAGAACCCCTTACCATAAACCGTCCGCCGTTTCACTTTGCTTGAGAAATTCGCGATCGCGTTTCTTTATCGAACTGCATGGTTATTATTTTTTCGAGGCTTCCACAATCCTCGTGACGCACGTGATCATTTGAACGATCAGTCAGTTTCATTCATTTCAGTTCTACCAGAAACTGATCATTCGAAATCGAATTTGACCCAGAGCAGGACAATTTTACGAGAAACTAAATCCTTGACACGTTAGTTTGTCCAATAAATACGTACCGCGATGAGTTTTAACACGTCTCCCGTAACATTTGGCCGTGTTTAATCGAGAGCCGGTATTTTGATTTATATATATCGAAAACTTATTTACGGTAAAAGTATTTCATCCTGTCGTAGTTGCGTAAATTGACTTGATCGTTTGCAGCAAATAAATTTTGATCTTGAAAATCGGCACTTTCTGGCCATCCTGGACGAAAATACAATTCGTGACCTGCACAAAGAAATTTTATCAAAATTGATAATGAATATTTCAATATCAGTCCATTGATATTTCAAGAAAAAGGCACGGATATTAGCAGAAAACTTCGAAACAGCAGCGCGATAAACTGCACGAACTCATTGGATAACCTAATAAATCCAGAAAAATTCAACTCAAAACTGTCCGAACAACTTTCGCGTTCAAGCATCTTAAAACACAGCATCGAAGTATCCCCATTCGTTGGGAAGCTCTGCTCCATCAGCCTTGAAACAGCTGCGGTAAAAGGGCACGAAGTTCGAGAAGATCTCTTTCCCTCAAACGATATACTACATAGTGTCGTTTTTTGCACGGAAGCCGTGATTCTTTTTATCGGACAGCTGTCTGAACGTTCAGTGGCACGCGACAGTATCCGAACACCCGTAAACATTTCTATCTCTTTTCACTATATCTCTAATGCGTACGATACGATATGTACGGTACGATTATTTGATAAAGTAAAACTATCATTTACCTACTCATCATCTCGCTGTTCGTGTTACATTTCTAAAAATATGAATTTCCATAAATATCCGCGATCTAATCACGACAATCGTGTCTCGTTACAGTCCTAATGAAACTTTGAAATATTTCATATAACACGCACGATACAGAATACAAATTCTCTGTGGTAAGCTGAAAGTACACTCCTCGTCAAAGAGATAGCCCAGGTGAGCTATCTTTAATTTCTCAATGACGCGTGTAAAGTTTTTCGTCTGTAAAGTAGAATATTAAAACATTATGAGCTCAGGATATGCGGCTTGCTGGAAATAAGTCACAATATCGTAGATATTTGTATACAACGAAGAAAAATTATTCCAAACTAAGGTCGAAATGATAGCACACTCTGTTAATATGTTTAGAAATTGCTCAGTAGTTCATGATCTATCAACGAGTAAAGATTACAGTACAATATTACATAAATTTGTAAGTATGTGGGACGCGGAAAAAATTAAACATGTCTGAAAAAAAGCAAATTCTTGAACTAAAACAGCAACAGTTATCAGTAGCAAAAATATGAAAAGTAATAAGATGAAGTCGTAAAGTAATACACAATTTCTTAAAAACTGTTGAAGATTATTACAAAAATAAAAGTACTGGTCACCGTCATCGTTATACGATCGTGATAAGCGAGCAATTTTGCGTGTAGCTCCCAACTGGCAGTTAACAACGAAGCAAATAATGGAAAAATCTAGTGCTAGTGCCAGTGTTTCAAGTGTTCGTCGAGTTCTACTATCCTGCAAAGATATTAAGAGGCTAAAATTGAAAAAGAAACATTCGTTAACAACGAAACACAACGTAGAACGTTTACGCCTTGCAAAAGAAAAAATGCATTGGCAAAAGAAATGGAGAAGGGTACTATTTTCAGACGAAAAAGATTCAACTTGGATGGTCCTGATGGGTTTCAATATTATTTTCATGACATAAGAAAAGAGACAATGTCAGCAGTTCGACGACAAATGGGTGGAGGCAACGTGATGGTTTGGGCCGGCATCGGTTATTTCGGCAAGGCAAGTATCAAGTTCATTAATGGGAGAATGAATAGTGTCCGACACATAAATTTAATCAAAGAACAAATAAATAATCATGCAGAACGCATTTCTGGACCTGATTACATCTTTCAACGAGATAATGCATCTGTACACATATCAAGATTGGTCCAATCTTATTTTAATGTAAATAATATACCTATTTTGCCGTGGCCTGTATGCTTCCGGGACTTTAATATTATACGCGTATACGCGAATGGCAAGCAGTATCAACACGTACAAGAATTAAGAAATGCAATTGTACCCGAATGGGATACGTTAAGTCTAAATTATATCCAGAAACTATATAAATTGATACCAAATCGTACAATAGAAGTAATAGAAAATAAAGAGGGATGTACCCATTATTAAATAAGTATATATGTTTGATAAGTAATTATTGTTAGTTACAATTTATGCTGATTATTTTCTTATTATACATGTGCTATCATTTCGTTCTTAAAATAAAACAATTTTTTTTTGTTACACATTAAACCTCATAATATTTTTAATTATTTTCAACGCATATTGCATATTTTGAGCTCATAATGTTTCGATATTATACGTTACAGACGAAAAACTTTACACGCGTCATTGAGAAATTAAAGATAGTTCACCTGGGCTATCTCTTTGACGAGGAGTGTACTTTCACGAGTCACTGTAATAATAATTATCTAAGTGTTTCGAGTCCTCACGTCCTCGAAGCTCGTTCATCTGGCCGTGCGCATGGACGCACGGAAAGCTGGCCTGACATTTCACGGCGTATCAACGAGCCGCGTACACTATGGCCGCCACGGCGTTATGCTGTTTGTCATATCGCGGGAAACGTGTACATAAACGGCTGTCGCGATGGCAGCCAGAAGCGCACCGCCGGCTGCTCGAATCGATAACATCAGCCGAGAGAGAAACGCCTCCGCTTAGGCTCTAGCTCCGATTTTATCGTATCAGACGCTAGTTGGACCCTTGATTAACGCACCGCGTCGAAATCACCGTGTTTGACCATCACCAGGCATGATTGCGGCTGCGGATGAAGGATAGGTGTTGGATCGTGAATCGTGAAGGTGGTCGTCGTGTTGGATGAAAATTTCGGAGAAATTATGGGTTTCCTTATCTGGTTGGTTGATTCACGATTCGAGGGCTTCAAAGTTTGTTCCCGGTTTTGTCGACGTGTAAAAGACTGGTAGACGTTAGAATTCATTCTTTCAATTTGTAGAAACAGCGCAATGTTATGGATTTGTAGTTATAATTGCATGTATAATTCTGAGGGGAAATTGTTGGACAGGTTGTACAATTGTTGCACTCGAGTTTATAATTATTTGAACTTTTTGATATCGAAATCAATACGTTTCGTGAGACTTCGAGGCTCATATTTGTCACTGAATGTATTCTCAATCTCTGCTTGAGATGGAGTCAAATACGCGAGTTTCTAGATGTGTAGCATTTCCAGGGATGCAAATGAAACGTCGGAACGGTTATGAAATACGATCACGTCATTGTTCCGTCGATGAATTTTCGAAAGTGGATTTGTGTGTTTCAAGGAAATTTTCGGCATGTTATTTTGCCTATAAACTTCGAAACCAACTAGTTGGACAAAAATCATAGAAACGCATTAACGCTCGATTATAACGGTGTAAGTATCATAGGAATATACCTATTGTATTGTATTAGTATAATTAATCGAACAGACGCATTTGACGATAAGACCTGCGAATATAGAACAAATCGGAAATTTTAGTAACGATTATGTCATTTTCGTTGTAAGCTGATTTTCAAATTCGTCATAATCAGATTATTATAAATTTCGTTATAAAAAATACAAACGACAATTGTTACGAACGCGTTATAGAATTGCTAGAATTGCAACCAACATTATACTTGTCGATTCTATTCTTTCGACGCCCTCTCGATTTCCGGAAACGTTTAATTTGCTCGTAAAATGAAGGGCTTCCATAAATTTTTTTCATCCCCCTGTTTGTTCAACCGTATCGCGGTGCAGCCATAAAACAAGTCCTTTGGGGTGTTTCGATAAATTTCATGCGCCTCTGTTATTCCATTATGATATATTCTATCAGCACTACTGATCCTTTGAAAGCCCAAAACTTGACGTGTTTAATGTGGAATCAATATTAGTAATTTCATTCCATATAAATAAGATCAAATTGTATATTTGATTTATATAATAGACAAAGAATTATTCAATTTTTCATTTAACGACAATATTAAACGTTAAAATATAAAATCAGTTAGTAAGAGAATTCATGTATATTTCAAGCTTACAACAGTCTATTGTAATTGGACAATTTTCATTAAATTAATATGATAATTATGATACATAATTTACCCTCTAGAACCAAATGGTAAAAAGATAGGAAATTAAAATTTATTTCGTTCTATTACGCGTTCGCCGTTGTTTTGTACAGTTGCTCGCTATCTTGATGCCAGCTTTTGAAAATAATTTCAAGCGATCTTTACAACATTTCCGCGTATTTTTAACAAGCATACAAAAAATATACAGAAGCTTATGTGCATGATATAAAGGTACAAGCGTTTTGCCATATAATCTCGAGCTTTTACACCCGCGACAACAAAAGCTTGGTGAAAGGGTTAACGAACCATCGCCACCGATAGAGGAAATAAGCAAACGACAGTTCGTTTGAAGCGAACACAAGAGAGTAGGTGTACACATTGCGAAGTTCGTTCTACAAATGTAAATTGGCGAGCCAATTTGCACAGTATACTAATTCCTACACGTCGTTCCGCTGCGACTTCTTTTAGAGAAATTCTCTAGAGTGCGTCTACTCGAACACTGAAACCATTTGCAGTAATTTTCACTTATTACATGCACAGAGTACTCATATATTTTTTAAAGAAGGAAGAAGAATGAAAGGAGAAGATTATATATTCAAAACGTTGATTTATTCAAAAAGATTAATAACGAGGTTTAGGAAAGATTAAAAAATATGTGCATTACCTTGCAATATATATTCGTCTAGTTTCCACCGTTGATTAAATATTAAGGGATTACGCAAAAACAAACTTATGTTACAATCTAATGTTTCTATGTATTATAAAACATTAAAAGTCTTCCTATTTATTAAAACAATACCGAGACTCGGATATAAAAATTCGAAGACTACATCAGAATCAAACGATGCATTTCACGTCCAATTAAAAGTATCGTCTATCAAACGACATTTTCTTTCTGAAAAAGTTCATAAGAAATAACGAACAGTAAAATATATCGACTGTTTCCAACTCCATCAACTAATTTCCAAAACTTAAAAGTGGAAATTCGCTGTAGTATGAACCAACCATCCTATGTCACGAGTAGAACCGAGCATTTCTAGTGAAATTCGTGCGCTAATTCCGATCAAACGCAAAGCCGCAACATGTTAATCGAGCAAAATACTGTTATTTGTTTCGCGTGTGCTATTTATTATGGATTAACGAGAAAATTCGGCAACGATAATTTATGTGAAAGTAGTTCGCGGCCGAGATAGGATCGCTTAATTAAATCGTTTACGACTGGAAATCTGCCCTCCCTGAAACTGATACAACGCAACATCGTGTGTATCTATATTATTAAATATTCATTACATAATAATGGCAGACATGTTGCAACGGTATTACGCGAACGACGCACGCGATATTCTGCCAACGAAACGCGATATCAAGTTTTTCTGCGTTTTTCGGCGAGTTGTAATTTAATAATATCATCGGCGGTTTTCGAGTAAGAACTGCTGCTATATTGGCATCGCGTATTTTGGCTAACCGTGCACATTAGCGAGAATGTCGAGAATATCGGTCGGATTTACTTGGCTAATGAAACCAGGAAAATTCATAAGTTCAAATCTCGAACGTTGCTGCGCACCTGCAACGCTGTTATCAAAAGCAATCTCGTTTCAACGACGATTTATTTTCCCTTTAACAATAACTAACCGGCTTTTCTGTGTGCCGATAATAAAATATTGAAATTCAACCCAGGATACAGAGAAACAATAGATGTGTCATAAATTTTCGTTCGTCGTTTCGTTACCATTCAACGTTGAAACGTTTTATTCCTACGTATATATGTATATAGACGTTCACACGTTCGTACAATCATGGTAACTATTCAGAATAGGACAAGAAGTTTCCCGGAGCTTCCCAGGGCTTTTGCACTCCAGGCTGTTGCTAACCAGATTTTGCTTCTACTCGAGGCGTTAATGTATCTACGAAGTGAGATCCGAGCACGTTCACGTGTACAGTGTGGCGTTTATGGCTCTTCTGCTTGTCAAGGATATGCGAGATTTTTTGGGAAATCGATGTGATTCAACTTGATCTCAGTAGCAGGAAGAAAGAGATCATCCATTAAGAAAATACAAAAAGACGAATTACTTAACTCATTAAGATAGCGAAATAAAATTGCATGAATTCAACATTATTGTGTTCTCGAGGTAAAAAAACATGTACCAGCGTCATTTATATCATATCATATCAGATGCATTTACAGAAGTTCATTATACACGTCAGAGATGCAATCGAGGTCTCTAAGATTTAAAACAACGTGCCATAAATATTTATAGATATCTTTATTATTTTATTATATTAATAAATAATTATAAGTAGATTTTCAGAACGGTTGGAAATATAATCATATTTATTAACATAATCATGATATTTTTGTCCCATTGCAAAGAAATTTCAGTTTTTTATATAACACCTACACAGAGTGTTTATTCGGAGTTAATTCCACCGATATCACACCTTCAACCCACATGGCATATATTCACTTGCAACTTTGTCTTCGATTTCATCTACATAACGAACTTTTCCAATTTAACAGAGAATTGCTTGTTGCTTAGCCATTACCTCTCCTGTTGAATTAAACCCGAGAGAATCGACCAAGAAAATTCGTCAATCCGTAAGGACGCGTTTCAAATGGTCTGAATATCGTCGTTGCGACGACAGGAAGTCGCTGGGGAAAGTCATAAAATTATCGTGGTTCATCGAAAAAAGGGAGCGCATGATCCGGGCTTATCGCGAGGGTTGGAGCGTTCGCGTGGCACGAATAAAAAGGGGAATAAGCCTGTATGTATCGGACGCTGGCTGCCCGGAGAACGCGAAATCTGATCCTCTTCGAATGATATTTGCTCTTCCGAGCAGTCTTGGTCGACATGAGCGTGGATACGAGCAATCGGATTTAAAATGATAGGAAAGCTGGCCTCGGCCCATGGAAATGCACGGTTATTGCTCATATCCGAATAAACCGAATTTGCTGGCTCGCGTGTCGTTCAAGATCCGCTACTGGTTCAATTCGTGATATTCCATTCTGGTTCTTGATGTATTTTATTTCGACAAGTGATAAACGCGTGTTTCTTCTATGAATAATTTTAGGAAATATTTATACGTAGAACTGTACAGAAGCTATTTCTCAGAAATCCTCCGATGGATAGTTCTGGATTGAACGTTACAAAATATACATATGTGGAATGATTTAAATAGTGAAAACTCGAATGCCGAGAAATATTAAGCGATTGAAGGCAGAAAGGAGAATAATGGATAATACGTATGAGAAGAGATTACCGAAGAATTATTCAACGAGGAAAGAAGGTTCCATAAAACATTACTTATGTGAAATTAATTGAAAACATTCTGGAAGTAAGGACAGAATTAAAATAACACCACAAATATAGTTTTCATTTTAGAAGTTAATTGAATGGACCCAGCACTTTTGCACACCACTGCACAGGCTTCTTTTACCAAATTTAGAAGCAATGATGATTGAATTATTGTCAGCTTCATTGAGTTCTTGACAAGCAATGGATCGGAAAACACATTAGAAATTAAATCAACTTCGCAGATGTTATATTCCCTGGATCTCTGGCAGAATACAAGAAGGCGTTGATTAATTTTCAACTTGATGAAAATAATGAAAATTATCTACGAGGTGTAAAATATTTCTAACGTTGCTTGTTAATATTCGCAAGGAATTTCAGCGCTCCAGTTGCATCTTTTGAATACGCTGCAAGCAATTATAGGCTTCGTCCATCGCCTACGAACTGTCTAAGAGTCGAAACTTCGACGTATTTTCGAACTGTTCTCGGATGGAGTCGTATCAAAGAGGAATCGGGAAGTCGAACTGATGGCAGCTTTGTTACATTTGACGTGTTGTTGACCGCTTAATTAGAGCATTAATCGAACTGTCGAATATAATCACAACGCGGAACAGCCGGTTATTATTTCGGAAATTGCGCGTCCGGAAGTTTTAATTGGTTAATTACGATAACCGTGGGACGACTGATACCGTTTCGGAATCGAATCGTCCTCTGTCGTATGTATCGATCGGCATTGCCGATGCTACATTGCCGTGCTACACGTTTTTGCGATGGCTTAACCGACCATAGCTATAGAAACTGTAGACGGTAGAACCGTTACAGAGCAGAGAGCACGGTTCATTTTTCTTGAACGAAACTAATTTTGCGGGACGCCCGTGCTCAAACTTCCGGCTCATCCCTTCGCTAGACAATTTTTCTCACTACATACCACACGCCACTTCCGTTCTTCGTTTCTTCTTCCCATTATCTCCAACGTTCCGAAGAAATCTCGTGGAAAGGACGTTAAGTGTTAGTTATTAACCGAACGTTATCGTGTAGGTTGTTCGCAGTACCTCTTGGGGTTGTTGTAAGAGAAATTTGGTGGAGTAAAGCGAAAATTTAGGTATCATAGGAGCGGTGGGACTATTTGCTTTTAACAATTAGGAATAAGTAAGAAAAAAAAAAAGAACAAAAAAAGAGCTAGAAGAGCAAAGAGACAGAAAATGTAAATACGTGGACAAGAGTAGATCGTTGGAAAAAGTGCGTTCACAATTTAGTTTTTTGAAAGAATTAAGAATAAAAGCTTTTTAAGTGGGAGTAATTATACAGTTAAATTATTATTATATTAATTATCATTTTATTATCCGGCATATCACAAATCAAAATCTGTCAGCAACGCAACGTTCTTGCAACATCATATCGTATAATGAAACGCAACGTTGATATTATAACGAAGTAATACCAATTTGATTTAATCCTATGTTTCGTTTAATCCCATGGTACTGAATATCTGCGAGGGAATTTTTAAAGACAACGTTCGGATGGAATGCAATTTGTGCTCTGTTTCCACGGTGTATGAAACGTCGCGATTTCTTAAATTGATATTTCATAGACAACAGGGGTATACGGTATTTATTTTTCGTCTATTGCATTCCGGATTTATCTGCTACGATACCGATGTGCATTTTTAAAGCGTCTCCTGCGTATATTACGTCTGCCGCCTGTCTGATAACTGAACTCATATAAAACGCCCGCAATATTTTATACGAATTCTCGGCCGCTCTTATTCGATATCGTGAAACACATGGCAGGGATATTCTGGCTAACCAGGCAGCGGCTGGCAACAGCATTTCGGAATGTTCATTCCATCGAGTCGGCGTCGCGTTCGTTTTAATCATGTTTGTTTCCCTGGCGAAAACCGTTCGAGATCGTACTTGTTCGCGATGCGACTATAATTCATTCGTAAATTCAAAATACACTCTGCTAACGATATATTTTGACGTAGTGGAGTTAACAAAATCGTGTCGAATTAAATTTTCACAGCAGAATTAAAGTTTCATCGTCCGATTTTTACACCTTTCAGAGCTTTTAGATTTCAAATTGAAGAAGTTGTAACTCCATTAGATCTCTAATCATCCTCGACTCCATTTGTTCTGTTCTCATCTCGGAACGTTCTCTTCGATAGATTCTTTATTCTACGCCTTTAACGTTCCTCCGTACTTGATCTAATAGATCCTCAACCATTTGCTTAAATTGCTCAAGCAGAATTATCCCTGCACGATTATTCGGAGAAGTATAAAATACAGAGTTCCGTAAATCATTTTGCGTTCATTTTCCAGCAGCTTCGAGGAAGCTCGAGATATCCCTAAATTTATATTGCCTTGTTAATTAACATATTTCCACGATGGACAATATCATTCAGAACGTAGAAATTTTAAGAAGTAAAAGGATACGTTTCGGCAAATAAACGAGGTGCTCCTTTTTCAAAGGAAGACTCGTCGCAAGAACAACGCGAGATGAATACGAAAGTATCTATCTCTCGCTCTTATTAATCGATTTTGACCGGATGTTTCCGGCCATTCAGCGGGTGGAAGATAAATATTTTTCCTCCGTAAGACACCCCGAGCCGTTTGAAACGAAGGCAGATACAGAGAGAAAGAGAGGGGGCGGTTCTGGTGTTCTCAGGTGCTCTCTGCAGGCTCCTTTGTGCAGAGATGTCCCTTTGTTCTCGCATTCGTACGATGCAACGAAGTTCAAAAGGGGGATTCTCTCAATTCGCTGTGCAATTCATTGTGCCCGGAATAATCCCGTTGCGAAGACGCTCCGATTCACTCGCCGCCGCTTCTCCTGGCTTCCCGTTGATACGGAATTTATATTTCATGCGCCGTTGTCCGCGGTTTCGATGTTTCATCGGCTCCCATTAATCCTCGAATTCAGCTGGCCGCGATTGTTTCGAGCGTACGGCCACGCGACATGCTTTATGATTCTGTTTTTGGGCCACGAGATTCCTGGAAACTCACCTCTCCTCTGTCTGAAACGTCGAGTTTCAAAGATACAGGAGAGAGGATCTGGTTATTTACGAACAGATTATTTTCCCTTTCTCGTCGCAGCGGTTGGTCCAAGTTACCAGCTCTACACCTTGTTTCCTCTGTTTCTTTCCAAAGTATTTTTGATGCACAACTTTGCCCTCGAAGAGAGACAGCTTACGGCAAATTTGCGTAGCACTGCAGCTCTGTTTGAGAACTTACAGGAACGCATACAGCGGTGTATTTTCGGGCAAGAATACTTGTTCCCTTCCTCTTGTTTTTCATATTACATATATAATGCTCTTTCTGCAAGTGCTTCTTCCCGCGAAGGGAAATTTTTTGGAATTATTTTAAGAAACTTGAGAAATCTTAATTTTATACGGAGAATTTCTCTCCGCTGATACTTTTATACTTGTATATCCGCACTGCCACGCACAGTTTTACGAAAGCAAGGCAGAAAGTGGAGGTTACGAGAAAAACGAAGGAAATTCTGCATTTACTGGAAAGAATTCTATTCTTGACTGTTGCTTCTTTTTTTATTTCTCTACCGTTTTCTGTTGATATCACGAATTTTTAATAACGCTATGTCGCAGCTAAGCTTGTACTACTATTCTAATTACCAAGAATATGAACTAAAAGGCGATCGAAAATTCTTTGACTCGTAAAGAATCAGACTCTAAGTCACAGCTTGGTAAGGAAGAACTCAATCTGCTATACCAAAACCGCCAGATACTTTTAACCTTCATGTTCTCTTCATATCCTACACGTAGCCCGAATAACTTGGGAAACAATGTCTCGTATGAAACTTATAGCACAAGTAGATCCCACTAACTGTGGAAAAACAGGTGTACCCGATAAAACAGATATAACAAACAAGAGAGGATATTCGGTGTGCGTAAAATTCCTAAACTTCCGTTGTGGTGTTCACGCAGCACATTCGCACCGCTGCCTCCAGCTTCGTCGAGATTATGTTTCTAACTTTCTTACGGAGATTCCGCCAAGACGGCGGTTGCTCGGAATAGAGTTAGACTAGCAATTTTCTCTTCTGTTTTTTTCCCTTCCGAAACTGAGCACAAGTTATTATCCTCGGATGTGGAACCGGTGGACTGTTACGCGTAGAATTCCAGCTTTATTACAGAATTTCCAGCATTGTAATTAGCCGAGAGCTTTCGTTTTCTCGCCAGTTCTCGAAACACGACCGGGGGCTTGACCATATTCAATACGTACATGAGAGGTAGATCTCGCTTTTATGCGTGACAAAGCATACGCGAGGTATGAAAATGCAGCCGGAGAAAAGCCGATTCTAAGCCAATACCAGTGGCGTGTCCATGGAAACGGCTGCTTCCTGTTTTGCTCCACGTTTCCTCCGCTCGTTTCGCGTTAAGCCCCATTCGCACCGTTGGGTGCGGTGGCCCGTGATTCTCCGGCTGTGGCGCTCCTGTCGCATTAACAAGCTCGCCCCTTAAATATGCAACCAGCCTCGCGCCATTGCGAGATGTCGCGCTGCCCGATTTGCTATGAAACGCTGTCGCTCTTGTCCCAGCCCATAATCGTCATGAATTCTCGTGCAATCGACAGGAAAAACATCGCGAAATTGTACGTGCCTATGATATTCAGGAGTCGGCGCTCCGAATATCGAAAATTGAGAAAATTAGCTCTATCGGCCTCAGTAATTTGTATTCGTATCTTTCCAAACTTGTAATATTTTTCTTCAAATTTTGTAATATCTTATTTATGAAAAATGGGGGATAAACACGAAATAGATAGAAAACGTATAATTTGAAAAATAAGATTCAAACAACATTTCTCTACATAAATTTTCTGCGTCATTTTAATACTTAGATTCGACTTTATAAATGTCGCTCCATAAATTTTGTTATCCTGTGTGTAATACCTATGATCGTTAGCGCGTTGGTTCGTTTACACATTAAAAACTAAGAGAATTAAGGAAATTAAGAGCTAGAAGAGGAAAAAGAAACAGGAGGTCAGGCAGGTCAGGGGAAATTACCATTTAATCCGCCAAGAACCAGTTACGCTTTGAATACTTCGGGCAAAACACGAGCATTCAACTGGTTCGAATACGGGCTAGCGAGAGAAAAAACGGCAGAGATCCGCGAGTGTGCGCGCTTTAATTATAAAAATTACTCGGACGAATAAAGCGGTGCAAAAAAGTGGCGTTCGTATCTCCGCGTTTCACGGCTGGTATCGGTACCGCTGGAGCTTTCTGTGTAGCTGTTCTACCGATTTTATCAACTGGAACACGTTTAATCGCACGCTTAATTGTTTACACGTGCTACATTTTATAGCTATTGAGATAGTACGCTGGAAATTTTATTAGAACGGGGAATTTTTAGTTTGGAATTTATTTTACAGTTCGATCGTTAAAGAGGTTTTGTTTTAATGATTTTCGTTAAGGATTATCATAGCGCCAGATGATGATATAACCTGTTATGAATTTTCGAAATTAATTGTCAAATTTCTGTTAATCCGTTGGTTAGTGGCTGGTGGATGTTTAACCGCGAGCAGCTCGGTTTCAAATGGCTTCAGCCTGGTGAAATTGCATCGCGTCTTCGCAACGTGATCGCGGTATAATTAGCGTACGTTCAGTTGACATGATTATACGCCTGATTCCTGGCAAATAATTAATTTCATGCAGCGGCGGAATTTACTTGCCCGTGCTTATACCTATTTCATAGAAAATAAGGAAAACGATTTATAAATGATACACGAAAAGACGAAGCTTTGTATGAATAGCAGGACGAATAAAAAGGTTCCAGTGACGAGCTAGTACGATTAACTATTTCAGTATTACTATCTCTACCGAGAAACAATTGCGTAATATGGACGCAGTTACACTGATAGTACTTTTATCTGTTTATTTTATAAAGTATTCAGTTGAATATATGAGCGAGTGTAAAATAATTTGGCTTACAAAATTTAATTCACAGGCAAGTAATTGTTATCCTTCGTCTTGTACAAACCAAATAAATGTTTCAACAAAAATTCTCTATAATAATATTGTTTATTGTATCATTTATAAACATAATCATGTGTCGTAAATGCGATATTAACATGATTCGCTCTTTTTGCTTTTCCCTTAAAATCACCAAAAATGAGAATACTATGTTGGAAGACCATTATATATATACACTTATAACATAATTATTTATGATATATCTAAGTTGCTTCAAAGCATGGAATCTATAATATAATACGCCATAGTATAGGGAAATTCCATAAATTTACTGAAAAATATATTCGCTCATTATTCAATATGAATGCGAATTGTCACAGTTTAATAACTAGTCGATTTGTAACCGACATTCGATGAACGAGTTCGTTATCTATCGCATGTAATAAGTGTTTTATATTTTTTGACATATTTACGAGTCATGAAGGTAGTCGCGGGATGTCACGACGAAACACCGAGACCTGTAAATTTCTCCGGGGTAGTCCGGAATCGTTCTTCTCGAGCAGAAAGAATAGTTTGTCGTTTTCGCGTTGCAATAACGCGAAATGAAAGAAGCCAGACGGTGGAGACACGGCTGAACCAACATGCACGTACGAAGTGTTTCTTTTGCGCTGGTTCTTTTTGCTTGTCTCTCAAATTTTCTTTTCCTCTTTTCGCAAGATCACAGTATATGGTTGATATTGTGGTGCAATAAGTCCGAGTACGACCCAGTATCACAGCAAAATAAAATATTTAATCAGAATAGAGTAGAATTGAAATTATTATCCAACATTTCGATCAATTAATCTTTCCAGTGAAAGAACAAACAGAAAGTTAAAGAACTTATCATTTCGAAATTCAACACGTACTGTAGCATAATTATCGTTCATTATATATTTCAATTTACTTTTTGAGAAAGAAATATCATTACGCATTCAGAATTTAATGCATTCAGTAATATAACGCTTCATTATATCGACGATTCAAATCAAACACAGTCTGCTGCAAACCAGCGGCGCGTTGGATAACAATTCGTCTAATTAAATCGCCAATTTGTAACAGTATCACGCCATCCATCAAGTGCGATCGGAGCAGCCCAGCCGATTAACTCGTTCTCGTGTCGCTGGCACCGTTTATAAAGGATTAATGAATTTGATCAACAACCAGCCCCATTAATATGAACTTTAAACATATCAGCGAGTCTTCAGCGATGTTTCTTCATTAGTATTCCAAAGACCTCTTACTCAGGATTATTTATAGCGCTCATTGATGCTGGTGTTTGTGACTTGCTCGGTATTCGTCATTCGTTATCGTCGCCGTTCGATGTGACCGATGAAAAAATATCTTGGAAAATTATTCGACTGATTAGATATCGATATTCACGATTTAATTAATTTTTTTTCGTGGAAAGAATGAACATTTGTTTCCAGACCTAACCTTTACGTCAATATCTTTTCGCTATTAAAATTAGCTCAATTTTTCGTGAAATACGTGAGATGCTACAAGGACTACGATAATTTATTTTAATCTTTCGAAATCGGAGGAACTAATTTTTCTATCATTGAAAGATACGACAGTGTCGGTAGTCTTTTAATTTATTTAATCCGATACACTTTTAGCCACTTATAGCTACCACAAATTTCTATTTCTCTCTAAAACCGTAAATCTAGCGACCATTAGAAATCCATATCATTCGAGTAATCTACGATTCAATGTCCAGAATTGATAAAAAATTCTCCTTTTTTCTTTATTCTTCGCTCATCGTAGCCATTCGCATCATTTGCCATTTCAACACTTCAATTCCTTTCGACTGTATAAACGAAGAGTAAAGGAAAGGCACAAGGAAGGCATTGATCGGTGCGATCAGGCTCAGGATTCAGCTCGTAGAATTCGCCAATTCAGTCTTAGCCAGATTCGCAGCTTTTCGAGCGAAGAAGAGCCAGACTGGAAATGGGATAAAGGATGAGAAGACCGTCTCGATGCTCATGGCGGCACTCTATCTCTCTCTTTCTCTTTCTATCATACCGGCGACCAAACTTTGATTTCAACTCAGATGCATTCCGCTACAATAGCCAGCCATCTTTCCATTCTCGCCCACGGGCGTCAGTCCACTCGATTACATTACAACGCGGCAGGGTTTCTTCTCGCTTTACGGTAATACCAACGTCATACGCGGTTGTTTGCAGCCTTTTCGCCTCTTATGTGGACTCTTACTTGGTACATCGCGTGGTTCATTGGTTGTTTAGCGTTGGTTTACTATCGACTCGATTTTCTTGCTATATTGTGAAAATCTTGAACCCGTGGTTTGTTAAACGAGTAAAATTTAAAGGTTTTCTTTTTCGATAAAAAGGTTATTTGGATACTTGCAACAATATTATCTGGAGCAGTTTATTAGGAAGTTATCCGAGTTTTTTAAACGATTTTGCAGGAAATATCGGTGAAATATTATTTTCATGATTTTCAATTCTTAGTCCTTGAACGATTTTCATGTTCCTCCAATACGCGTTCTCGAATTATTTCGAGTTTTAACGGTTTTGAAATACCGTGTGTCTTATCATAGATGTTCATTGGAACACTCGACGGAGTTTCTTAACGCAAGATCGTTCTTCCTTCGTGAATAGGAAAAGGGCACTTTCGAAGGACTCCTTTCAAACGTTCGATCGTGTCACCGTGATTGGATGTCTCGTGATTGATGTAGCTTTTTCAGATGCAACTTTTAGTATACGTGAGAATGAGGTTTCCGGTGCTAAGGGCTAAGAGTATCCTATAGAATTTCTTGGAGGAATTTCTCATTTCCATTTTTCGTTCCTTTCGTTGCCTTAGAGCTAGCTTCCCATCGGGGAACTTTTTTACTGATTAAAGTTTACTAGAAATTCAATGAAATCGGACTCGATTTTTTTTTCTTTCCTCATTATATCAACTGTAGAAGATGTCAGAAAGTTTCAAGAGTTTCGAGATCGTTTGAAAAATATCGAAGCACTTCATTCTTTAGTAATATCTTTCCGCAACTGAAGTAACCTTAATGTTTCGACGGGAAATTCTTCAAAACAGAATCGAGCAGAAAAGAAAATTCGACGATGAAAAACCTAATTGCCAGCTAAGAGGGATTACAACTTTGTTCGTTTGATTTGCGCTCAAGCACTCTGATCGCTCCACATCGAACTTCTTGTTAGACTGTTTCTTCTCCGGGTACATCTATTTCCTGAACCTCCTAGTTATCTCATAGAACAAGCTTTCAACTTCCGAATAGTCTTATATTCTCGCCGCTAACCACATTCTGGTTCATTTTTAAACATCTTTTTGATTTTCTCCAATACGACAAAAGAACAAAACAAGACAAAACCATCGTAAACAATTTTTTCGAACAATCAGTCATTTAAAAAAATATCGTACAGAATCTTATCGTAGATTACAATTTGAGAAATTACTGCGGGAGAATCGATTTCATTCGACACACTCTGAATGCGAATTATAATGCGAATTTGAAACACAGCTTCGCACTTTTTCTCGCCAGTTGGCAGTAGTTTTAATGCTTCGTGATCAGTGACTCGAAGTGGATTTGCGAACGCCATAAATTCTCCGCGGGGCCACCGTGAACTAAGAACAGAAAGCGATCGTTGTAACGAGCTGGAAAAACTTGGGAAGAGTTTGAGTGTAAGTTCGGATTATCTGGATGGCTCCAATTTCAATACAATGCTCTCGCTTTTCTTAATGCCCCTTCACCGGCGAACTTTCTCTGGTCTTTCTAGTAGAAGCAGAATGGAAACGCGGGGATTACGGTTGGCATCTTTTTCCGCTCGAAAATACGCGAACGAAAGCGATTACACGGTAATCCATTCCCTCGTTTAGCCCCGGGCTCTTCAATAAAGATCCCGCTATATATATGTATAAATTCCAAGAATCTTCAAATTTCCCCAAAATACTTGTTATCTTCTTTTCAACCGAGCTTTCGGATAGTTTTCGATATCGTGCGACTTGAAGTGGATATTGCAGGAATGTAATAAGTCTATCTTTGTCGGTTTTGCTATTTCTGTCAGGCTTGTAGAGGATTGTAGATTTTAGAATTACATATATGACAAAGCTGCGTACTTTCCGAGAAATTAAGCGTGTAATTAATGTTGTCACAATCACCATTTTTTATGAGACTTGGTGGAACAAGGACCATAGATGTAAATGACAAAGCTACGTACTTTTCTGAGAAATTAGGAACATAATTAACGTTATCGCAACAAACACATATGTAATACGAAAATAGGAGAAAGGTAAGAAGTACTGCTAGTAAAATCGATTTTAGCTTTCACATACGCGAAAATATGATATTACTTATTTTCAACAAAAATAGGACAAAGAATAGAGAATTTGTTACGACCGTTCGCGGAGGGACCCGATTGCGAGGAAAACGCGTCAGCGAGAGGCGTAAATTCTCGCTACGATTTGGACAATCGACGCCGCGAATTAGTCGTTCCCCTGTTTCGATTAAGATAACAGAGGTACACCCTTGGACAAAAAGATAGCACATGTGTGCTATCATTAATTTCTCATAGATAGAGTCCGAATTTCCCAAGTTTGACGAATGGCATATAAACAGTACCTTGTAGTAATAAGGTATATGAGCTTGAAACTGTATCTTCGCTATTCCTCTTGTATTTATCAACAATGATTGTGAAATCCGGTCGGCGAAATGATAGCACACTTTCAAAAGTTGTAGTGTTTATTATCTACTAAATTGTACAAAAATAAAAAACCTTTTAAAATTTAATAATGTGTGGATCCTCCCTTATTCTCCACCACCTCCAGCATTCGTTTCGGCAAAGAACGATATAGTTTTCTAATATAATCCAGCGATATATTTCTCCATTCCTCTTCAAGGCACTTTTTTAACTGATTAATACTTTCAAATTGCCTATTTTCTCTATAAACGGCATTGCTTAATTTACTCCAACAGTTTTCGATTATGTTTAAATCGGGGGAGCATGCAGGCCAGTCCAAAACTGCAATATTTTCTGTTGAAAAATATTCTTTCACAACCTTAGCGGTGTGAACTGCAGCATTATCTTGCTGAAAAATAAAATCTTGTCTCGCAATATGTGTTGCGTACTTTGCAATTTGATTTTGTATCAAATTACGATAGGTTATAGCATTCATCTTGCTGCGAATTGATATTAAATCAGTCTTTCCGTTATACCCAATACCTGCCCAAAGCATAATGCTACCTCCACCCATTTGACGCCGTATTTGTGACAATTTTTTTTTTCTTACATCATGATAGTAAAAATTGAATCCATCTGGGCCATCTAAATTAAATCTTTTTTTATCTGTAAATATAACTTTCCTCCACTTCTTGTTCCACCGTATATGTTCTTTTGCAAAATATAATCGATGCTCCTTGTGAATCTGCTTTAGAGCTGGTCTTCGTTTTAATTTCATCCGCTTTATGTGCGCGGATTGTTGTAGTACACGTCTGACATTCCGAGGATTAGTTTTTACGCCAACTTTTTCTGCAATTTCACGTGACGTGAGAAGCGAATTTGACGCGGCACGTAAAATTGCACGTTTTTCACGAGTACTAATCGCGGAAGGTCTCCCACTGCTTTTTTTTGTTCCATAATTATTTACATCTTTCAGTAAATTATAAATGACTTTCCGACTTCTACTGAGAACTTTTGCAATTTTAGAAATAGTAAAGTTTTCTTTCTTTAATTTCAAAACTGTTTGAATCTCTTCACTATTTAGCTGTTTTCCACGTCCCATTGTTTGAATCGAAATTTGTAAGGTTTCTAATGAAATTCTTCTACTTTTCACTACGTCTACACCACTCAGAATACACAGAAATACTAAGGAATGGAAACAAAATGCTTGGTGTGCTATCATTTCGCCGACCGGATTTCACAATCATTGTTGATAAATACAAGAGGAATAGCGAAGATACAGTTTCAAGCTCATATACCTTATTACTACAAGGTACTGTTTATATGCCATTCGTCAAACTTGGGAAATTCGGACTCTATCTATGAGAAATTAATGATAGCACACATGTGCTATCTTTTTGTCCAAGGGTGTAGTTTAAATGAGTTTAACACTGAATTAACGGGGTTAATATAAACTTGTATATTTAACAATATTCAATATTATAATAAAAACGTCACAAATTATTTAGCGATGAATACAATTAATGTGTTACAGAAATTTGACCCGACTTTATGATATCTCTCGATGAATTCGTTAGACTAAACGACCTTAATTTTATTCGTCAGAATCTCTCGATGTATACCGTTCGAATCTTCAAATGAGACTGATTACCTTTCGATTTTTTCTTTGTCTTCTCTGGGAGACAATTCCCACCACGCTTGGGTCACGCCACCGTTCGCGCCTATGATCACGTATGCCACCTTCATTGTGTAAATGAAATAACAGACCGAAGGCGAATCGACGTTTCTAGAACTCGCTGCTTGACGACAACTATGCGCTTGTCGCTACATTGTATATTTTCTGTTGGGCATATAAGACGATCTGTCTGCGACACTATAGTACCACGAGCGACGGTTAGGAATACGGCCTATAGTAAGCCTCGTGGCGTAACAGAATTGTTACATAAAGAAATTACTATGCCCAAAAAATTGATGATCTAAACTACAAATTAACTGAGGACGATCTGTTCAGTTAACAAACAAGGAACAAAGATCTTCTCGTTAAACAAACTTTATCTTCTTATTTTTACTATTTTATTCTCCGCGTCGATCGTTTCATCACTCACTTTCTAACGTGGAAAATTATCACAGCATAATTTCTGCGAGCATCGTAGCGTTCACTATGACAGGAGAGCGCTTCAATCAAGCTTCGTCCACCCGACAAAGCTCAAGATTACCAAGTAACGGACGGGGTGAGCGGCACGTACATGCATCGACGTCGAAATACGCCGGCTAGATTCACCATCGGCGTGGGCGAGACCGGAAGCAAGGGAATAAATTAAATGCGGTGGCCGGCAGGTCCACCGGCGAAACGAAAACATAGCCAAGCCCGATCGACGTATCCGGGGCTTTCGTTCGATCCGATCGATCACCGACGACGACGTGCAGATGCCCTATACCGAATCGAATTGCTCCGTGTGCGAGCGACGTGTGCGTACGCGTGTAATATGTTCGCGTCTGTCGCGATCATGCGTGTGCAAGCGTGCACCCTCTCACCGTGGCTTTGCTCGTTTGTTATCAGGGTTTCGTGCAGTCTGCCAGCATAGCTCCACGTAATTCCTACTAGCAGAACGCGTACCATCGACGATCGTAAGAGATGGTGAGATGATGATCGAAGATAGTAAAAGGAGGTAGAGAAGTAGAATGAATGGCATAAAGAATAATGGATGAAGATCGAGATTGCTAAGACCTGTCAGATCTCGCTGCTGCGCTGTGATATAAATAACTGAACAGCTTCTGAGGATGTTATAACGAAAGCCTGGGTTCAAACGGATTACAGAATACATGATGATGAAATCATCAGATCCAAGCAAATCAAGTAGGTACTCTGCTCTTTGCAGCAAAGAGCTGAAATTAGTTTGTCTTTGGTAAGCTTTAATTCAGCGATTATGCGAATTCGCCGGTTCAAAGACAATCCGGATAACAAGTTAATGGCGGAACTATTCAGACCAAGGTATGAAATTTGTACCAAAGGTATCAGAATTAAAGGTGTACGAATAAGCAAGGGGAAAATGCATATATTTCACTAAAATTCATTCAAGAGAAAATTTCTATGAACTAGTCACTTTAGGCATTTTGATAATTACTGTTACTGATACTATTCATGGATACGTGTTCCATTAATAGCCCAACATGTTAAAAGGAACCCAATAATCTTCAAACTTTAACAACCACAATGTCGATCCTCCAAACAACTTTTCTTCCATACACTTCGTATAATTCAATGCACTTCCAGGGTAATTATAATGAAACGAATATTTAATTCTCTCTCTCGCTCAATGCTATTTTTTAGCCATTCGCACGGTGCAAAATCCATCCGAAGCGAATTCTTAAATTCACCGAACCGCGAAACACGGCGGTTCTCGAATATCGATATCGGCAATCCCCCAACGGCGATCGAGTAGGTCACTTTTTTGGTCGGCTCTGTTCGCGATTGCTTCGTTATCTGCGCGTAACAACCTGGCCCGGCCGATTAGACTAACGAGCGTAATATAAGCGGAAGCATCGACAAATCGCAGCTTTTTCGACCGGCGCCGATTCGTTACTCGTTCCGACGGTCGTTTCCGCGCTCCATTGCGGCGTTCGACAGCGATGCCTCTGCCCAACGATGCCCTTACAGATCCCCACGGCCGTATCTTATCGATGTTTTCACCCAGGACTTTGTAGATCTCTAGACTCTAGACTAATTGCCTTTTTGTTTCTTTCGTTAACAAGCGTGTAGAAGTGGCTGTACGATCGATAAATATAGTAACGAGGAATAAATTTGTATGCACTGCGATATCTCTTTTATAATTTCAATCTTGTTATTTATCGCGAAAATACGATTATTTTCGTAGAAAACTTTCGTTGAGAATACGCGAAATTTTGCTTCGAATCTCTTCTGCTGTGTTATCGAAACTAACTGGAGTAGTTTAGAAGAAAGAAGCTTACGCCGCGAGCGATCTACATTAATCCAAGGGAAAGTTTGACGTTCGATTGTGGTACATTTTCGTTGAATCCTCTAATAAGCGTGGGATGACAAGAATTCGTTTCAGCCGACAAGCGGTAGCTTTATTTGAATGAAATTTTTAGTCACTTGTTGATTTGAAAGATCGACATACTTACAAATAGAAAAGATATTATTCATATGTATGTACGTGGTATTATACGCTATCAGTTTTGTCAGAAATTTAGAGGAAAATACGGAACTCTAGTTGAGAATGAAAATAGTAGGTTATTTGTATTTCAACTAAGTTTCTCATCGACTTTTAATTACGTTTATAGATTAAATTAAACGTGAAACGATCAGGTTCTGGTCTATATTCGCGAGAAAGTACGGAATTATGAACGCTTCGAATCAGCAGCCAATATTCGAACGGAGAACGTTCACGACACGTTCGTGATGCTATTAGTACAACAGATCTAATTGTCTCCGTGTGCCTATTAGGAGTAACCTAATTAAGAAACGTCCCTATAAATGCCTGATAACGAGCTGATGTTCGCACCTAATAAGAACCTGAAGGTTTGTAGAACAGCCACGTGTTAACTCTTTTTCATATATGGCCTCGTATCTCATAACCTAACGTCGTTCATGTCTACGCTTGGACATGGAAACTTCAATTTATGGAATTCCATTTTTATTTCATGATTAAATATTATCGTCGTCATTTTATTTTATATTTAATGAATAAAATTCTGCAAAAGTCGACGTTCTTACGAAGCAAACATCGTTTCTACATATTCCAGATTTCCACGTTTGTTCGTGCGGCATTGGATCGGATTCGAAGGTTTTGTATGATAGTTTGATATGACAGCATCGGCTGACCCTCTCGATAAATCTGTGCGTCTTGTCGTGTTTATTCGGAAGGAAACACGAGTGGATCTGGCCCGCTGCTGTTCGAGGCGGAGCGCATCGTGGCGTTCAGCTGACAGCGAAGCTTCATGGTTTTGGAATTGGGTCGTTGAATGCACGAAGGTGCATGATATTCTGATAACAGTAACACGGATCCACGATTTCCTTTCGCATATTCCGTTCTATCGTAGTATCAAGTATCGCGATATTTTGAAGAATGAATAGTTAGGATCGCGCGAATCAATCAACGCGGTGCTGTATTGGTTATCTATTGCTTTGAAATTTAACTAGGTCCAAGGATTGGAATAGTATCGTATTTATTTTTTCGGGTCTTTTCTCCTTTGACGATGGGTTCAGAATTGAAAACGCTTGTGTGTAACAGACCGCGAGATTTTTGTAGAATTGGTATTCAAGGTAGGACAACGAGTAGAAAACGCAGCGAGTTTAGATGTACAGGTTTCACATCGTTAAATGAAAAAGCTTACAAATTTCTCTGATAACAATGGCCGATTCCAGGGCTTTGTCGGCGCAGTCGGTGGTCGGATAAATGGATTTAACGATATTGGGAACAGGTTTCGAACAAAGCTGCTTTGAAGCTTTGTCGTGTAGGTATCGTGTGATTCTTTCACTTTACCGAAGTTTCAACCCTCTGACACGTATCATGACACAGGAGCACCAACTTCAACGGTGCTTAAAGATCTTCGCATCTAATTTTGTGGTAAACAATATCCTTCTGGTTGTCTATAAATCTTGAAATTCTTTCGTTCAAATCCTCTAGATTTATTTCAGAATTATTCACGGTTGCCATTCCCCATTTCTAAACGTTTCGGTATTCCAGGAATTTTTATTGCAGGATCTCTGAAAGGGCGAAAAGATACAAGTATAGAATAGTTTTAATACCATATATGCTTAGATATATTTAAATATAAACCCTTTCAAATATAACTTAATTACATTGCCGAAAACGAAACATAGTGACTAGCGATAAATAATTAACGCAAAATTTTCATTCCAATATTACTAATTTCTTTACAACATAATTCAATTGTACTCGTGAAAACCAACCAGAGTAACTAAAATAGGTAATAAACAATCACGGAAAATTCCCATTCCAGTTATACCAACCCCTTTCAAACATAATTAGTTGCACGAGCGAAAGATCAGCTAGAACAAAAAGTCTGTAACCAACATCGACCATTAAATAAAATGTGTATATCTACGTATTGAAGTTGCATGATTCATAAGGTTCCTTTGTTGATGGAAGAATAGCGGTTGGAAATAATGGATCGCCATTACTCGGTATCAAACGCCTGCTGACTTACAATATAGATATGTCGAACGCGCACTTGAGCCATTCAGCGTTGACACGGCGTCACCGTTACAGCGTGACATAATGTTGAACGTATATTGACCATGTAACCGTAATACTGTAAGCCAGGTGTAATTCAACGGGACGTTAAGCCAGAAAGGAAACGTTAGAACAACAGCAACAAACATCTATGCAAAACCATTGGAATGATTCTAGTTGGCGGACAGAGCAAACGCGCGTTAAAGCTAAGGATATTCGTAATATTGGAATCGCGACAGTGGCTGTGTTCTACCGGTGATCTCGTTATTGCAGGATTACTGCCAATATTACGAACGTCCAACATTAGCCCGGAACGCCACGTTCGAGTGTCGGCCCTGCTAATTGTTACGTGTTACGCGATATTATGCATACATCGCGTGCATCGCGAGCATACACTTCCACTTCTGAGAGATTACAATAAATCCTGAACAATTTCACCCTCTTCCCGCTAATCATACGCTTTGATTTCGTTTGTCCATTAATTATTATACATACGCGTACTCTGTTCACAATCGTGCGTGAGCTGTTTCGATTATTCTCTAGGCTAGACGCTGCTTGCTTACTTTTTTTGGTAGCAGAGAAATACTTTCTCTCTGCCTCTGTTGATTCTTCGTTTTATTCAATTTAAATTGGTTTTAGCGTGTTCCATATTCTATCATGTTTGTTCCTATAAAGTATGTTCCTACAGGGGATGAATTAAGCCTTGAACGTTTCTCTTGAGACCCTGAATGTTAATTTGACGAAGGGTAAATGTTATAACAACTAGGCTAGATTTGTGCCGGATATCGATCACCTGCATACAGTGTGATTATTAATCGTACATGTATGTCAATCACGTAGTGGGATTGGGCAAAGAACCTTAACACTCACGAATTTCATGCTTCAATAACCGAAATTCCTCGTTTGACCACTTTGTGAATTGTACATATTATTATTTTCATAATTTGGATAATTTACAAATTTTCTACTAATCATGTCATTTATATAACCTGATACTGATCGAAAGAGTCGATGGAAAAATAGCGCAAGTGCATCCCCGTTGTGTCAAATAGTATAGTAGTAATATGAAGCGCAAAATCTATTCAGGGAAGAATCGGACAGATTTTTGTTTAAGTTTAATTTTACCTACAAACTATACATTTTTTCAAATTAAATATTTGCTTCTGAGCCTTTCAATTAATAATATTGTTCCATAGAATGAAAGAAAAATTCGAAAGATTTCGAGGCACCGGAATTTCAACGAACCAGAAAATTTCGCCTGTCGCCCGACAATGAACCTGTCACGTTTCGCAACCGATTTCTTCGTACTGGAATACAATCCCATAATCTCGGGATTAGACAAACGAACCTGGGGCACGAGAATGGCGAGCCGATTGCAGCTTTCCGGGTCACCTTTTCTGGAAACTTTGGCCCTACATGCACTGTGTGACCATAGATCGGTCTACGGGTGAATTTCTCCTGTCCCGCCCGTTCACGAGGAAATTCAATCGTTTCATTGCAAGCTGTCCGAGAGGAAACTCGTTTCGGCTCATTCACGGGTCGGCTACTACGAATCTGGTAACGTCGCACCTCAGAACGTCACGTCAACCGACTACCTGTGGATACGCAGTTCTTCAACGACATATTCGTCTCGTTTCTTGTTGAGTTGGCGGAAATTCGTTAGTAGAATTTTGGACAGTTTCAAAACGATCCAAAAATAATTTTTCCTTTTCGATTCTCCATGTTTGCGTCTGCGTATGTTAAGGCTATGAAAATCTACAAAGGTTTGCGAAGGTCTCTAAAGATCTACGAAGGTCTACGAATATCTACAAAGGTCTAGAATGATCCATATATAAGTCGAAAAAATTCTGAAACGAAGAATTAACTTGTCATCCAATTAGCCAATATTTTGATTTTAATTAATTACTTATCATGTAATCCGCTATTTCTGACACGTCACTATACTTTTAATACACATACATTACGTTGTACGTATTTATATCTACAAGGATTAGAATTGATCGGAATAGTTAACGTGATTTTAATTTGTTATCCTTTAATTATTGTTTTTCTGAGATTTGAAAAGTATCTTGTAGATGCTTGAAGTTTCAGGATGTATTTTCCCTGAACATTAGGTAGAGACGTAGAACTAGTAGACCTAGAATTCCCCAGTACAATAAGCTGAACGTCGTACTTGCTTTGAATAATACCGCTATTTGCAACACTAATCACGCCTTATTCCATTATTCAAAATATCTGCTGACGTTCGATTCTCCCTAGCGTATCTGTACACGTGTTCTACAGATGTTTCGCCCATCGAGAATCCCGAATGACAAACGCATACGTATTGATGCATTGCTCTATACCGTTTACACGACACGTGGAAAGCCAGTTTCAATTCTGTCCATCGTACAAGCACATTGCCTTTTTTTTTTTCGAAATTTGTTAACTTTAATTCAAATGAAATTTCAGGAACTAAAATTTGGTTGAAATTTACATTCACAGATACAATCGTTAAAGATTTCATTTAAAATTCAGGTATGGTAGATGATGCAGATGCTAAACCAATGATCTTTTACGTTCCTTAAACTTTTCATTTGCCACAGTTAATTTTATATTATATAAAATATAGAAAATGCCACAAAGCATTCAACATGAAATTTGTATTCTTCTCTACACAATTATCGTTAATTCAAAAAATTATTTATCGTTCAAATTCCATTTCGATATCTTTTCCAAGGAAACCAGATAACATCGAAAATATTGTTCGATTAAAACTGCCGTTTCGACGGAAGCTAGAACAGAGAGCGTGAGGTCAAGCACTGTGACGCAATGCCAGGCGTCGCGACGCGGTGCGGCTATGACCAACAGGTGCCACGACGACGACGAAATTTTTCCTTCTCAAGAATTTTACCGTGAATTTTCTCCACCTAACTCCGCCTTCCCTTTTCTTCGATACAGGCTACACGACTGTTTTAAGCCGGAGTTATTTCGACCGATGTTGATCGACTCGATCGACGTTTTATTGACGCTTAAAAAAATAGGACGTCGCTAATGATCGAACGCTGCTGGTTGGAAAATTTCGGATCAGAAAACTCGGTTCATTCACTTTCGCGAACCAATTTCTTTTTCCTTTTCCTCCTTTTATTTTTTGATCTCGTAATTGGATCCAGTGTTGTTGCTGTGGGATGCCACGTCGAAGGTTACTAGAGATAGAATAGGTATTTTTTGTGGTGGGTGCTTTTTATTGGATGATTTAATTGTGTGTTTTGGATCAATTAGTGTTTCGTGTAATTCACTTCGTGAGGTAGATTTTTTGTTTGTTTCTTGTTTGTTTACAACGCGAAGTTAGAAATTCGGTAGTCAACAAAGTGGAAAGGATGCTTTGTGTGTTTTTTATCAGATTTCCTGTGTTGGATAAAAATCTCATGGAAAAACGAGGATATTTTATCTTCGCAATAAATCTACATTGATATATTAAGCTAATCAAGTCTATCAAAATAAACCATAAAAAGTTTCTGATAAGCTAAACAGCGATATTACGATCTGGTACTAATATTGAGAAATTTATGGAAACTAAAATGGATCAATTTCACTTCTGAATTATTCATTGGTAATGAAGCACAAAGTAAACTATCAAAACTTCTCCAGAAATTCAAAAATACTTGTTCATGTTATTGAAGTACCTTCGTGACTACACAAAAGAAATTGTATCCTTAATCACCATCATATACGTCATAGCAATATACGCGTAATAATTTCAATCCGTAATAATAACGCTCCAGTACAAACAATTACTAATTGATGAGCAATTCATAATAGTATGGCTCGTAACAACGTGCTTTACAACAATTCTAACATTACCCGTTAATGCTAGCATAAAGTATATTATTAACGAAGACCACGATTTTTAATACGACTGTGACAGTAGCAATGAATTCAATACTAGAATAATTCACTTTAAACGAAGAAAAATACGACACGAATCGTCAATGGTTAATATATATTCTCGTTTCTGTGGTCGAAGGAACATCGCGAAACAACGTGGAACCGAGGCCACTTAATTTCCCTGCGAATCCATTTATATCGGAGGTTCGAGTCACGCTTTTGTAACCAGATTACCGAACAGTTCCAGCATCGCTAAGGAGTCGGTAACGTCCCGTGAACTTCCGCTGCCGCGTCACCTTCACCCCCCGGCCAGTCCACCTCGCCATCGCTAGTTTCTGTGTACCCGGCAGTTTCGCGGTACGTAATCCCGGTGAATGCGAGGCAGTTTTCCCAGCGAATAGGAAAACTGAACAAAAGCGACCCTGGAGGCCAATGAGAGTGCTGCCGTACGCGTATAAAGGTGGCACGGAGAAGAAAGTTCGAAGGGGATTTTTGAGAGCAACTTTTGGAACGTGTGATATTCGAGGAGAAGGGCGATTGTCGTGAGAAAATTGACCGTGGACTTAAAGTGATTGCATTGTTCGTTGAAAGGTTCGCGTATATTGTTACGGTGTGTAAGGTAATGGTTAAGGGTGCAATTTCATTTGATAGAGTCGATTGGAGAATTCCCAGGATATGAGAAAATACTTTTGATTTTTCGGGCTGACGCTTTTCATAGCTTGAAAAGAGATTATACGGATTTAGGAAATTTCGCGCGTTTTATTTACGGTTATTAACGCCTGTGGAAATGATCGTGGGAAATCCAGTGAATATTCGGTTATATATGAATCGGCGGAGAATTCATTATACGAATTCCATATTCAAAGTGGCGAATTTCAGGGAACATTAACGGCCGTGTCCACAACCTGCCCGGGCAGACTGTTTTTCCGTATTCTCGATACGCCAGCACAGGATTTTCATCTGGTTTCGTCCGCTAGATTGAAAATCGATTTCGCCCATTGTTATGCAATTTGGTTCGGTCGCGCACGGAAAGTGTGCATAATTGTCGTTTCCGGTGGCTGTACGCGAGCCTCTTTCGCGGCATTATATTTCGATTAATCACCTTTTCTTTTCTGTATCTCTTTTTTCTCCCCCTCCCTGCTGTTAATCGATCCTTTTTCGTTAGTGTCATGCGCAATTAACGTATTACATGCTAACATCCTGAATTTTCTTTCTGACCAATGTTCTCGGTCCGATTTTAGCAGAAAAATAACTAAAACGCTATTCATCTTTCGTAGTTAATCTTTGTTTCTTCTTTTTCTGTTTTTTGTGCAGAAGAACGAGAATGGCGATTCTCCCATTTACAGGGAAAAATCGGAAAGCAAGATGGATATCTTGGAACGACATCGTTGCAACGTTATTATAGACAAGAATACAGCTTTTATCCGTCACGACAGGGACCACCATCACTCTTCGTGACATTTCTCGTATTGCTCGCACACTGTACAAATTGTACAGCGTTTCACGCGACGCTTATGTACTTTTTCTTTTTAGTTAGGAAATCGCTGTTCCCTAAAGCTAAGGTATTCGTTTCGTACTATCGTAGTATTGCTTCATATAATTGTCATGCGATTTTCGTATACTTGAAGAAACACAGGAATCTATCAATCCTTACAATAAGATCCACTTTTCTTCCATCGATCATACTTTCCCTCTTCAAATACGAATTATTTGAGTACAAATAATGGTTCTTTATGTCATTAGCTAAATTTTGGACAAGTTAACATTTACATAAAATTTTCATCATTAATAAATGAGTACACACAATGTAAAATCGATATCTTTAACGAGATACCTTCAACAAGGAATCTCACGTATATTTTATTAATTTTTTTATTCATATCTATAAACAAGTTATTTTATGTTATCATTGCATCGTTACTCGATATAATTTTCATTTCGATATTATTATCATTATCGCACATTGAACGGAACATAGAAATTTCAATCCTTACAATTTCCATCAAATGTAACTGTATTTGTGAACCACGAATCACTCGAACGCATGTAATAGTCCCTTGTATTACCTAAATTTCGATGAAGCTGAATTACAATCTTGATACGAATTGGCAAGTGAATACAACGCAACGTCAAATATCCCGAAACTCGTCAACCAGCTCGGGATCGACGACTCGTGTCCTCAATTTCGCGTAGAATTTCGTTGGTTCGGAGGCGCGGAACGAGGGAAAACAACGCCGCTTCGATCGTGCGTACGGCATAAGCGCAATTTTCTGCTCGCTAACGGAATCCCTCGAATTGTCTCGTCCTGCAACAGCATGCCAGCGATGCTTAGCACGAATACCATGGCTGGACGCCGGTGGATTTGAAACGTGATCGTAAGAGTACCGAGCGTAACCTCGAAACGTCGCCCTTGATGATCGATACCCTCTTGTACAGTCTATACCAGAAATATATTCAGGAAACCGATTTCTCGAGCTACTACGTTCTTCCGTTTTACTCGAAAGTCGAAATTTTGTGTAAGATTAACCAATTAGGATTTTTGTTGCAGTAATTGAGGAGTTCTGCGGAGAATTGAAACGCGCGGTAAAGTGTTTAAAACGTTCATTATTATTTGCTTAACATTCGTTATTATGTGTATTTATAAATCTATAACAAATGAAACATTTATAATGAAATACCCTGGATCTTATGTATTATTTGCCGCAATTATCTGATATTCGGGAAGATAAACATTTGTATCCATTTTCTGCCAAAACGTTCGATCGTTCACGGAAGAAATTAAATACCAAGAACGCCGGGATAAGAGATGTATTTTTGGACAAGAGTTAATCCGAGAATGTATGTTATCCGGAATTAGATCAGTCGGAAACTGCGGTCAAGTTTGCAATGTCTAGACCGTTACGTATTTCTGTACAATGGAATCTTCGTCAAGATAAGATCTTCCCTTAACGACGACCTTCTTGAACGCTTAATTTTTGGAAGATCGAGCTGATTTAATGAACCGATCAACCGGAAGAAGAAGACCGTGATTCGTTCACAAGCCTCTGATGACCTATTGATCTCTTTCAGGCTAAAGTGTTCTCTTGGAGGACGTTCATTCTAACTTCTTCTGTAGACGCAAGCAGAACGTGTAATAAATTTATCGAATTTTCCCTGCGTTTCCACCATTCGGAGAACTGCTCTAGCATTCATCTAGGATTCTGGTTGAGACTATTTCATTCGAAAGCGAATTATCTCTTCGAGCATACTTGGAATAACGTTCGAACGTGTTCTTAAATAAAACTCACCTTTTATTATTTTATCCGAGAAGCTCAAGTGTCTCACGAAAGGTATGCATCCACTTTCTCGATGACGACTCGCGTATAATAAAACAAGCTGGTCGGTCGATTCGACTACGAGTGTGTCGGTATGTATGTGCGTGGTATCATGAGCTCAAGAGGAAACCGCGAAGAGGGATGCATGTTGCTGACTAGCAAATGCATAGTCTCCTGTGGATCTTGGGGTCAAGATGGTATCCTCGACACGATCCGGTGGTTTCGTCCGTGAAGAGATCCCGCAACCTCTAACTGATTCCTATTGAGCATGTAATACCTGTCGCGTTTCCGGTAACCTGTCAAAGTCGGATCTTTTCATTTCCTACTTACTCTGAAGTATTTTTTTAGAAAAAACCGCGCGCATAGGGAAGTTTTTAATTATGCAATGGCATTTCAATGTAATAACGTGGAATGGTAGAATTTTGATATGAAATGTAGGGCTTGACGATGGATGTCGTTTAACGTTTTGATGAAAAATTAAAAATTGTGTCGGTAGAAATGTTACGTATAGGCATTATGAATTTATATTAAATGTTAATATTAACTCTCAGTGATTTTACGTCAAACCGTATTCTCCGTTATATTTCGTTCACGTCGGAGCTTTTGCCGGGATATTTTTTAGTAGACACTGTCTAACCGACAGCGCAGATGTCTTTGACGTTTTGGGAAGACATATGAAACTTTTGGAAATTTTATTCCCGCCGGAGACGGTTTTATCTTCACCGAAGATGGTTGTGCTACTTTGATACTATTTCTTCTATGCACACACGTATCCTTTATTTTCCTCTCTCTTTTGCAAATTCAATTTCTTTTACGTCAGCCATGTTATTCTATATTGCCGTTTAAATAATAGCTTTTGTGCTTTCGAACGTATAACGAGTAGCAAACAAATATTCAAGTTCAGTCACGAACATGAAAGAAGTCGACGTTTTTGCAACTGACGTGCGTAACGTTTACGTAAATTTCAATTTTCTAAAAGTATTAGCGAGTATATGAACCATACGTTCATTTATGGAAATACTAGAAGATGTCGTAAATTACAGATCTGTCAGTGTCCTTTTAATCCAGCTAATAGTTCGATCATTTTACGGTAAATTCATTTTACGCAACACCAATCGATTTTATCCTCTTTAATTTTATTTCACATCAGTCACGTGCTTTCTCGCCCGTTTACATAGCACGATTTCAAACGAAATTCGGTCCGAGCGCGTTCGAAAATCTCTTTGGAAAATTATTCCGCACGAAACACGTTCAATCGACCGCGTTTTCCACGCAGTGCATTGCAAATCACGTCGTCGGTGTCGCAGTTAATACAGCCGAAGGATGTCTGAACGTGTATCCACGATAAAATCCTTGTTTGCGTTCCAAAGCGGATTAAATATTCCCGTAGGGATGCCGCGAGAGCGCTCGCGCGTTATACACCGTTCCTACACAGAAATATGCCTCGTGTTACGACACACTTCGCGAGCGATGTATCACGACGCCGCTCGTACCACGGATTAGTCGTATCCCCCTTTCTACACGCGCTCGTACTACTCGAGCGACCGATCGCTGTCGCACAATTTCCTCGAAATAATCCATTAATAACGTCTCTGTGTCTCCGAGGGCTACGACGAAACGTGGCTTCCCTTCCAGGAACAGAATAGGCGCCAAGATTTACTTTACAGCGAACCCTGGATAAATTGAGATCCATTTCATTCGCGAGTAGACCAAGTTAAAATTTAAAGGAAGTTTCTATGTTTCTGCTCTTCTTCTATTTCATAAATCATAGAAGAGGTTTAATTTACGTGTATAGAAGCGCGTAGACATACTGGTTTACACAGGTACACGGAGATACGCATTTATTAACTTTTGTACTCGTTATTTTTGTAGTTATACACGAATATTCGTGTTTTAGAATTGGGTATGGAAAAAGTTATAATTATACGTAAATACACGAATTTTTATATGAATTTTTTATATGAACTCACGCGCAGTTGCGATGCTCTTTTATCACGTAAGTTTAAATTTGGACAGTTACAGCGCTGAAAAATTTCCAAGTTTTTTACTTTAATTTGGAAATTCTTTTAGTATTTGACTTTTCATTCCCCATTTTTTCAAATCTTCGTCAGGCACAATGTCAATTTAGCTTCCTTAATTTGGTCAAAATGAATTTGACGAATTCAGGTGTTTTCTTATAATTCGTTAAATGTAACTCAATAATTTCTGCTTCACACAATATAAAGACTAGGCAATTTATCGTAAGGAATCAGATCATCAGTCTCAATAATTATTTACAAGAAATTGTTTCTACAGTTATAAGTAAGAAGTACAATCTCTCTACGATTAGAACTCGCGAGATTTTAAAAGTTTCTGTTCCATTTCCTCCACCTAATTCCTCGACAAATAATCACACGTATCGAACGACGTATCGTGCGATCGGAATATCAAGAAGAAGCTTTAACGAACCTTTTCTTCTTTAAAGAAGAAGTTCAACGTCTCCTCTGGAAAAACAATTCGATAGACTTTAGGTCCCCGAAGCCACTTAAATTTTATTAAGAGGTCGCCCCCGTGACTCGTGCAACTTTCATGTGGACTCCGTGTCTCGGAGAAAAAGTGGGTGGACGGGACGAGAAGTCGAAGGGAAGTTTCGGAGGCGCTCGCGAAAACTTTCCGGGGCAATCGCTCGCGGCGACGAGAACCAGCCAGCAAGAAGCCTCCGATAACGTTTTTCTTCACAGACACTCTGATAATCCTCTCACGGCTTCCGACGTTTCACGACCAAATAGTCTCGACCACCACGCGGTTTCATCCCCTCGATGGAATATTTTTCAAACGTCCACCGGCGAACTTTCCGTCCCGGCCGAGACGTTTCGACAGATCCACCCATTTTTACTTCTCCACCGAACTTCCCCGTTTATACGAGTTAGAGTTTTCTGCTATTTACTGCCTTGTCGTCGGTTGACCGATGGGCAGATTTAGAGACTGTTGGATAGATTCCAAGTATTCTTCCTTCGAGATTTAATTGTTTCTCTCTGTCGACAGACAAGATGTATTTATACTTGCGGTATTTATATTTGTGGAAGGTGTTACAAAAGGAGGTAAGTTCTCTTAATCGTTTCGAGGTACCGGATGAAAATAGTAAGAACTCGGTTGTCTCTTTATATGGATATTAGAAAAGTTTCTATATATTAGTATATTTGCTGGTTTTAGACAAAACACAGCTAACATAACAAGTTTTAACGATTTATGTTATTTTGTACAAATTGATTATTCAAAAAACAAAAAAAGAAAGAAACGCTGCCTTTCTCTATAGTTCAACAGTATAATAGCGAATGAGGGATTTGATACATATGGACAATTTACAGATAGCCACTTGGATAATATACATATATGTATGCATTTATAGACAAACGTACAGGTTGCTGTTTAATATTTACATATAGAATTTTACGTATGGAAATATGCGTACATAATGTGGCAAATAATTCGACACGCGCGTGATTTTGAAATGAACGATCAAATTAAATTCCATGAAAATAGAACATATTGGAGGAAATTGGAAACTATGATCAACTTCAAAATTGCTACACGATCATGTCTGTACAGCAGTTGCCATCGAAACCATTTTATATTGCATTTTGCTCGTTTCATCCGGATCTGTGAGAAAGATCGACGATCTCGAGCATGGAAGCAGATACAGGAACAGTGGATTACACCGTTGGAACGTGTTGCCTGGGGCTCGATCGCGACGGTTGGCGACAAAAATAATAGGGAAACTTTCCCCATTGACCTCGGGATTTATATGGAACCGTAAATCCCGAAATATTTCCGGACCAATATGGCCGAGGGTCTGAGTGTCGTGCTGGCGACGAATTCGCGGGACTTAATTCCGTGTTCGACATTTCCAATTCTCTCTGCAGAGAATTCTAGGTGATTTGTGTTAGGAACCGATATGATTTCATCGCGATCATTTTGATATTTAATCTCCCTATTTGGGCTTTAGTATCTTTCACTACACAAAGTGAAACATAAGAAATTATAATAGCAAATAACAAACAGTTCTATCATCAATAGTCAGTTTTATGTTGTAGAAGAAGAAATTGAAGAGACTGTTGCGATAAGGAGATAGCTCTGATATTCAAATTGTATTTACTGGAAGAGGGAGGAAAATTCAAATTTCCAGGAAATGACGCTTTACGTGCGTCAACTTAATACGTTCTAACAGTTTGACGAGAGAGGCTAAAGTTTCAATGCAAAATTTTAGAGAAAATTCACGGGCAAACGCGTTCCCTGATTTTCCAATAATTTTTTCACGAAGTGAATTAGAGGAACATCGACGTCGAACAATTTCACGTATTTCATAAACTCTGCGAAGCTCTCGACGAAAAGCTCGTCAAGAAAGTGAAGCGTGTCCTCTTACCAATCTCCTTCGCCCGTGCTTCCTATCGAGAGTCGCGTTCAAAACTTAATATCATAAACGTTCCCGGGACGTTTTTTTCGCTACGTTGAATTTCCAGCGAGAATGAGTCGAAAACGATTCGCCGTGTATCGCGGTCGTTGAATTCCATAAAATCCCTCGACAGCTGCTCAAAAATGTTCGCTTCTATACGACGCGTATCATATATTACATTTCCACATGCATGTACAATAATGTACATATATGTATATATACACATATATTCGGTTAAAAGAGTTTTCAATGCAATCCATTCAATCGTAGCTCGTTCATCAACAACTTACATAAACACCGTTCCTGCGGTGTTTCCAATCGAAAATATTTGCAACTCGGTCTCCTTGGCCAGCGTCTCAGCGAAATGGAGACGCTTCTCCCACCTTCCTTACATTTCTCCTTTTTACTGATCGTGCAGTCGCTAAAAAACATAGCGTTCATATTCCTGTCTTTTTCTTCTTTCGCTATGCAGAAAACTGTAGCTCGAGCCAGGGCACGTTGGACTAATAAATTCTTTCTGCGCCACCGTGCGTAGGGATAAAACGTAAAAGCATGCTTCTGTATATTTAACGTTACGAGCAGACCCTGCTGCCAACGCACATACTCTCTTAATTCTTTCTTGCAAGTCACATTCGTCGATATTTAGGTTGATTTCAGTGGCGTTGGAAAATCGATCGGCGAGGTCTGGACACGAATTCATAACTTTCTTCTTTTTTTTCCTATTCTGCAACCTTCGTGGGTATTATTAAGAATTTCGTTTCGATTCAGTGATTGATTTGTGTCTAGAAAATCTTCCAGCGTTGATACGATATTTAGACAATTTGCATTTCTAGAAGTTAGATGCGACACTAATGAAATCATATCGCAGAAGATAACTTCATTCATTCATTTATATATTTATTAATCTCGAAGATAAACGCATTCATCTAATTACACAATAGTTGAACTGTTCACGTTTTCTAGAATATATGCAAATGTTTCTTACCTGCGATGTAAATTTTCAATGAAATGAAACGTTTACAATTTTACATAAGGGAAGAAGTTTTATGAATTCGCGTCGATTTAAGAATCGCTTCGACAGCATACTGTATTCGAGTTGGAATACACGCCGCAATTATACGGCGCATAAAGTTACGCAATTGAAAATGAGCGCGTAAGACTATTCGAGGCGCGTCTCGAATGCTCCAATGCAACCTAAATTTCCATTGGGCGACCTCGCTTCTCTTCCTTACGGTTGATTAAAGGCACTAAGAACTTTCCATCTGCTGGCTTTCAGTGTTGCCCGTTAATTAATTTGTGTACAATAGGCGACACAAATATTACGCAGCTGGCTGGTTAAACCAGACATCGAATCATCCTTTTAAAAGGCATCAGAGGCACGAGTCATAACGATAATTAGAAAAAGCAACGAAGCAGACAAACGTAGGGAAACATAAAATAAAAATTGGCGGAGTATCACTTTTGTAAATATTCCATTGTTTTCCGATGATTTACTGGATAAACGAATTTCATTCTGTCCTAGAAGCTTTCGGTTGGAAAAATTAAAAAAAAAAAAAAAAAAAAAATGATCGAATTGGAAATTCCAAGAGCGACGATTTTAAGTAAAAAATTGGAACGTTGAATGTTTTATCAATGGAAATAGACTAAAAATCTTTTCCCAAAGAGCCGAATGTAAATCTTTGAAAATTCCATTTTCCATATGTACCAACTTCTATCGTATTTACTCAGTGCTAAGCTATTTTTAGTTCTCGTAATTCAAGCTTTTTGAATTATAGAAATTTCACGACGAGTTCCACGAGCTGCGTTCGCGCCCACTTCGATTTTCGCCGGAATCAACGGATCGAAAAGTCCACTTGCTGCCTTGACTTTGCTATTAGGTCGAAGAAAACAGCACCGAGCGAGTGCAAGCCCTCGTGGTTAGTCAATAAGAATTGCTTTAACACCGAGTTAACTTTATTCGATCCTCTCGAATCGAGAGGCTTATCGCAATGAGAGCATACTCTCATCGGTTATTTAATCGTCCCTTCCCATTTTATCAACTTATCGTTGAAGGGTTCGCGGAATATCGAGAACAGTTCCGTGGACTACTCAGAAGTTCCCAGCATCGCCATTGTTTTCAATAAGATTGCTGCCACTCCCGTGATCATCGACTAAATCACGGTGAACTTTTATTATTTTTCATAAATTTATGAGAACCATTTCGTTTCAATTCCATATTCCGCAGTTCATTAATTCCGTTATTAAATCGCGATGCATTCTGTTCAATAGCCTACGATAAATTTTTTGTGAAATCCTCGATGAATCGATCGGATGGAATACATATAATGTGCGTAGTATAAAATTGTCCTAAAATTGTTCGAACTTTTGATTATTTTCGACGAAGTATAACTTGATTCGAAAGTTGCAGATTGAGATAAAGTTCGGCGATGATTTTATTCTTTATTGTTATCTTTATACGTGTATCATGAATCGATCTTTAAAGACTGATATTTAAGTAGAAATATTTATGCATACACAATTATACGCGGATTAAATATTATACACATAAGTAAATCTTAAAACGCTGTGGAATTGTTTCGTTTAGAAAATTCTTTATTCCTAAGTTGTTTAATTTCTAATATACACATCAGGTAAAAAGAATTCCTCCAAATTATTGGAAACCCTACTTCAATTATTTCAGTTAGTAATACGTATTTCCGTTGAATGGTACATTGAGAGATTAACTTTAAAAAAATGGAAATTTTTAATTATCTGCACATCATGTCTAACAATGACCATGCATATGATAATAACCACGATAAAAAAAATATATTCGGACATTTTATCACCACTAGTGCATAAATCAGGTAAAATTGTACGTTTTCTAGCGTCCAACCTGTCCATGGTGAATATTCTCTGGGAACAAGGTAACAGTTTTTGAGTTCTTATCCTGGTACGCCTAGGTTTTGCATACGTGTAGCTTCTGCATAAACAAACGATTATCTTCCGCGCAGGTCCCGTCGCTTCGTTCGCAACCCTTACATTAATTTCGTGTAACAAAGATATCCGAGGTAGTTATCCCTATTTAATGTGTCCCATTAAAATCCCACGCTGCTCTTGTCGAGTATAAATGCGCCTTTGAATGGTGGCGCGCTATTTATTCCTTGAAACTACTCCACGCAACTATCGGCCATCTTTGTGCGAAATTCGTGTCGTGCATCGAATGACAAAGAAGGAGCGGAGGAGGCAGATGAAGCAACTGCGAATAAACTTTATAGATCTTTCTTATTTTTGCTTCCTCGTTGTTTTTGAAACACCAGGATATTCTCACTGTCGACACTTGGAATTAGTATGCAAACTTCAAAGAGGAAAGAACATCTACGGGGCGCTTCAGAAATGTGGGTACAAAGGTAACTGGGTTAGCAGGACTTGTAAAAAAGAACGAAGAAAGCTTTAATAAACAGCGAGAGAACTCTTTCTTCTGAAATATTTCCTTAGCCAGAAGTAGCGTTTAGCAAAATTAGGTCTTATTTGAGAGACGTATTCAAACTTAACGCTTGCGTTGGCTTAGTTTACCAGAAAAAAAGATGGCTGTATAAGTAAACCTCTGCCTATTAGGTTTAGATAAATTGTTCCACTATTCTGTTTCGAATATATTTCGAAAATAATCGAAACATCGTAAATGATACTTACTTACTTTTACTTTTACTTTTACTTTACTTACTTTACTTTACTTTTGATAGTATTTACAACAGTCTTTTTGTAGGAAATTATCTGTTTGTTCAGAAATCCAGGAAAACATTCAATATAGATATTTACGTACAGAAATTTCTAAGTCCTGCTATATTTAAAAGACCGAAAGTAAGAAACCTCGTTCATAATTTTTTGTCTTACAACGAGAGAAACTTTTGCCCATAAAGCATTAAGAAAGATATTCATCGGATTCTTCAGAATGGTCAGAAAAATAACCTGATCGTGAAATGAATATCGAGGATCTAACGACTGGAACTAGAATGAAAGTGGAATGTCGAGATCGATTTTCTCGAGCAACCGAACGAATTTTCAGCTCTCAAGTCCACGATGGCCAGACGAAAGCCACGGGAACGAATGAACGAAGGTTCGCCAAGTAGCAAAGATCATTTCCACCTGGCTCGATGAATCATACGGTCCGTGAAGCGAAAAAAAACTCGTTTTGAGGAAGTTGAGTGGTTTCGACCAGCTTCCCGATCTTTTCTCCCATGAGATTACTCGAACGTGCTTGGAATTTCTCTGAAAAAAAAAGCAACGACGAGGTATTTTCTTGCAGTGTTATCTTTACGAAAATTAGTTTGATGAGCAAATATTTCGAGGATTTATCGTGCCATTCTTGGTTTACGAGCCTCTTAACGATTCGCTTTGTTTGTTCTTGTTTCTTTAAACTTCGAGAACCCACGGCGTGTAAAGAAATTAATGGGGAAAAGAAAATTCTATCCTCTGACTATAACGACTGTTTTGTGTTCTTTGACTGCGAATGAAATTAATAGGCAAAAAACAATTTTGCTCTCTGATGATAACGACTAACTAGTGCAGTTTGACAGAGGATAATATTAATTCGACGACGATAAAGTTTGCAATACAATTACACATTTGAATAAGTAAATCGATTAAACAAATATATTGCTTAAACAGTGAAGCTTCATAAATATTTAATATTTAATATTTTTCTGCATAAAGATATAAAATGTGTACGTAGACACGATAAGATAAGTAATGGAAATTAAATATATTACATTTGTATCTTTAAATTTCCATTAAATTTAATGAGGAAAGGGAAAGAGAAAGAGGGTATGTTACGCGAAATAAACATTATACTCGTTTTATGCTACTATCAAAATTATGTGTAGACTCTGCTGTAAAAGGAATCCAAAGATTTTCTTGCTTTAGTAGAAAATTTAATATCGTTTCGTATGAACAATTTTACTTGAATTACTTTCTTCTTTTAATTCTAAGTCGAGCGAGGGAGAGATTTATCATTTCTAAGCAAACTATTTAACATTACCAGTCCAGCAGGGAGTATCGCGAGACAACGTTTCCCACTTCTAATTAACGTTAAAAGCTGAAAAAAACGTCTTTAATGGGTTCTGCAGGCAAACAAGTTATGCGTCATCGTAGTTACAGAGTCGCGGTATATTCGTGTTAATTTATCTTTTTGTTCCCCTGCACCCTGGGAAGCTTTTTTTCCTATTTAAGCTTTCAAATCCTATACAGATTTACTTGCTATACATTATGAATATAATGTATACAAGTACATTTTATACTTTAATATTACAGTCTTTGAGGAAAGACAGGAAACAATTGCACGCAGGCACATTCGATTTGACGAATAAGACAGTCAAACCCGGGGGCAGTTGCAGGTACTTGAGCTCCAGACGTTTTTCGTTTCGTTTTCATTTCGTTTTGTGAGTATGAAACAAAGAGCATTGCTATATAATATGATCTACATGATATAGTCTTGATTTCTATATGCGCATGAGTATTTCTGGTCGTTAATCATGCGAACTGGAGCGACAGACGCATCAAGATTGTAGCGATTAGCCCTGCAGCAATTGATCATAACGATTAATTCACGAGAGAGTTCTCTGTTGAAAAACCAACCTTTTGCTATTTTTGCTATTTTAACCGAACTTCTTACTGCGCACTTTCCTCGACTAAACACATAACTCACTTATTTCTTTCTTTTTTTTTTTATTCCTTAGTTAATTCGCCAACCATTCCATCATTGAGACGTATCTTCAGAACTGGCAATTACGACGATTTAATTGATTTCTCGTAGAACATTCTAGACGGATCGAAGTACCATGGAAAGTCTGTTCGACTTTCTCAGCTTAGAAAATCACGGAAGTAACGAATCGTTTCGAGCGGCGGAACAAGGGAGGATCTGCTTGGCTAGTCGCCTAGAGATTCTTCCAGTCCTCAGGGAAAGGAGGAGGATCCTTTAACCGGGCGAAAAAAACGGGCAAAGTTTGCCAACGGAAAACCAGCATCGAGGTAAAAAATCAATTAGCGGCGGTTGCAAACGAAAGAAGGCCCGAGGGATCGCTTTTTCTGCCCGGATGCACCCGATGAAGCTTAATATAATTACGCTCGAATATTTCATTTCGAGTTTCTGGGGCACGGAATTCCCCTGTAATTTTCGCGTAAGCTTCGGGTCTCCTGATTTTACAATCGGTCAAAAGATATGGAAAGGCTTTTAATTGCTTTCCTAATCGCTCGATGCAGTTATAAATTCCGACGTGGATCGCGTAACTTCACAGAAGGGAATATTAGGAATATTGTTGTGCTTAGGAATATTGCTATTGTGCAAGTTGTAGGAGCAAAAGAGGGAGAAGTTTATTTTTGATAAACATTTATTACTATATTCCATATTAAAGGATGTACGATGCAGGTTCAAGAATTAATTGCCAATATAAAATATTCGAACGACTGGATACATTGGAACAAGATAACGTATAAAGTAAACGGTAAACATTTCATTTTATGAAGTATATGATTCTCTCAAGACTCGACTTTTTGTAGTAGAATCTCGTGGCAGATTGACTTCTTGATTAATGAACACACTTGACGTGTAAAGGCAGATAATCTTCTAAGTATTCCTTTTTCAGTGGAAGTAAATCTCATATAAAATCTACTCTATTTTAAAACAGTATTACATTTTCTTATCTCTCGACCAATACGAACTAACCCGATTCTAAATAACTCTGGGAAAATATGGAATTTTCCCTACTCACTATAATTAATAATACTAAACAATACGGAAGATAATATTTTGAAACATAATATTCAAGATGTTGTTTTAGCAGTAATCACAATTCTCTGTTCTAATGTCCCGCTAAAATGAACGTCGTTCTGTAACAAAATATTCTTCGTCAATTATTCTTCCCCATTCCAAGGTTTACTACTTGCTATTCAATCTCAAGATTCATATCCAAAACACCTGCTGCTATCAATGTCTAATCGCCTAATCAACGCCTCATCACACCGATATACACCGTTAATTTCCTCAAGTAAGATAACACGTAGGAAACACGGAACTGGAGGAACGTGGCAGGCAAAAATCAAACAGCTGGACGACCACCAATTAACGGCCACTCGATCCATCCCTCCGTGGCCACTCCACTAATCAAATCGATCCCGGCCAGCAAGAATACAGCAATTTCGATCGCTGCTCGCGTGCCTGACCCATTTCCAACTACCTGGCGTCTCTTCTTCTATTCGGAGAGCAACAAGAAACCCTACGAGTACGAGCTGCATTCGTCGCGTAATTAAAATCGTGTGCACCGTAATACGAGTGCGACGCAGCCAGAAAAAGCAAGGCAGGCTACGCGACGAGGATGCATTCGTGAGGGGGCAATGGATTGCAGTGGGTTGCAGGAGGAGGGTCGCAGAAGTGCCGTAGAGGTGGAGGGTTGCCCTTTCACGGCAGCTTGACGAAGACAACACGGCGACAGGACGGTGGGAACAACGGCCAGCACAGAGGCAAAAGTTTTCGGGACCGTGGAAGAGCCACGGCCGTGGCTCTCTGCGGTCATGCGCCCCACCTATCGATCCGTCACCCCCTCAACAGCCATGGTCACCTACAGCATCGACAACCGGCGATAGTCCTGTGAACAACAGCGTTCATCGAGATATTTTGTTTCGCGTGACGCGATCAGCGCGATCTTAAAACATGGTTAGAAAATTGAAAGAAAGGATCAAAGGAAAGGGTGGAGAATATCGGGGGGCGGGGAGAAAGGGTGGAAGGAGCTGGTATGAAGTATCGAAGACTGAATATCATGCAGTGCAGATCGTGTGTAGCGAGTAGTTTCAGGGTTGGAACCTCGAATACCGTTTCAGTAGCGAAAATGAGGAAGAAAAATCCTGGAAGACTGAATGACTTATGAGCAATTAGGGGAAATCGAATGGCTGAGGATTCATAGTGGTCCACTGTTTTAGTTTCTACGAAATTGTAGAGAAAAAAGTATTCGGGCGTACGATTGCTGGACCGAGATTCGAACCCGGATCTTTGGCTTATCGAGTGAGTGCTTACTCAATTAAGCTATTAGCTAGACGGACGTCGGCTAATATTTTCCAAACTCCCAAGTTTCAAATGGCTACCGCCTACAAAGTAACATTCTGTATTCATTATTGCTATCAAAAGTTGATTATATTCGTTCGAGTCATGGGAACATGTCGTGGCAGAGAATAGAGTTAAGACTAGACTGCGGATTTCTAGGCATTTGTGAAAAATTGAAAAAATACACACGATATGATTTTAATAATTAATGATATGAAATACATAGAATATCTAAAGTACAGCAGTCTCTGTGTAAATTTCATTTATTTCATTGTACTCGTAAGAATTGAAATTTCCAACGACACTCATAACCCAGTTATAATTTTTCTCTTATTAATTGTCAAGGGAAATTGACGATACTGTGAATAGAGAAAAGACATGGATCAGTCTTTATTCTCTGCGGAATCGAAGGATCATGCGAATTCAAATCTATTCAATTTTAAGTTCAATGGTCTTGGCGTGGCCGTTTCCGATTGCCGACAAATTCCGGATCTTTATCTGGCCGTGTTTCTCCGCACCTTTGTACACGAACGTCTATCCTCTTCGCCACGCGCTCGTTAATGGAGCGTCGAATCACCGTGAGGGAATCGATGGAAAACACGAACACCAAGTGGCGCAGCCTCTCTAACGCGGCTTTTCGACAGCAATTACTTTCTCTCCGAGCAGATTGCCGTGCAGCAACATCTCGCAATTTCCGGAAACCGCGCTTTTTTCCCCGCTCTCCCCTCTATCGTCAACGACGATTCATTCGGTTCGCGGCTTACCGACGGCTTGTTTATTCGTGGCTCGTTTCCACCACGAACACCGCGAATTCATTTTTCTCGATCCTTCTCCAGATCGATTCCTGTTATTTTGTTACGTTTGCATTGCACCCCCGGCGAACGATGCATGGAGATTCAAATTGGTTCGCAGATCTTGTTTTATTTTCTGAATTTGGTGTTGATGGTAGTAACTATGTTCTCTATAGTTTTGCACATTGGGGGAACTCGTTAAGCGTCGTAAGATTTCCGAGAATTTGAGATGCAATCACTGGAAATGCAAGTCTTGACAGTTGATCGATATAGTATAGAGGTAACTGTACCTTTAGATTGTTACAAAATTACGATTCGGACGAGTTGAATTGGGAAATAGTACACGTTCAAAGATACATTGTAGTTTATTTCTTTTTGAGTAACAATTAGTTGACTAGACAAAGAGATTTGCTTGGAATGGCTTTATGAAGTTATTTAGTTGCGAGAATAAAGTTTGACGACAGTTGGTTGATTATTGGGACTTTGGTAGTCCTATGTAGCAATTATTTTGATCAATATCAATAAAATACGTAGGTTGCGGGCCTACGTAGGAAGATAATGTAATTTTTAAGGATCGTAAATTTATGACACTCCGAATTATCGTATATTTAACAGTGCATAATTTTAGTTGACCTGATTCACAGAATCTGCAGTTCCGAATTAACATATCTATTCACTGCGGGCTCGTTTCATTATCCACATTCCTGCACATTAATAATTTTCATATAATAACTGGTCGTACCACATTACAATATTTCTTAATTATTATGAAATTCTTCTCAGAACTTCATGATACTATTCCATGTTATTTACAATCAAATTGGTGCCATACATGTAACCTAAAAGTATGTGCCTGATGAACATTTTACGTGAAATATTGTACTCCTCCACAGCAAATATAAATGAAAAATTACCATTGTCGAAAAAGAAACTTCGAAAGCTCAAGTATCAAGTACCAACGTATCATTCCTCAAAAATGTTTCCCTGTTATTTAGATAGCGAATAAAGGGCTATAAAATATACAGATTCATCTTATTATTGCGAGGGATCGTTCCACAGGCTGCTGTCTCGTTTCCGCAGCTCAATTTCTCAGAACGCGAAATCCACGTAAATTATATATTCGTTACGGCGCTTAAGCGCAGCTGGAGACCATGAATGGAGGCTGATTATACGTCGTGGATTTAAGCGGTTCGGTAATTTCGAGCACAGCCTCGACCATGATGTCTTAGAAGCTAGCCGAGTTCCAGGCTTGGAAAGTTTAGACAGAAAGCCATTCGCCTATTTTCCGAACGTATTAACGGGCCAACGAACTCGATCGCCTATGTCATCGAGCAGAGGCTATTAAAACCATTATCGTCGCGAACGAACAACTTTCTCTTCCAAGCAAGTGGTACGAGTCAATGATTTCCGCCTTGAATCGTCGAGAAGATTCGCCGGTACTTATGAGCAAAGTTTTATTTCTGAAGTTTCTCCGGTGAATAATACAGGAATTTTTCTTTGTATCGTTACTAATTAAAAATGGAGCCGCCCAGATGGAAAAGATGAGAATTTAATCGAAATTTCACAGCCGAAGGAATAATTGGTAAGATTTTCTTACAAGGAAGTTGGATATTATTTTGTAGAATTCGATAACAGTTGTACGATGTAAGGATTAAACGAATTTTTCTGAACATTAATTATTTCTTATTCGCGTAGATAATTGTTGCGATGAAAATTTTGCAGAGGGAATAATTCACTGCACAAAGTGGTAAGTATAATATTCAATATCTTTAAAATATTTCACTTTCAGTCGTTTCTGAAAACGCGATCCATCTCTCTCGGAATTATCCTATATATCAGCTAGATGTAAAGCGTTTGAAGTTTGAAGAGACACTCTGGCGGCAGCGTTAAAGCGCGGAGTATCAGCGAGAAATATTATTCGGTCGCTGTCGAGAAATATCGTCGCGTTGCTCATTGTGTAGTGTGCCGAGACCGCGTCGAAATAAAGCGACAAGGTATTTCACAGAAATAACGCACACGCCACTCGTAATTACTATAATTTTTCAACGATAATTTTGTTGCGCTTGAACCTACCAAAATTTTCTATCTCTCTTGCTCTTCCTCCCGTTTGATTCTTTTTCTCCCCAACAATCGTTCTCGACCCAGATCAAGGAGCAAGTTTTTCAAGCTCACTCGACCGTGTTACACGGCCTTTTTCAGAAATTCAAATTAAAAAACCGCTTGGCTCGTGTCGGAAGCCAACTGCGCGCGGGCGCCCTGTTATAGGAGCTACGAAATATTTCCTGGACCGATGCTTGAATCATTGGACCACGAACATTACAACCGTGAAATATTTTCGACAGGTACATCGAAGGATCCAAGCGGCCATAAATCACCAGCTTTTTTGGTTATTGGAACGTCCCCTCGAAACGCACCGTGGCTCCTTCAACCTTCCAGTGGAATGTCAGGTCGATTTGCTTCGAGGCAGTATTATGATTTCCTTCTGACCCGCGATTGAACGCCGCCGTCTTAAAGATTTTATTAAGCGATAAATTAGAATTTCATTCCATCAACAGATACGTTTCAAATTATTAGGGAACTTCCGAATAGGGCGATCTTTCTCAGGCATTTTTCAGACTTCCTCGGGAATTTTATTGTCCAGTTGCGTGGTTTGTGCTCCTACAGAGGATGTTCGCTTTCGGCGATGATGTAAAAGCTTAGTCGATGTGGTGGCGGCGTAGCGAGGTTATAAATAGAAACATTAAATAAAACACTTAGAGTTGTACATGTTTTATGGAAGTATTTTGAATTTTCAGATTGCTGAAATCTTTTACCAAGCAATATTTTTAGATTGTGTGTATGTTATGCACAGAATAAATTTCTTCGCTTCTTCATTTGATCGTTGAAAAATATATTGGGAAAAGTAAGTACTTTAGCGTACTGTGCGCTGTGTTGAAAATAGCGAATTACATACTTATGGAACTTGTTTCCCAGATAGTATGTCACACGAGGTACTTTAAAAATATGCTGCACAGAACGAAACATTTCCCCTACACATATCACATTGCTGTTTCAACTTTTAAAATTCATGAACATTAAAGCTTGCTCGATGTTACAACTTCGCTATGTATTATAACTTTTAATTCCCAATTTTTAATAGTACACTAAAAGCAAACATTATCCCAAAAAACAACGAAGAATTTAGTACGGGAGAAAAAAAAATAGACTGTTGTACACGGTGGAAGCACGATAAAACGTTGTGATTTTTTGCGCCATAAAGCAACGCCAAGACCACAGCGAAATAAAATCACGAGGAGCACGCTAAACAGTCGTTCCCTTCCCTCTTGGTTTCAATGAAATATCAGGCTGTGATCGCGAGAAATCCGTGACAGCTTTGCGGTGGAAAAAGCTGCGCGAAGCTCGTCAGCCCGCGAGGAATCGAAGCTGACGCGCTCGCTCGGAAGGTTGCTCCCGAATTTTCGACAAACTCGCCGCTTTTCCATCAAACCTGTTCTGTTCTTCCTTTTTAATTTGAACCTTTGTCCGGTCGAATCAAACGATTTATCGCGATTTTCTCTCACATTTTCCATTATTCCTTTCATTTAATTTGTCATTACGCGTTTTTGTCAAAAATTATACTTTGAATCAGTTTCGTGATTCTTTATTCCAATGACATCGCGTAAATTATTTAAACACGTTCACTGTTCCAGCGTTTTACACGGACTTCGTACAATCGAACCGTTTATCTTCGTATTTTTCATATTGTGTATCGTTATTTGTTCATTAAAAGGAAAATAATCCAAGAAACGACAACGAAGATTCCAACAAACATGCCGAGAATTCGATAAACATGTTAAAAAATTGTACAAGTTTATCAGTTTTCACTTCTCGTTCGTGGTTTATACGATACGCCGAATGTGTTAAATACTATTGATATGACACGCGTGAGTACTCATCTGAGAATGATCGAGTTTATGGTTTGGAAGTCGATTATTCGGAAACGCGAGTACTTCGAATCGAATTTGATCAATGGTATGAATAATTCTGTTTCAATACGACCACGGTAGCTAACTGCTTCGATATTATCAAAAACATAAACGTTTTGAATGAATTTGACTCAGAATATGAATGAAACCGATGTAGTCGGGAATATAAATATTTCGAACCGATATGAATATGAATACACGCTTCGAACCGATGTAACCGCGGCTATAAATATTTCATACCGATATCATCGAATATATACGATGCTCACGAATCAGAGTAATCGAATATAGAAAATATATGGAAATATTTTGAGCAAGTCGGTTATTTAAATCGTAATCGACGATATAAATAGTCAAAAGGCGACTTTAATAATCGGATGTCGTTGGGATGTTCCAAATGCTACTATAGTTGTATCGAATTTTCTTTAACATGAATTTCATTGATCGATTGACAAATTGGGCACGAGTGAGTTTTTCTTGACTTTTCTCGAATTTGAAGTGCTTTTACGGAATTCTTTGTTTGAAAAAAATCATATACACTATCGTGCACGGTAAAAAAATGTAAATTTATAAAGATGTATCAAAACACGTAGGAAAATCCAATTAAGGATTTAAGAGCCGCGAGAGCACAACGCAGAGTCCTAAACCAACGTAAACGTCCTAAACCAATGTAATCGCAAATGCAGGGTGCCACGAACGTGGGTACAATGAAACGATAGAATCGCAGACCATAGAAAACCCGACGCGAAACGTTCCATTATCATGTCATGTATTTTTTATCGATTACGTTCCGTTCTTCGACAAGAACGTTCCATTACTTTTCCTCGTGATACAAGATTCTTTGTGACAACATCCCATCAAAGATATTCATCTTCCTTAACCTGTACATCTAGCGGCGTTTCCATTTCCCTTGGCCTTTGTTTGCATACAAATAAGCTAGCTCCCGAACGTCACTTTTTACCTAAAAATCGGCTTCCTTCGGGATGGCAAAGCAGCGTATGTGCTTTCTTCTTCTCCTTTCTTTTTCTTTTCGTTCTCTTTCCACCAACCCTCGCTCTACTCTCTTCCCACCTTTCACGAAGGCAGGGTAACGATTGATTGGACTTCTCTGTTTTGTTATTTTCCGCCAGTTCACGTTCCCTTCTTTGTCGATTCTTTGACGTTTTGCTCGAATACCCTCGAGTGCCGACTGGATTCGATTCGAACATTCGAATCGAACTACGTAACGTCTGATTTCTTTTATGTCGGACGGCTGGCTGTGATTTTCTCCTCTGCGATTCGTGGCTGATCGTTTCCACTAGATAAACCGTTAGTTAAATTATTTTGCAATTGGCGATTGGAGAGAATCTGATAAATTTGGTTGATTTTTTAATTTTCTTCGTATAAAGATTATCGAGCTAAATTAGTGATCCTGCGTCTTTTAATAATTGTCTAACCACTTCCAATTTTGTTATAGCATTGTTTTCTTGTAAAATTATCTTTCGTTACATTCTTCAATGAGATACAGACTTAAGGAACAATTTGCGAAGAGCTGGAGATACAATCGACATATCATGAAGAGAACAAAAATTCGCAATATTTTATAAGTCTGTTTCTTTGACAAAGAAGAAAATGAAAAATTGTTTTCCAAGTCTTTTTTAACGAGATGCAATGTTCAGAAATAATTTCAGTAGTTCGAAATACAAATCGATATATAATACCATCGTATCTATGTATCACGAAAAGTAAAGAGTACCGATTCGCGGTATTATTCTTGCAAAATAAAATGAAAAAATATTCTTCATACGGTTCTTTAACCTTATTATTAATTGCAATATATATTATTCTAATATATAATCTTACTAATTCTAAGATATAGAATTAAAAAATACAGATCAATGCATCACGAAGGGAAAAAGAGTCACGCGATGTTTCGTAGTATTTTTATCTTCGCTGGCGAGGTTTTTAGAAAGATATGGAATTCAGAGATAATCCTCGGAAAGTCGAAAACCGAAATCTCTGAAAACTATCCTCGTAACCACCGTACTATTAGTCACCGGTAATCTCACAGACACGAGCCGAATGAGTCGTAAACTCTAGCAGAGCTTTTAAAATGTAATGCCATGGGGACACGGAATGCCCATCAACGGTTGGCCGACATGATAAATCCGTGATTCAAGAAGTGGTACAGCAGCGAGTTATTCGGCCGTAAAGCTATGTAAAAACTCTTCGTCGAGTGGCTCATACTACCGTAGCATAGTTATCATTATTATCCTTTTTTGGTGTAACACGCGAAAAAGAATTTCGGCGAACGCGAACTTTTGCATTTAGTGACCTACCGTTGTTCGTCGGAAGGAAAATGCATTTACGCAAATACTTTGTCTCGCTAGGTTAATTATTTTATATTCTTCAGTTCGCTTTTCTTCGTTCTGTTAACTACCATTGACGATATTAACGTTCTTAATGATATTCTATAATCAATAGCGTGCTACGTGCATGTAAGTCAGCACGTACGTATTTTTAAGTCACGTGCATCGTAGCAACTTGAATAGTATAAATGAATAAAATGCAGTGAGTTGCGAAAAGATATTTAATAATGATTTATATCAAATACGCATGAGAAGTTTTATAACATAGGCACAGATGTATTATTATGTTATTGTAAGGAAATTATTTATTAGCATAGAGGATCGTAGTTAATATTACAGGTAGACTACGTTATTAGCTGCAGAGTAGAAGAGTCACAGCTTTTTCACTTAGATATTTCGTATGAATTTTAGATGGTTCATTACTGTATATTTTTATGTTTTTATAAGAAATTCAAAGATACCAGAATATACGAGGATATATTATGAAATATTGCAATTATAATTCTTGTCGTAATAATAAAAGAATGAGAGAAATTTCTGCTAAAATTGTATTTCTGTAGTTGTGATCGTAAAACCACGAATTCGTATAAATATGCAAAGTCTAGCAATCAAAATCATATTCGCAACGAATATGATAAATTCTTCTCTGGTAATTTCTTTAAACCGACTTCGTTTCTGTGATAATAATAACATTTTACATTAGAATTTTAAACGCGTAACCACGCAACTCTGATCGTGGAAACGAGAACCTTAGTAATTCTGATTCTGTCAATATTTTTCCACGTACATATTCGTACACTCCATTTTGTACAGAATGGAACCGGAAAACTACGATTCCAAGTGATTTTTTCTCCATTTTATGTTTCCTTTCTGCCGCCCTTACTTTGTTTCAGCTGGAATACAGTTTCAGCGTTGTTTGCTGCGCGATTTATAAAAACGCACGTAATTTTTACACGCCCCGAAGTACGTATTTGTTTCGACAGGAAAATACGTGAAATATCGCCGGTTATCAAACAACGAGAAGCTTATGTTGTATTTTTATCCGCGTCATTTCCCCCACGAATTAATGCCGGCTATTCTTTTGCCCGACAACCGCGGAAATGAAACTGCATGAATTATTATTAATATTATTAGATCGACTGATATAAAACCGCGATGGGATTCAGCTAAATGTATTGCAACGAAACATGAATCACGATTAAACAATTTCCATCCGAGAATGGCAGGTTTTTCATTATTTTACATTTATTTATTTATTTCTTTTTTATCAATTAAACACAGTGAAAACAAGTATTGTATTCGAATCAAACGATTAAGTAGCCAATCTATGACTTATGTAACCCATCTAGAAACAAAAAATTTTTCTTTTTTTCTTTTTTGACAAGTAATACTTCTCCATATTGTTGATATATTTTTCACCTTGCTTGACAATGAAATTATAATTCTGCTTTGAAACAGAAAATTTCTTATTATGTTCACAAGCCATGATTTCCCATATGTTCCATATTTTCCACGTAATATTTTCGATCAATTAAGTGCGAGAAACTAGCTCCAAGTTGAAATTAAACGTTCAAATTATCAATTTGATACAGTTATAATTTTCCGTAGAGACAAAGAAATATCCTCATTATCGACGTAAGCAACGAGTTAAACTTCTCATTATTGTAGCAACTAAGGCCAAATGTTTTTCATTATTGTAGGCGACGCTTGAATTATCCCTTCCCGCTGCAATCGTCGTTACAAACAGCGGCCCAAACTTTCTGAGAACTGCTGAACTTCACGAAATTCTGTATATCGTTCGAAAAGAGCCATGAGTTTCGTTTCATCAGAAACGAATTCGGTTGCGATAACTTTTGACTCGCAGCTTTGTGTCCGCACGCGTGAATGTCGAACGCGACTCCGAGCTCGCATTAATTAAATGCCCTGTGTCGAAATGGTTTCGTTTCCTCCTTTCTCCTTTACGTCGAATCTCGCTTTTAACCGTTCAAAATACAGACGGTCGATCGTCGAACGTTTCCTGCTTTTATAGCGCTTTTGATTTAAGGAACGAGAGGTTGCCTTCGCGCCTTTCTCGACGCTCTTTGGATCCTGGCCAAAGCGAACGAACCACAGCCACGTTTTTCTCGGCTGTGTACGACGTTGTCATACGATATATCGCACGAAAGACAGTGAGAAATCATGCGGCGGAGAAGCTTGTCTACTTTAGGAGACACTTTACGTGTGATGCGTTTATTCTTTCGAGGAAAATCTGTGTACGGGACGTGGAATCGAAGAGGATGCTTTATATTCGTCAAAGTTAATCATCGAACGAGTCAGCTGCACTTTTATCCTTTACTGGTTATCAATAGGAATTAACTTTGATGAACGAATTTGTAGATTCGTGTTATTTAAGAATATGGAGTGCCATATTTAAAATTTTCTTTTGTAATCTCTACAATCATTGCAGTTTTTAATCGAGAAACAATTCCCAGAAGAAAAGCTCATCAACTTTATAGTTCTTTGTGCACAACTAAATCCATCTAAATCCGCGAGGAAAATTTCGAAATTGATTTAATCACATTTTCATCCTCATTTTACCACGCCTTTTCTCATTTTACTTAGCTGTCACATAAAACAAAGAAATAAAAAAGGATATAAAATAAAAACGAACGGACGTGGAACGATAATCAAGCCTCTTACGTTTGCTTCGAGATGAAAATTTCGTGATTCCGTAAGACGCGATCGCGGAATGTCCGCCGCATTTCTTCCGTTTTCGGGACGCAAGGACGAGTCGTTTCTTCAAGTCGAAGAAGAGACTGATATATGTGACCGCCCATTCTTCTTCCTGCCATCTGACGCTTCAATTTCAGGGCAATTCTAGGTGACGGAGTAGCAATTCGCAGGCAGCGCATCGACCGCCACGGCGAAACGAGATTTCTATCTGTCGGAACGAGCTAATGCACCGGCCGAGTTTGCCCCGCTGATTCTACGTCCTCGTTCCAACTGCTTTCTGCTGGAAAGAACTCGCGCTTCCGTTTGACCTCGAGTCTCTCCTTCTCTTTTTTTGCTTTATCGCCCTCCCTGTCTATCGATTTAAGTTCCGTCACTTTTCTAGATATGCACCGGGGACACACGGTTCCTATTTGTGCCGCCTAGATTAATGATTCTTCGCGTGAATGAGAGAGCGTCGGAATTAGGGATGAGAATATGATTATTGCGAGAGGAAGTGCTGTTGATGGATGAAGTTATAAATAAAGATCACGATCTTCATTTGTAACTTTCTGAATTAAATACTTTTGTGCTGAAAGATTGTTTTCCTCTATGAATTATCAACAATAGAGGGACATTTTTTTAAATATTTTTGTAGAAGATGAAAGGAAGGAAAAGATTTAAAAATCAATACGAGTACTAATGAACTTCGTTTTAATGCAGGAATGAGAATTATTAGCAATTTTAAATTATTTTAGCTCGATGTTGCTTGATACTACGTATTTAGTGATAATAGAAGCACTACTAGTATTTCGATAACGCTGTTTAACTAACTTTTCGTGAATGGAAAATTAAGATGGAAGAAAGCAAAGATGATATTTTTGGAGCCGTGTAGATATTGAAAATTTATTACTCGAAGCGAAGGAATATTCAACGCGAGAAGTTGTTTGTCTCAAAAGTAGACTCCAATGTGTCGATATTTACCTGTTACCGTTTCATCATTTACACAGACGAAGTTAGCGAAACGGTCGACAAACTTCGTTCCTATTTGCGTTCACAGTTTGTTTAATTAAAATCAGAAGTCGCGAAGCAAACCAGCTCAAGTGGCCGTCTGTGAGTCTCGGAAGTTGAAGAAACGCGTGTCACATTGCGATTTCCCTTCCTTCTCCTTCGTCGTACCTTTTTACATTAAGATACGTAAATAACAAAGAATTCGAATCCATAAATCTCGTCTCTATCGAAAATTCAATTTAAACTCGCTCTATTTAAATAATATCGATCATCAATCATTCAGCATTGAAAATCTGACCCGAAACACGATATCACTGATAAAACTTGTTAACCAAATCCAAAAGCCGAAACAAATTACGCATCTATAAATCTTCTTCAATAGCATTTCTAGGCGGGAGGAGAGAAGTTGTCGAGTTAAACGGTACCAAATCCAATCGTAGAAATTTTTCCAAGGGATATAACCGACAACAAAAAGAGAGCTAGATAGATAGATAGATAGATAGATAGATAGATAGATAGATAAATAGAGATAGAGATAGAGACAGAGAGAGAGAGAGAGAGAGAGAAAGAGAGAGAGAGAGAGAAATAGGGAAAGAAAGAAAAAAGAATTAACTTGGCCAAACACGATCTATCAGAGCGCGTTTTATTTGCACGCGCCAACTCGCGGTCGAAACAGAGAACCCCCCGAGCCCCTGCGAATAGTTCCCTGTCTGCTACCCCTTCCAACCTCTTCCCAACCCTCTTGCTATCCTCTTTTTTCTTTCCTCGAAACGAAATTTCGTGCTCGATCGCGATTCATGGCCCGCACAGTTTCGACGCAATTCTCGTTTATCGAGTGGCTCGGACGGGCAACGGGCTTCGCGTGTCCGGATGTTCGCCAGCTTAAACAGCCCGACGTCCATGACATCGCGCAATCCGTCATCCGCACCGGCTGATTAATTGCAGCCCGGTTCTCCGGCTCGAGTGCGATCCAGACGAGATTTAAACAGTTTTTCGCGTCGAATCGATGGTGAGATCGCTCGCAACGTTAAGATTCGATCGCGTTACGGCGATTCAACTGTAGATGGGAATGGCTTTCAAATGGATCCGGTTGTTGCGTCTAATTGGAGTTTTAGCTCGCATCGTGTAAGAATTTTTCAGAGTAGAATTTCCAGTTTGTGAGAATTCTTTTGTGTTTTCGTTTCGTTTTTTTTTTCTCTCTTTTTTTATAGAAACAGTTTTCGCTATGAATCGGTTGTTCGATTGCGAGATCGCACGAACGTTCATAACATTCGAAAGCTTTACGTTGATGCTGCGTCCGATTACAATTCCAACTGAGATTGTTGGGTGGGAATTTTTCAGGCTAGAATTTTTAGTTTATGAGAATTTATGTTCGTATGAAACGATTTGAGGAACGTGGAAATATTGGGATACATTAGGTTACTGGTTTTCGGTGAATGGTATGAGCGGTACGTATTGATGGCACGTGAATTATGGTGAATTATTTGTAGAATATGTTGATCGTGAATTCCTGTTTGCATACGAGGCATATTTTTGCTAGTGGTATTGAAATTTTCGGGTTTTACTTCTGGGTTTGGGTATTGGCATTCGTGGAAATAGAATCTTTATGTTAGATTAACACATTTGCAATGAAAGTTGATTAATCATTTTGAGAACATAAACACATGACCGATTTAATTCTCAAAACGTTGTCTTACACCGCTATGTTTTTCCGCCTGTAGATTGTTTTTTTTTTTTTTTTCGCTACCGAAAAAAACATCTACCAAAAAAAGATCGTACTATTTAAAACCTAACGGATCTAACGGAACGTAGGAAATGCATTCTCGACAGCAATAGCCGAGACTCGTATTTAGAGCTTGTATTTTGTATTAACGAGGCTATGCAGGGGTTGCGTGCGTGTCACGCGATCGTTCAAGAAAGCTGGAAACTTCTATGCTACAAGAACGATCATCAGGGTGGAAAGTTGCTCGAGTTCCTACTATTCCGTGAAGTGGACCGAAGTTTTCCACCCTCGTTCGTCCAGTCTCATGCACTTCGACCATTTTCGTTTCCCCTTTCTACTCTAGACCTTAACTCTGCCGATGTAACTTCAACCTCTGTAATTTTATCGTGTCTCCGTTACTTTCGTCTGTAATTCTCGTTGTTGCGCGAAACAGTCTTCTTTCCTACCGTTGTTTCGTCACCGACTGGGAACTCTACATTCTCCTTCTAACCTTTCCATTTGTCAGTGCGTTCAAAAACTTCTTTCTCTTTTCTCGAAGAAGAAATACCGAACGATCTAACTGGAAACTCCACGAGATATCACGTATGCTTCCCACTGAATCTCGCGGAAACTTATTCTCCATTAAAACTTTCTCGCTCCCGTTTCAGTCGCCTCGTATAATCTTCCAATATTTGTTCCGATTCTTTCCAGGGACAGACACGATTTAAACGGGAGAAAAACATTCGCGGATCCCATCCAGAGGGTGGAAAGCGTGTTCGAGTAAACAAACTGGTTCGGGTTTTCCAACGATATACGGTGTGTTTAAATGATCGTGAAAACGTCAATGGATTGTGTGCAGGCTAGCGTCGTCTCGTGTTTGACTATTCGGGTTACAGCATTTATTTTTTCAAGCACTTGATATATGTATATGTTGATATGGGACGACGCATATAGTTACTATATAGGCCGCAAATATAGTGTAATATAGCGATTGAAATAGTTGAAAGATAGACGACGTTAATGTGTGCAGTGCTCGTCATGTTCAAGAATTTCAGATTACTTAGATTACCAAAAGAGTTGTAAAAAGTAGCGCTAGATTTCTATAAGAACCAAAGAGCTGGACCCAAACTATAGGATCTAACTAAATAATTTTCAGTTAAATAATGTAATAAAACGATATTTTTAAATAAATAATACTCCAATTAAGGATCATTGAGGTTTGAGAAATCTAAAAAGCATAATATTAGGTTATAGAAAATGATTAAAAATATGATTTTTTTCCGGTCAGCCGTTTCAACAGATTGTGTAGTGGCGCTTAATCCACACTCGCAGCGGGAAATAACTCGTTCCAGAAGACACTGTTACGCCCTTGTCCCTGCTCTAGCTTTTCCTTCCTGCCGGCCAGCCTTCCTCCGTTCTTCGGTAATTGCGAGAATTTCGTGCCCGAAAGAGGACCAGCCACGGTAACAAAGCTGTCACGGCAATTATCTCGAAACGCGTGCACTTGCTTGGAGTCAGAAGAACGAAGATGGAAAGGGGCAGAATGGAAGAGAATCAGAGGGGAGAGAGAATCCAGTTTGCTCTCCTTTTGCGATACGAGCCGCGAGATCGGTTAATCATTGGACACCGGAGAAAACCAACGCCTCGAAAATTGTCCCCTATGCGAGTTGGTAAATAACGGCTGCCATCGTTTCCCCAGCTTACCCCGCCGCCACGAAGTTTGTTTGCCAACGATAGAATCGAGCGTATTGCGTATACGGTGCATGAAACGAATATTCGATGACGGAAATTCGAATGAAATATACGACTTTTAATTTCGTAGGAAATTTTTATTTATCTAGGTAATGGCGAGTGAGTTTGGAAAAAAATGAGGTAATGGAGTAATTTATTTTGCGGTGCAAACTTGACGAACATTCGAGAATATGTGCTTTGCGATCATATGGAGATAGCGTCTTTCCTTGGTGGTGCATTTTTGTCGCGATAGCAGTCAGCAAAGAGGCACACATCCGAGGAGATGATGGTGTTAGATCAGCAAAATAGAGACTGATTATTTTGGAGATTCTATCGAAAGCTTCGCGTAGAAGCAAACGATGCTTCGATTTACAATATTCATAATTCTTGCGATTTCAAAGCGCGAGTTACGATAAAACCTGTTACTAATTTGTCACTGCTTATTCCTCAAGATTTTGTATGTTTAATGGTACCATATTGTCAGCGACCAACGCTTGAGTATCCTGAAATTATTAAAGGACGTTATCAAAGAATATTAAAATTCATTATATTCGCAATTCCTCCGATCTTGAAGTTTGAATCACTATTAAATTTCTTACTAATTTCTCCACTGCTTGTTCCTCAAAACTTTATAATTACCGGTAGATCAGTTTTCATTTTCATCTTGATGCTACGAGAAGAAACAAGATTCTACTGTCTCATCACTCGATCTCCCTCGTGCTGTCGTTAAACTTCTAACGATCCATCGTACAGACTTTATCAGCAACGTTAAAGCGTCACGTTACGAGGGTTCGCAAGACCCAAAGGGAGGAGTTTTTGAGCGTTTTCTCCGGGGATTTTTGAATATCTGGCTGGCACGTTATCGCGTGGTCCAAAGCGTTATCATCGTCGAGAAACTTTTCGTGGCTGTTATTTCGCCGTTGCTCGCGCGAATCCCCTCTCTCTCTCTCTCTTTCTTTCCTTTCATTCTCTGTGGAAGACACACGTCTCTGATTCTCACGATATAAACGTCAAATTCACGGAAGAAGCGCAAGAGAATTTCGAGGAGTTTTCCCTCGGGATTCGGGAGATTTCCCCCTTTTTTCTTCCCTCTACACTTTTCGTTTCGCCATCATATCCGGGGATCTACTATCTATCCTAAATGTAGAGAGATTTCCCAAAGCTGTTCTTTTACACCTGGCGATGCGTATCCCCTTTTCCTTTCCTTCGTAGATCCATTTTGATCGAAGAGAAAAATTCCCAGTATCTCCCACGTGAATTAAATATTTTCTAATCTCTACGGGACATGCGCGTGTAAAATATTATATCGTAAAGATTTTAAAAGTTTGATTTTTCAAATTTTTCTGATAATTTTTCCCTATGATTTCTACGGAATGGATACTTTGCGAAATAACAACCAGAAATAAAGATGAAAAGGTATCATTTCTCCGTTTTCCTCTTTGAAAATCGAATATAAACATCTTCCCTGTTTGGAAAACTACTTTCTGTTGCTTTTCGTTCATTTTTATTCTTTGTAAATCTCCTTTCTTCTGTCCGAACACGAGCATTCTTTGCTAGAAGCTTCGTACGTCGATGCTTCTGTATGAGTTGCAGATATCTTCTTAATTAATCTAAATAACGCTCATTGCTGGTAAACACCGTATTAGATATTAATGGCATAAATTTATACGCGCATTATAATATACATATTATAATATAGAGTAACAATAAAACGAATATCAATTACACGATAAATTATACATTAGTATCGATAACAGTACAAAATAGTATACATATAATAGTAAACACATATAGACATAATCTATCTATAACGGTTACAAAAAGACACGAACAACGCGATTCTTTATCGCCTAACTGATTTCTCATTTTCGTCACGATATTTCGCGACCAGATCTTTCAGGACACAAATTAGTTTCGAGTCGGCTGCACCGACCCTTGTCTAGCTAGTGATTGCACTTCGCCGGTGCACCACGTTGACGATCTTTTTTCCACCAGGCAACAACGAGGTGGAACGCGTTTCATCCGGTCGCTTTTTTCGCCAGGATTTCTTTCAGCGCGTTCGCTCATTTTTCATTTGTTCGTTTCTTTTGCCTGAGGAACAGAGGCAACTGGAGAAATTCCAGGCTGACGGAAACCACGCGGTCAGATGAGATTTCGCCCTGGGGAAAGGAGAAGAGCGACCGATGCAAAGCGTTTTATTGCCGGCGCTCCGCTTTCGAACTTTCGCGCTGCCCCTCGCGAAATTACGGTGCAGGAACGCCTGGAACTCGAACGCGGAAACCTCTCGCAGGATTTGCACTTCGAAGATTGTCCAACGATCCAAAGAGTAGAGTTGGAGCCACTCCATGGTCTTCCGGTTTTAGGATTTTGAAGCTCGATGGTACCTGTTTGAAAGAAGCGCATCTCGACGAAAGCAGCTAGGGTTTCGTCTCTTATACGTCTTGCAATCTTTACTCTGCCTTTTGTTCACAGGGTATGTAAGGTAATCGCAACAAATCGCGTATAGAAGTATGTTAAAATAGTGGAAGATTTGCAAGTATCGTGGAAATATTAAAAAATGTTGCAATTGAACTATTAGAAAAGAAAATATTTTGAATCATTGGGAAATTTAGACATGTTCCGTGATATTATAGAGATATATTGGAATATGAGAAAATTTGTATTATTAGGATTCTTTTAAGATAAATTCATGCAGGGTCTTGCAAAGTAAGAGATCTTGTTAGATGTCACGCGAGAGCAAATTTGCAGTTGTGTTATAATTAGTTGATCGTGATTGCAGATGACGAGGTTAGATTTTTAAGTTCTAAATCTATGGCGTTGCTATTAATCGTATTTTCGCAAAAATTTGTTTACTATAGTTTTATTATAGTTTATTATAGTTTTATAGTATTTGGACTATAGTTTTATAGTCCATAAATTGGCAATTCAAAAATGTTCCACTCTGCTTGAAAAAATTATGCATATAAATATTAAGTTTTCCCCGAATAAACTACGAAACAATCTAATGAGTTTCTGTATGCTTTTGCGATACGTAAATTGACAATTCGGAAATGCTTTGCTTTGTATGGAAACAACCAGGTATTTAAGGGATGAATGATTTTATTTAAACTAACTTCAATTGAACTGAAACTTAATTTGAGTGAATATATTTTGCTAAATCGGGGGATGATGTTGGGATGCGTCGTACGCGGAAGAGATAGCCAGGGAAAATTTAAGGGCAATTTTATTGAGAATCGAGCGGAGGGATGCAGTTAATGCGGCGTAGCAAAGATGATTCCACGAGAATTCACGATTTTTCGTAGATGAAGGAAATTTTCGAGTAAATCCGCCGTAAATCTAGTCCAGCCAGAGCAAGTAGAACGTAGCACTGTGAACTTAATACGTCGCGGCTCCTTTAATCTGGATATTTCAAGAATTCGCCAAGTCGGCAGATACTCGTGAAATACTTGGCCAACTATGAGGACCGATAGCCTCCAACTACGAGTCAGCGTTAACTTTTAAAGGTACGCGTATGCAATGACGTGTAATGAGCACGATACATAATAGGAGGTTCCAGCAAAAATCAAACACCTAAATATCTACTTTGTTCTTAACAGTTTGAGAAACGTTTAAAAGACAATTCTGAAGGGGAAAAGAAAACCATGTACTTCGTAATCGTCGTCTCTCTACGACTTCTTTTCACCATCATTTTAGGATTTTTATAAAATTTTGAGGATTTCTAATATAAATGTATTATAAATACCATTAACGATATAACCATGTTAAGCGTAGAAATATTTGAAAAATAAAAAGTGATTTACATCGCTCTTCGGATTGCAATTATTAAAGTTTAGGAATTTTAGATTATTCCTCGAGTCTCCTAATATTTCACCCATAAAAATCGGAATTTCATCTTCAGAAATATATGAATCTCTACCATATATCATGTCTTTGGTATTTTATGGGTGACAATCATTTAGAGATTAAAGGGGAGAGCTCGATATTCTGAAAATTTTACATCAAATGTTCAATTTTGGCAAGGGTCTGATCCGGTTAATTATTTTGCGATAAACGTACAAAGGGAGGCCATAACGCCTTTGGTTGGAGACTGGAGAGGTGCCGATCTCGATAGGAAAGACTGTTTCCAGGAAGTGGCAGTAATCTGGCGTGTTAAGTGGTCGATAGGGACTGCCAGTTAATTTTCTCAGCCTGCTATTCTATCCTGAATCGGACGTTTGCATAATCACAGTATGAAATTTCTATTAGTGAAGATACGGATGAATAATTAACACTTGACCTATCACCTATCTCTAATATGTGCAATATTTAAACATAATATACGTAGATGATTGTAATTAATCTGTGGTAATTGAGTTGTGAGTCGTCTTAAATTCGATTACGTTTCAATTTATTATTCAGAAATTCCTTGAATATATTTTTAACGAGGACATGGAAGAATCGCGAATAGCTTCAATTTTGCGCTAAAATCCTTCCTAAACCTCTCTTTACAACTAAGTTAAGCCAAATTAAAAATTAAAAATCCCTATTTTCTTCCTGTTTTATTTACTTTTATTCGATATAAGAATTTGAATATTACAATAAGTTTAAAATCGTCTGGCGAAAAAAGAAAAGGAACTACACATAATTCGTATTCTCATTTCGATAAAAGCCAACATTAATTTTACCAAAAATATTCGTATGATTTTAATCATTGAAAAAACAAACAAATGTAAAGACCTTCGTCTTTCCAAATTCAACAATTCGAATACATCACACAAATGTTACCGTCTCGCATTTCACTATCCCTTTGTCGCCCGAACACGAATTATCTCTCATTTACTTACAGTTTCTACTTCTTCCTGTACGCAACCATGAAATAAACACTCGATAATTTCACCCTTAATATTCACCCTCACTTCGAGTAACCCTCGCTAAAAGCGCGATAAATTACCCTTAAAAGTTTCCTGTGTCCACGCGTCACCTCCCTTCGTATCAATTCTCCGCAAAAGGATTCTTCTTCTAGATTGATCGAAAAAAACCATGTTCTTCCTGTTCGAGCCGCTTCTTTTTCTTTTTCGTTACATCTTCCTTCTTATCTTATGGACATATTACGAAGCACAGTGATCAGTTGATCCAACTTGGTGAAAATCGCGTGAAAATCTTCGAGCTTGGTCGTTTTTTACAACAGTGGGGCTCGGTGGAGGCCAGTCGAAGCGCCCCGTAAAGATCAGTGGCCGTGAGAGATTCAACAGCCGGACATCGAGCGGAAAGAAGGTCGTTAAGAGGTTCCAGCGAAGGGCGTCCGGGGATTCTCTCCTTATTAAGTTCTTGCGGATTAGCGCACGACGTGGCCCTTAGTCGCATATTTCCGGTCCGCTCTGGTTTTTCTTTTTTTCCCCCTCCCTTTGCCCTCTCTTTTTTATTTTCTAAGAGAGTTAATTGAATTGGCTTTGATTTTCTACCCGTTTAGACCCTCGTCAACGACGTCAATTTGCATTATTAGAGTTAACGAGCCGAAAGATGTAAAACTTCGCGGGTAACTTCGTTAACAAGCTTTTCTCATGTTAAGATTTCAGCACGTAGATTTCGTGGATTCAGCAAATAAGTCGAGTATTTAACAAACGAATGAATCTTACTGCAGAAAGATAAATACATGGGTTCGTGAAAGTATTCGGACACCTTTACATACCTTCCACGAATATATCTATGTGGATTAAACGTTGGAAACACGTTGAAATTTCATTAGCATTGTTAGGAGATTCGACTATCGTGATTGTGTTCGTAAAGTTTGAAACATACCCGAAAATACATGTAGAAATGACAAGATAGTTAGTATAAATATATAGCGGCAATTTAGTTTTCAACGTTTGTTTTGGCTGTAAATTGTACATATCCAGAATATGTTAAATATTCAAGCCCTGAAAAATAGTAAATCTCCCCCGTCCGGGAATAAAACCGGGAGAACATAGAACAGAATATGAAATATTCTCTCGTGACATATTAAAATCAATGAATTCTTTGTAGTTGACGTGATGTCATAGTATATTCTTTTAAGTTGTAACTGGTTGTACGTATAATAGGAAATATTATCTCTAGAGGATCAATTAACATTAAATTTATAGTACAGTATAAACGATGTATTATATATGTATGTATGTATGTATGTGTATATATATATATGTATATATATCTGGAGTTTTTCTGTTGGTCTTATTTCTTTCTCCATTAATTTCAGTTCAGCGTTTACAAAAGGATTCTCCGTATTTACAGACGAATTACACACAGCGGAGTTCCGATGGAAATTTCGTAATTGAACATGTTTGTGTTTCAGTTCTCTGTCTTTTCTTTTTCACTTTTTCTACCCTTTTCTCCGTGATGTGAATAGAACCACGATCGTATAGGATTTTAATATAGATACCAACCAGCGAGTCGATAAATTCGGTTTTCATTCGTTGGTGCCTTATCGTTTTTTCATCATTTCGCGTTAGTTTTCACGAGAGAACCGCAAATATCCTTTAACAAACCTGGACAGATATTCGCAATGCGTGTATTATCGAATTGGCTCGATGATAGCCGTTGCATCTAGAAACTGAAATTCGTTCAAAGGTGAGCGTAGAAAAATATAGTCGGTTTTCATCGGATTCCGTCTTGTATTTGATCAGTGCGTACAAAATGCCATTTTCCCAAATAAAATTTTGCAGAATGTCGTATTTTATAATGAGCGTAATTTCCACGTGATTCGATGCGTTTACTTCTCCAACGATTAACTGGTTTCATTATTCCAGTTCTGTAAGAATTATAGATTCCAGAAAAGAAAATATCTTGAGCTGATGCACAGAAGTTACGGTTCCTTCATTTACAGTTTTTAAAAAATAATCAACTAAAAAATTATCCATATGGAATAAAGGATACTTTTAACTTCCAGAAGCTCGTAAATTTATGTTTCTAGCAATTTTCATGTATCTTTTCCCAAGCTTCATCTCACATAAAAACGTTATGATCATCTCACGTGAGATATCAATAATGAGATTTTTATATCTTTATTATAAATCTTTATAATGTTTGGCATATAGTAAGTTAATTCTTCTTTAACGTGACTGACAATCAACGATGAAAGAAAAAATTTACTAATATCGATTCGTTCCTCAAATTCAAACTTAAAAAAAAAAAAAAAACAACGTTTCCAACATTCTATAGCCTAATATTATTATTAAGTCTTAATAGCTGAATATTATAATATTAATATTAGGGTTATTGAAGCAACTATCGAGACACGATGTTATCTTACTTCGTACTGAATATAGAGTTGTAAAGCATTATTCGAGATGGAATAGACGAGAAAAAGTCGCAATTATGTATCGACGGTAATTAAGTAAGTTTTCAGAGGAAACAGAAAACGATTGATGTCAGGAGAAACAAGTTTCAAATTTCGTGCACGATATTGGAAAGTTGTATCTCGTAGCTAATATTCCGTAACGGATCATGCAATTAGTTAGGAGCTATAATTAGAAGGCGAGGTCGAATTCGTAGCGAACTTTAGCTTCTAATTTCGATACGCGCGCGTTACATCCAGGGAATTAATTTATTAGCGGTTAGTTTGCTTGAACGTTCTCGCTTAGAAATGTGCGTCTTTAAAAACTGAACCATAATCACTTCTGTTTCCTGCTTATCGATGCATACTGAAATACGTTCCTCTACTCGTTTCTACTATTTAAGAGTATTAAGATTTTCTTTACTTCGACTTTACATTAAAATATTTGAACATTTCTATTGAGGTTGTCAGTCAATTTCGTGAAAATCCGTCTTCTTAATAATATCCGTTTGAATTAAACACACTTTTATGATCTCTATATAATTAACCTTTAATAGCATTGTATTATATGTATTGTAACGTAATATTTCAATTTAATACTTGATTATTTCCAAATTATGTTGTTGCATATTTCACTCCTTCATGTTGTGTTAGTTTTATAAAACAAATATTGGTTATAAAGCATGGTATCTGTAATCAATAATACAATAAAGGCAGAACACAGTAACTGTAACTAACAGCACAACATTGTTTTTACTACACAAATTCCAATGTCAAAAGATTTTCATTTTCCTTCCCTTGACTCATCAATTTCTCTACTTAAATCAGACGCCTTCACGTCTTAAAAATCCTCCACAAATCATGCGAATCTGGTATCCCATTCGGCCCACGAAATCCCATATACTATCCCATATTCCAGATGAGCTTCCATTACCGTTACGTTCGCCCTACTAATATAGTAGAGGCATTATCGCAAGCAACCACGCAGCGTGTTAAACAGTCATGTCTGAGCCTCTGTTTTCGCTGGCCAGGGGTTCAATCAGCCGGATGAATAACGCGAAAAAATTACAACTATACGTCATGGGGCGAGTACCATAAATCGAGCCACGTCTTTGCTTCGGATCGCACCCCCATGGAGATCCGGTCGCCGCCATGACAGCCAGGAACGTGAGGCTAACACGCGGATATTATGAAAGGTTGGATATAAATTTTCGCGCTGACATGACGAGGATAAACTGCGATCGTGATCATTAAACTGCCGATTTTTATGCAAATTTATATTTTTACAAATAGTAAGTATGGAACGGCAGACAGCGATTTATTTTATCTAAAAACGTTACCTATCGGACTGGTAAATAAATTGGGTGGAAAATAAAGGGAAAATAGTACTTCGGATATTTGAATATTTTCAATATTTTTGCGTATTATAAGTATTTTATTTATTTTCTTCCGTTTAAATTCCCCAGAAATGCATAAGCACCGACGATCATTATCTGTGCAATAATTGGGGTTAGGATGCCTCGTAATACGTTGTAAGTGGTGGCGTTTATCCCGGATACTGATTACAGGCTGAGTTTTAGTGGCCTGTACTCATCAAAGGGGCCAACTTGGCTGTACCATTTAGCGCTTTGTTATTCCTCGTTCGAAGTTTCTTCGTTCCATTTCTATTATTGCGAATCGGCCCTCGAGAGAATATTGATAAAGGGAAGTTTTCGAAAACTTAACAAAGAACTAAATATTGAAGAACAGTGAACGACGGATAAAGAAAAATTGAGGCAATAACTACAGTATTCTGTAAAAAACTAAAAACGTAAAAAATCATATTCTGCCACGAAGCTGGTTTCCTTTGGATCGTTTTCAATCTACAGTACAATTTCTTCAGTCCGAGAAAAATATGAAAAACTCGTTGTTAACCCTTATCATTTCAATCATGCCATTTATAATATAAGTCTGGTTTGCGTTTGGCGCAGCTGTCAGTTACAGTGATAAGGGTTAATAATATCCTTGATTCCTCGTTTCCATTTTATGCTAAAGTCTTTCTTTAGTCATTAAGCTTCTTTTTGTTCTCTGGAATGAAAGAGTGATTGGAACTCATAAAACTTCATGAATCGTTGCAGGAACTAAAATGTAAGATAAAATTAATGATCTTCATTAATCAGAAAAGTAAACAATTTATAGAATTCGAGCCACAAACGAAATGGTATCTTGTTCAACGACAAAAACTTTAGATTTCAACTTTCACTATTTCGAAATAAAGATTGATAGGGCAGATAGAAAATTTTAATTGGCCGAGTCGATTCGCTCGAGCTTGACGCAGCGATGAACCATAACTTTAGTCCGCGAAGTTTGATGATAAATGTTGAGCCACTGATAAATCTTGGACCGTTCGGAGCTCTAGAAACGAGCCAAGACAAAAGTTTGGAGAAGTAGCGTGGAAAAGTTTTACAGCGAAGACTAAGTTGAATTGTTTTCGAAGCGGCCTGGACGGGTGAAGGCGACGAGACTTGATTTTATAATGAGCCTGCGGACCCTTGATCTCTTCTCAGATTTATAACAGGAAAGTTCATCGTTTAGATGTTCTTAGTTAGGTGTTGATGTTTTCTCAATTTCGACCGCGATTTGAAAAGTTTAACACATCATACAATGAAATCTAATGACTCGAGTAGTCGCCGTGATTCCTTCTTTTTCTTTTTACTGAAAATCTATAAATTTTTTAATGTTTCTGTTTCTGGAAGAATATACAATCTTTAACCCTCATTCAGATTTGAACAGAGAGAATATACATATACGTTAAAAGACTACATTACTTATGGAATGCCACGATATTTCCATTCTTATCGCAAAAACAAGGCAAGAAACATAGGCAAGAAATTATAAATTAGAAGCCCACAAAACTATTCGAACTAGTTATCGAAAAAGTAGGCAAATTTTTCAAGAAGAGGACTTCATTTTTCATGAAGATATTAACAACAGAGAGCTTAAATTATAAACAAATATTTCTTCACCTTCACTATGAATTCTCCAAACATCCAAACAATACAATACTTCCATTTCTTTCTAACTCTTATAGAAACCATAAAAAGCTCCTCCAAATATACCTCCATGTAATAGCTTAAAACATAAATTTTTTAATTCTAAGCTCGGCAAAGGTATTTGACGTCCCTTCGATGCGAAGCTAACGAGATCAGGATACGCACTGTCGCGTGTTCGTGTTGGGTTGGCGGGAGTTTTGAGCGAAGTGAAAAATTGTAGGCTGTTAACGATGATTAGGGGGATGCTCGTTATTGGAGCGGAAGCGAAAAGTGCTCCCCTAGCCGTTTCCAAAGGTATTATACTCACCGATGACGATGATTCAACGTATTTACGACGAATGGGAATTTCGAGATCGTGCCGCGAGATTAGATTACGTTCGTAGAACGTGGACACGAGGGAGAACGAGTAATGGCAGCGGTAAAGAATAGGTGCATCGACAAACAACGGATATGTTTCGCGAAAATGATAAATTGTTACCGGAAATTCGTCGCGATATTTTAATCCTTGCATCGAGGCTCTATTGCGCATTGCTATCGTTCCATAAATTTCCATTTATTAAGGGGCGAATTAATGGGCGATTATGTCCACGCGTTCTAATTGATTATTATCGAGATTAGATCGGTGTAAATTTTTTTTTCCTCGCGGAACGTTAACTCACGTCGACGCTTCACATGTGCGTGTATAATTTGCGGGTATTTTGAGAATGGAAGAGTAAGACTTGAACGAGCGAGCATGGTTAAATTCTTCGTTGATTGGTCGTAATTGAGGAGTTTGCTGAAAAAAAACGTCCTGCAGATATATATTGTTATGTAAATATACAAGGTATCCCGGAGTTCAAGTTAATAGGTAAAATTTGATACGTTCGATATTGAGCTGCGAAATTTGATTACATACAGTGAAGTTGATATTCAATTAGTTTTAAATGTGTTTAAAATTCTAGTGTGTTAAATATATAATTTGATATAACGGTTCCTATTAAAGATTACAACGCAATTTCGTATGCTCTTATCTGATTTGATATATAATTATGAAATTTTTATAATCATTATAATTATCAATTCGAATGTAGCTAATATTTAAAAAAAGCCAGAATTAAAGCTCCGTATGCAGATTAACCAATTCACCGTTACATCTTATAAACCCCTTACCAGAAAGCTGCTCTTCAGTTACTTACGAAGAAATTTTACATGATATTTACGATATTAATAGTATTTGAACAATACGGGGAATTACACGAGAATAAGTAATGAAACATTCCGAGTTAGCCACTATTATGGAACTCGATTTAGTAAATTAATTATCGGAAGTAATTATTCGTAGTAAATTGAAGAATAAGCGGAGCAAAAAGTTCTTCGTGGTCTTATACTCAGGCACCGAATGCGAAATGCATGGTAAATACATGGAGGAACATGTATTATGCGGGTACTTTACTGTAAGTTCGCTCCATCGTTTCTCAAGCATATAACGCTGTTCAGACTATCTTTTCTTCGTGCATCGAATTTCCTTTCCCTTTAACAGCCATTAAGAGCAATTCAAAAAGAGTACTTTACGTGGAACGTAAAAGATTTCTTTCTCGTTTTGTTTCTCCGTTATCTACTAATTTATCTTATAATAAAAATTCCTGGTTATTATATCGCCCAAGTAGCATGAATCAATAATAACGTTGTAGACTAAAATACAAATAAATTTGCACGATATATTCAATTCGTACTATAATCACGACGAGATCATTGATTAATTAACGCAACCAGAACAATCAGACTTTCATATCCAAGTCTGTTTGTTTCATTCGAGCAATAAAGGCCAATGACGTTATATTAAATTTAATAATATATTAAAATATTTCAGTGGAACGTCATAATGTTTGGAAGATCATCAGTCAGCTATGTCCAGTGATATTATCGGATTTTTCTATTCTACACATCGTGTTTCAAGTAGCGCGAATCAATAACAATACTGCCAAAATATAGACAAATCTACATAATATATCAAAACTATATTACGATAATGAGGGAACCATTGATCAAACACTCCAAACATAATAATCAGATTCTTCTGTTGCATATCATCCAGGTAATAGGGTTCGATAATATTGTAGCAAACTTAATGATGTTATATCGAAGTATACCAGAGGTATAACAATTGCAATTATAAGCGTGCGATCATCGGTCAAACAATACAAACAATGCCACTAAATTTCTCTATGCTGTACGCTACATTTCATTCAAGTAGTAGGAATCAACAATAATGTTTCAAACCAAAATATAATGTTTCAAATAGAAATGCCATGTTTCAGGTTGGTGTTAAGTTACGAACGAATCCCTATAAAATATAAAGGGACATCAAATTGAACAAATAACAAAAACACGATCTTGATATTATATACACAAAGTGTCTTAATGTAAGTAGTATAGCTCAACGATATTACACGAAATTCAATAATATCATATTAAAGCGTCCGAACCGCAATCATACTAATCAAATAAGACAAACGAGGCCATCATTCCCGTATTCCACGCGCCACATTTCACCCAAGTAGGTACGAGTCAATAATAACACCTTAATCACGAAATTACATGGAAACTATATGTGTAACGTTTCAAATCCGGGTATTATCCACGCAAACAGATCCATCGAAACGACTAAATAATAGGCCATCGAGTGAAACGCTGGCGATCTTGCGGAAATTTCTCGAATCCTCCGATCGGCTAATTAGTAGGATGGGATGGCGTTATCGCGATATTACTCGTACGATGGAAATAGTGGACCTAAACAGTCGCACAGAGTGGGAAAGAGAGGGAGAGAGAAGATGGAGAGGAAGAGAGATAAAGAGGGAGAATGAGAGAAGCGTATCCACGGCGAAAACAGCGTGTAAAGCCGGTACTGGGACAATGGTACGTTTGATTCGGTTAATGAATACTTGTCGAGCGCGGATTATCGTGTGCTTATCAGCGTGAAATATGATCGCGTCGGCGGACACGACACGATTCGCAAACAAACGGACCGGGCTTGCAAATACCGCGTACGGTTAACCTTTCAGGAACGGGACAATCGTTGGAAATGAACAATGAGAGGTGGGCAGCCGAGAGGGCGGAGGGAATGATTCCAGGTTTGAAAATCGTTCGTGATTTTAAATATCGCCTCGTCATCGTCCGCCAGGACAATCCTTCATCCCTGCCACTGACAAAATTTTCAGGAATATCCCCGATTTTGACGGCACGCCGGAATTGCTTACGATTGTGTCGTGTTTTCGGTACGGTGGATGATCGATGAAATGCTTTTTCAATGATCGGATTATAGTTTGAGTGGAACTGACAGATAGTCAAGGTCGCGCCTCTGATCGTCAACGGAAGATAAATTGAAATTCGATCGTAGTTTTAAGAATGGAAAGGGTTGATACAAAGTATGGAAAATATGAAAGATCGATTATTTCTAGCATGGTTAACAGGTTGTCTGGTTTTGATCTAAAAGTTTGAGCCTTCTACCGTGCCCTTAAACGATCATGCAACATCGATATATACCGACGAATTCTTCCTACCAGGGTGCATTAATCTTTCGTTATTCCAATAAAAATTTCCATACGTAAATAGCACGTACAGTCATACTTCCTATCTCTACGAGGAAATATTCACAAACCTTGCGATCTTTCCAAACCTATTACATCCATCCAGTTTCCCAAATTACCATGAGATCCTTCCACGGCTCAAAGATTGAACCCGAAACACAAGACACACTACCTTCCTTCTTATCTGTCCAAGAAAATATTCACAGCCCTGCCAATCTTCCCAAATTTATTCTACAATAAATTCCAACATCCCGTCCCTTTGCTAAAAATCGCCGCGAACTCCACCATGATCCAAAAATTAAATCCCAGATAAGACGCCACATCTACCTTCCGGATCTATATAAGAAAACATTCACGCAACCCTCTGGATCTTGCCAGGTACAGTTTAGCCGTTTGCAACATTGCATCCAAATGCGCGTCATGTCCAACTCACCTTCTCCACCGGTTGCTCAACGATTCAAAAATTCAATCGAAATCAGTTTTATCGATCCCTTCGACGAATCTATCTCAGCATCAGCGATTCGACCCTGTCTGACCCAGAATCTCGAGCTCTCCCGATAGGATTCCTCGCATTGCATCTTCGAGGAGGAAGCGAAATAGGGACGTGTGCGCGCGCTCGCGCTATCTAGGGACAGGAAGTTAAGCGAAAAGAGGGCCGACCGCGAGAGTACATCGAACGAGATCGATTTTCTTTTAATACCGATGGCCCAACATACATATGCGCGCGTGCCCGCACCCACACACACGCACACGTAAGCATACGCGTGATCGAGACCCTCGGAGTTGCCGATGAATAAAAAAGTTCGCAGCGGTGTCCGCGGTGTTCGACGTCGATTCAACGGTTGAACCGTGTCGCCCCGTTTCGCCTTCCGCTTAACAGCGTCAGATTACATGGACTTCCTGTTCCCTGGACTTCCTCTCGCGACACGTACACCACGGCTCACCGAGGCGTGTTTCGATCTTGGTGACCTGGTTCGTGCTAGTGATTGTTTCAACGGGTGGTTAATCATTGTTTTTTCTCCTTCTTCTGTATATCAGGATGATATATAGAGGAGTTTTGATTTATCGGTTAGCGATATTGGGAGAATTTTTTTAATAATTGGAAAATGCATTCTGGTATAGAACTTTGATAAGGATGGGGTTATTTATTAATTTTGGTTATTTGTTATCAGCCGGGTTATTTATTCATTTACGTTATTTATTAATTCAATAATTTTAATTGTATAACGATATATGAGGATTGAGCGGGGAAAACACAATAGGTTTATCTTTGTTGATTTTTTAATTTATATGTTATTTTACGCGTTACGTCCAAAGAAAGTATTTTTAGCGTAATATAACAGGAGCTAAATAAAGGAAATGTTGTAATATGATTTTGTTAGGTACAAAGATATATATACCTCTCTAGAAGATAGCTATAAAATAAAGCGTTGAAAATGTTAATCCTAAAACAAAATAGAAAGATAGTCTACGTAATATAGAATTAGTTAATAGAATTTTTAATGCTTCTGCTATAGACTTACATGAAATTGGCTGTAGGTTACTAATTATAAATGTTCATTATAGTAATGGAATTAATCATAAATCATCATCTTCATACGGAATTGGTTACGATCAATAATTGTAACATCAGATTTTTCTACAATATCGTAAGATGTGAAATAGACTATACTAACTCTGATTCTGATTTAAGTACAGTGGGAAAAGATTTCATCGGATCTCACACGATTTCACACTAATCGAAATCAGTCGTGCTGATGAATAAGATGCTCGTCAGAGATTACGAGTAAGACGATCGTTAGCCCTCCGGATATGTGCGATAACGTCCACTCTCACGCAGTCCAAAGTAAACGTCGATGTCTCGATAATGCATTCCAATCTGTTCGCTGAAGTTATTCTTCGATCATGTACGAGCTATACCAGACACGCTCCAACTTTGAATTTCGTTTTCCAACAATGTTGCACTTTCAATTGACTTTCCAAGGAAATTTGTTCCAAGAGAACGAGAAGTTTAAAGAATAAACTTTTTCGAATTTTGTTTCTTTAATTAAATCAATAATCCAACGAATAAATTTTAGAATAAGCAAATGAGATCTAAAATTGACAATTCTACGAACACACAAAGAACGTCTGACATATATACGCTCGTTCTACTGGAATATTTAGTAATGGGTTACTTATGTATACCTCTAGTGTTTTATTTTTTAATTATCATTGAATTTCATTCCCCTGAAACCGTCAGGTGAAAAACAGCTTAGGTTTTTTATATAGAAAATTATTAAATTAAATTCATTTCACAATTTATGACTTTTCTATCTTACAACGCGAGTTTACGTTCAAGTCGATAACAATCGACAATAGTTTTTAATCGGACACCAACTAAAGTTTGGCTAAGTAGAATTCTACTGTATCTGGTCATATAAGAAGAACAAAAAGCAATTTTCTCGCTTCCTTTTTCAGGAAAATTCCTACCTTTCTTTTCTAGAATAACAATAAGCAAGACGCATCGTTGCGCGATTTCGTCAGATTATCAGAGCCGGCTCCCACATAATAGAGGAGAGCGAAATGAATTGCGATCATCTTTCAGTGCTTGTGCATCCCGAGAAAGCACGACTGACGAAAACATTCTCCCACGCTCGAAAAGCTTCAGCCCTACAGAAAATTTCATGGCGTACGAATGCTTAACGGCGGGTTTCTGGGACGCTTCCGGTAGATCGATTTACGTAATAAAAGATATTCCTACGATTTATTGTCTCCTTTCCATGTATCCGCGCGCTCACGATGCTTCCACGCAACTGCTATTAGTCTTCCTAGCTTGATAGCTGTGTACCAATATCGTTTTGTCCGTTTTCATTCCTCGTTACTGTCCTCTTAGATCAATAACGCTTATGGACTATAATTTAACTCCATCAATACCATCTCTCTATTTCATGTTCATAAAATAGAAAAATAAAATTTACGTGTCTGTACTTTTTTGATATTGTATATAGGGTGTCGTAAAATGCTGGAGAAAACTCTAGAAACATGTAAATACTCATCGAGACAAACAAACGGGTCTGAATAAATATGGATCGAAAAACCATTAGTTTCAGAGTTACGAGACGCTTACTGTATAAAAGTACAGTGTATTGTAAAACAGTTGCTTCGTTAAACGAATTGATACAACGAATCGAAAACTGCTGACAAGAGATAAGAGAAACGTCGGCGATTTTTCAATGCTTGCGTACTTCTATGAGAAAACGTGTCGTAGTGTATGTTGAAACGAACGGGGGACATATCGAACATATGCTACGAAGGTAATATCTCACGAACAAAAACATATGGTAACTGCAAAACTAATAGTTTTTAGACCCATGTTTATTAAGATCTTTTTGCTTGTTCCGATAACTACCTACTACATACTACAATTCGTTCCCAACATTTTAGAACATTTCGTATAGTTGTATTATTTGCTGCAAAATTAATATACAAATAGGCGTTATGAAATTGTCCTTGTCTTCTCCTCAAGCTTTACGAATTCATCAACGAGACTTATTTCATCTAATTAGCACAATTTTTATTACTTTAATATTTATATAGGATTACGAACGAGGGACGATACAAATGATAACAATATATTCAAAAAGATACAAAGTAATATTACTCTCAACAAGAATTGAATCATAAAAAAGCCCCACCGTCTCTTTCACTAGGGAAATTAAAACGCGTCACCAAAACATTCATTCAGTTTCTCAAGCGGAAACAGCCTTGTGGATCGGCATATACGTATAATGCATCGCAGCAAAAGTTCATTCTCGTGGTGGCTTCGGTGGGTTGTTGGAATGAACGGAATTTCCCTACTGAAACTTTCCTTTGTCTCTCGTCGATATACGGACAGGAATTTCCACGAAGGAAGATCGAATGTTCGTTGATTGCAACGTCGTCGAATTTCGCCCTTTCGAATGTAGTACGATTTCGAGCAATCTGGTCTTGCAGCGGCAGGACAATCGTTGAGTTTGTCTTTTCAAGAGTACTCTGCGTTAGAGCGACTGTTCGCCCGAGAAAAGTCACAGTTTCGATTAACTCTGTTATGTTTGTGTTAATAAATAATTTTCTTTAAGACAAAGATAGATACAGTGTCTCGACTAGTTCGGCATCAGGCGATGTTTGTCCGCGTTGTTTGAGTTCAACGACTTCTTTGTGATCGACAGTTATTTTTGCACTTTACGGATGGCCGCGAATCGTCGAGCTGCTTCACTGGAGAAGGTCGGATCGAGTCGCGGTTACGGATTTCAGGGAATCTGGGACACGTTTTAAATATTTACCAGGGCTGGTACGCGAACCGGGTTCGTCGCTTGAAACAATGATGATTTATGTACGCACGAGGGGATCACGAACGCATGATGGGATTACCTGGTACTTTACCGGAGGAAAAACGTGTTATCGCGAGCTGCTCGCATTTCAGTCACTGATATTATTTACCGCGACGTACTGCGCTTGCTCTCGAATGATAATACGATAAAGAATGCGATTTTGAAACGGTGATACGATAATAGATAGCGTAAGTTAGTTGTGACGTGTCAAATGTTATGTGAAGATGAACTAAACATGTCTTATGGCGAAGCAGAGAGAATGTCGATGAGATACGATATAATGAGAGAACTATATCAGTATTTTTGCTTAGTACCTTCTTAATATCTTAATATCATCTTTGAAGTGATTGTTATGTCGGTCGACTCTCTATCTAGACCAGGCCATACGCCACGAGGCTTTCGATAGATCGTATTCCTAACCGTCGCGCGCGGCACTACAAAGTCGCGGACCGATCACTTCATAAGACCGGCGAGATATACACAATGTAGCGATAAGCGCATAGTTATCGTCAAGCAGCGAGTTCTAAGAAACATCGATTCGCCTTCGGTCCGTTATTGTACCTACACAAAAAGGGTGGTATACATGATCGTAACGCGATCGGTGGCGTGATCCGAGCGTGGTGAGGGATCGTCTTCCAGAAGACAAAAGAAAGGATCGAAGGGCGATCAGTCTCATCTGCAGATTCAAACTACATACATCGAGAGCTATCATAAATTCGGGTTACATTTCTGTCATACTTCAATCGTATTCGTCGCCAAACAATTGTAACGTTCAAGTCAGTTCTTTTCGAGGAGGCGAATAGAAAGCATTGCGAATTCGTCAGCATATCTCTAATACATCGGGCGCATTTATCGTTAAACTATCTGTTAGTACCTACTTCATTGTTAAACCATTATTTGGTTATTGTTATAGTTGTCATAGTTGTTGCAAATATACATTTATATTAACCCTGTTAACACAGTGTTAATTCATTGAACCACCTCTGTTGTCCTAACCGAAACAGGGGAACGACTAATTCGCGGCGTCGATTATCCGAATCGTAGCGAGAATTTACGCCTCTCGCTGACGCGTCTCCTCGCGATCGCGTCTCTCCGCGAACGGTCGTAACAGTGATATTATAATGATTGGAATATGGAATGAAACGAATGGACATCCTCGTTTTGTTGTAATCTTTCGGAGTTTTGAAAATCTACTTAAAAGATAGGCGGTTAATGATAATAACGCAAAGTAAAAGTTAATAAATGCTATATAAATTCGTGACCGCAGATGTTACAATTTCACACTGTCAAATTCACGTTTCACCAGCTTCCAATTGAAATTTCAATTTCGAAGAACACGACTCATCCAATCATTCGATTTAAAGCATACACGGTTATTGTCTCTTCTACTTTGATAATAAAATAAATAGAGCAGATATATATTGGCACCTTCGTGAATCAGTTAGCGGATTAATTATATATAGCGCACGAAATTTGAGGATTACGCCTCGGTTGAAATCCAATTCGTTAAAAGTTTTCGCGATATGCGATCCTCCGTGTTATGGCAAGCATTTCAACGTATAGCGGCGTGCTCGTGAACGTGTGTGTTGCGTTGCAATTAGCAGTTGAATGTAAGCGTAACAGGTATCGTTGATTGAATGTCCAGTTAGCCGCGTATGCATTGTCCAACGAAATTCCCAGGTATAACATTCACCGTTTGCTCTAACTTTGTAAACAGTAATCAGCCCCCATAATAACGCGTTACGTTCACGTGTCGACTCTTCAAATATTTAACGAACTTCGTTTACAATCCAAGCCTTTTATTATTCCCTTTTGTCGCTCTGTTCGCCAGATAAAATATCAGAAATTATTTCTGTCATTTTACGGCATCATTCTCTATTCTGCGTAGAATGGCATTCTTATTTATTATTGTTATTCTTTGCTTTGGAGCCTAACGTGTGTAATAAATTTGTTATGGATTGAAATGTAGTATGTTCTACACTATACATAATAAATAATAATTTGATGAGCGCACAAAGCCAGGATTACTCTTGGCTTAATCCTTCGCAAGTGAATTAATTTAGATTAATCTTGCATTTGGTATCCTGGATGGTTCGTACTCGATAAACGACTTCCAGTATCTATTTTAATGCATTGTAACGTGTAATTATGATATATTAATGTATCATAGCATACAAACGAATATATTCTGCTCTGAAAGTAATTGACTAATTGAAGTTAAGTAGTAATTAAAATAATAATTAAAGTTCAGTATTAAATAAATCAATGAAAAAAAAAAAACAGATAAATATGTTTCATATGTATGTATGTTAAAACTAGATTGGGAATCTTCATACATTTAAACGATACAAGAATATCCAAGTCAAAAGAAAATCTAAAGGTACAAAAATGTACACGTACGATGATATATAAAATATCCAAAGTACGGTATTCACTATGATATTTGAATCGTACAGAAGTTATAGTGATCAACTCCATTCACTGATCGGTACTATCAACCTTCTGATGCACACAAAATTTATTGCCGATTTGTATCTACAAATATTCCAAGAAGAAACGAGACTCGTTTAACTCGATAAAGTTCAAACAATTAAAATTAGAAATCTGAAACATTTCGTAAATAATGTAATACCTTCGGTTAGTGCAGATTACAGACGAAACAATTCGTTTCGGAAGTATTCGCGATTCGCACAATAAAATGGCGACTAGCGCAACCTGAAACAAATAAATCTTGTGCTACGATATTCGACGATTTTACAAATTGAGCCGGTCCAGGTTCGGACTCTGGGAATTATTCAATTCACTAACGATGCATCAGATGCCAAAATCTGCAGAGTGCGGCTGAACCAAGTAATTAGTTCTGATTGAATCGTAGCAGATAGGTACGCGGGACGGCCCCGGGGCTATACGCGAATTTTAGCTATGCATTTACGATGCACCGTAATGCGTTGACTAATCTCCATTCATGCGTAAACTCTAAAATTCGATTACCCTGTCTGTTTGTTAAGTCGTATTAGATTCGAATTCAAACGTTAACGGCGCGGTAACCACTTCCCTAACGATTTCGGGCGATTACATCGATTTTCTGAATTATACAAGAAAAAGTAACAAACGAGAATGGTAAGCTACTTGGCTTGATAATGAAGCGGCGTATAAATATAAAATATTATAATATGTATATAATATTAAACTACCGATTAATGCAATCTCCTACTAAGGAAATAGTTCGTCTGGAGAAGATTTCTGAAAAATTACAGAGGAATTAAATTCATTCATCAATTTTGTACTAAATTTATACAAATCTCATATCAAATTAAAGAAAGAAGCAGAGGAAGTATATATAATAATACATTTCAGAAAAATGTATAAACGAAGAACGGGACATTTTATGATCATTGTCCATCATCTATGGTTATTTTAAATCACAACGAAAGAAGAAGAGATTAGTCCGACTTGATTGATCAGTATCATCAGTGTTTCAATTTATGGTTTCATTTTATAGATTCTACCAATAATAGATATACCGATGAGAGTTCATTCGCGGGTTCGAGAACACACTCTCGCCTTTCCATTCTTCTCTCTTTTCTTCTTTCCATCATAAAACATATCTAACTGTTGTACCATTATCATAAAACCACTACCATAAATTGTGACAAATATTGCTGGTGAATTTCACATATTTCTCGCCACCTTTCAGAATCAGCATCCGTCAGTTTCCACAACGAAGCGATTACTAATTGTGCCAAGGAAACGCTCCCCGTAAGAGTAACGATCCTAAATTCGGACAGCTCGACGTGGTAAACATCGAGTCGACGCTCTTACTCGCGTAAATAATTACCGAGGTGCAGCTCGCGCTGCGAGAAAATAACGTGGCAAACAGTCTAATGGAAATTTATGACACTGGATACACGAATGGTTATTGGATTCCGGGGGAACGGGTCACGTTGCGACGAGCCGAGCCACTTCAATCGGCCCTGATTACTTCGTTTACATTCAGTTGATTTCGCTCGCGCTAATTAAACGACGCGCTGGCCTACCTTTTTATCCGCGTAACATGCGGGTTTCGCTTAACGGTGAAATGTAAGAAACAAGGAAGAAAGAAGATGAGAGTCTTGATACTTTCATGGTCTAGGTTATCATGCTTAACGTTATTACACTTTGCATTGTTACGCTTAACCCTGCTACAATTCTGGAATTTTGATATTTCTGGCTTTCGTTTTTTGCCAAGTAGAAAGAATTTAATACTTTAAGAATACGTTTAACGTAAAGTTGTAATAAGAAAATCACGCGTGCTAATGAGACTTTTTCGTATTTTCTCTTAACTGAAAATGTTTCTTTTTTACGATGAAAAAAATACAGTCAGGTAGAAAACAGTTGAAAGTGTCAGGATTCAACGCTATTTGGTGTTTCCAAATGCAAGCCTCGAAATGTCTAATCTCTTCCTGTTGAACATGGATTAACAGGAAGCCTCAAACACAGCAGTGTTAAGTGTAACAATGCAAAGTGTAACAGCGTCAAGCGCGAAGAGCACAGGATGGAAAGAACTGTCGTCAATCGTCGACAACGTTAATAAATGCAGCTTCTGCGAGGACGACGGCGCGGTCGTTCCCTTGTTGCCAGGAATATTGCATTTTTTCCCGCGCAAATAGCGTTCACACAAGCGGCACTAATTGCGGCAGAACGACAGCGCCATTCTCCTCCACCGCTTCTATATTTTTCTCTTCTTTCGACCACGAGTTTTCCTATTCTCTTTCTTTCCGTGAGTTTTCAAGATGCCTGCGACGACTCGTGATTACGAGTTGTTTCGCTTACTTCGAAATGCATTAAGCAAGGGTTTGTACATTTTTCAGAGAGTGTTTGATTATGTGCTTGAATAGGTCGTTTATTAATCTTGTTTGACTGAACTTCCGCGAACTTTACCGTGAACTGATCTCTCCCTGCAATTTTTTAAGATGTTGCACGTGCACTGAGACTACAATTTGCCTCGTTAATTACGCGATTTCACAGCTTCGTTATATATCTGTTCCATCAACTATACTTAATAGATTTGCATCTTAGATTATGGTTACAGCGAATGCGCTTTCTGGCAAACAGTCAAGTACATGGATTCTTACGAACGTAGATACATTGTTTTTGTAACCAAAACGTTAGATGTTAGTATACTGAAAACCAGAGCGTACATTTGCTGGAAACTATAGTTAAATGATTACTTCATGAATCTTATTCTCAATGTGCATTCCTCTAATGGCAAGCATAAAAAAGTTGTCCCACTAAAAACGTGCATTTCTCCGATCGCAAGCATAGAAAGTTATGCTGTAGAAATGGATGATAGCTTCGAGTACAGTGGAAATTTTTTAAGGAATAGACTTGAAGAGAACCGTGGAAACTGAAAAAGCTGTTACTATAGATGGAATTGGTTTTCATTCGAACATTCCACTGTAACATGCAATCTCAATTTTCGATCTCAATGGTAGTATAACACGACGATTTCCTTATCGTCTCGCGTTGTACTCGAAGGAGGAGAAACTTTATCTTCCTTTATCTATATCTTACATAGGAACCATATTGAATTTGTCGAGATTGGTGTTCAGGAGAATGAATAGAGAAAACAAAAAAACGACGAAGGCGAGCGTTAAGAAAGTTATGCGTGCGTAATTTTGCCTCCAGCCGGAAGCAAAATGTTGGATGACGTAATGGAGACTGGTCTTGATTTGTCGTAGCGGAACGACGAACTTTCAATTCTTCCCCCGGCTCGATATCGTCCTCGAGAATCTCGAATACATTTTACGCGTGATCTTATAAAAGGGCTTGCAGTCTGCGACGACGACTTTCAGGCCGGCGTTCATAAATATTCGCTTATGAGACGAGTTCCTTTCCATATACTCGGCTTACGTTTCATACTCTCGTTGCGTATAGAAAAGCTTGCCGAAAAATACCGTCGTGAAGCTGGCTGGATGAATTTATTCGATAAAATATACTACTTGCATAATCTTAACGCATAAAAGTCGACGGACTTCACTCTGGATACATATTGTATTCATGCTACGTGAAATAAAAAACTTTACTACGAAGAGGGGTCTATTTCTTTTTTCTTTATTCTTTTTGAAACCACACGAATCCTATAAATACAGGATTAAAAAGCTTGTGGAACGTCGGAAGAAAATAACAGAGAGTAACAGAAATTATACTGTCAATTAAAAAGTCCTGTAGCTATAAACGCAACACAGCGGAATGAAATAAAATGGAAACACACAGACTTTCAATCTATTGATTCATTTTTCTTGTAGTTCAGTAATTCACAGTTCAACGATTGTTGAAGCTTCGTACCTTTATAATTCTTTGATATTCCCATAAAACATAGAATCAAATATTTTTTAATTATGTAAATAACGGCAACGCGTCAATTTTACTGGCGCGAGTAGAATAAGACACTACTTTGTCAGACTAAGGGGTTATATGGACGTCGAAGTACGTAGAACAGAATCCGCTGACACCAGACAAGTGGAATGGAATCGTGTCTTGACAGCCAAGTAGAACAGAACACTCTTCAATCGGTTCAAGTAGAATAAAATCGAATCCAGTCAGACGAGTGCCGCCGAACCACTCACTCACAATCAGTCGAGTTTCATGAAATTTCAACGGTATCACTCGACTGTTCTCTACATTGCGCTTTCCAACGTGCATTACATCCTGCTTAACTCTTAAGTGCTATAGTAAAATGAAAGTAGCTGATGTTAATAAATGGTATTAGCTGTCTGATTGGATTCTGAGACGTTATAATAAAAGATCGTTACAAAAGATTGCTGAGATATTTAGAGTTATGACAGCGATATTATGATATTGTTTATATTTTTTGGCGTATCCTAGAACATCATACAAATATCTAACCATGAAATACTGCAGTATCTGTAGTATACTCTACCGCAGTAGAATATCGTTCTCCATAATAATTTAGCTGTTTCTAACAGACGTTATCACTTTTTATTTATACCCTTCGATATTCTTCCGATAAAATTATTCATGAATGATATTATCAATAGATTTGTATTATCATCAATATTATTATAAGTATACTCGGTATGTATGATCTTCTTTCAAATTAATGCTGCATTAAAAGAATTACATTTTCCAGCTATCTAATCTCTAATTTCAACTATTTTCTTCTTGCTAGCAGGATAATGCATACGCGAGTTAAACAAGAATTCTTGATATTCTTCTTTAATAAAATCCACCAAAGTTCCGATTGTTAAACGCATAAAATGTTAAAGATCTAATTTCAATAAAAGAACGAACATTAAAGAAGACAAGAAATCGTAGTTTCGTTTCCTTTATACCATACAAGAGTTTCCGGAATCCTCGTCAACTGTCTCCCGAACAATTTTAGCCGCGTTAAACCGAGTAACTGGACGGCTGGAAATTTTAATCCGACGACGATAATTCCAAACTTCGTTTAGGTTTAATTAATGCTCTTTCGTTGTATTAGCAGTCGCGTGATGGTATCTTTTCGCGTGGTCCTTCGAAATGTGCCATCAAATCGTTCCAAGGTGCACAGAAAACGTTCAGGGTCGGCGAGGGGAATTGGAGATGGCATTAAAATTTTACGATACGCTATTGCACTCTCCTGGATCCGATGTAATTCTCCCCTTTTACTGCCCCCTTTCCACGCGAAACTCTCGCTCTGGTTCATAATAACGACGACCATTGATCCGTGCAATTCTCCATTTCTGTGTAGGCCGGCTAATTTTTACGATCAACAAGCAAACAACGAATTATTCGATGATCGATTTTTCAGAAATTTGTGGAGGAAATGTAGACTTTTATTGTGGGAAATTGATGGTAGGATTTGTAGGATAGTAGTATCGAATGAGTTAAGTGAGAAATGTTTTTCGTGTTTTATGTTTTTTCTTGACTTATTGATTGATAATTTTCAATTAAGAAAATTGATAAATAGGATCCGGGCACTGTGACAGTGTATAACGGTGTAGAGTACTGTTCGTTTAATTCGCTATTAAGTATTTTCTGGAAATACTCGCGTGAAATAGTTCTTCGTGCTACTTTCTTCATTGGCTACATTTATTACAATAATAAGCTATATGTTTAGACCACTCGTGGAGAGACGCGATGGCGAGGAAGCACGTCAACAGGAGTCGTAAATTCCCGTTACGATTACACAATTGACGCCACGAAATAATCGATCCCCTTATTTCTGTTAGGATAATAGGAGTGGTTCAACGAGAATAACATTGAGTTTAACAAGTTATAATATTATATATTTTCAAAATCTTTATATAGAAGCTAGTTACGCTGGTGCGTAAATATAAGTTAAGTAGGTGAATGATTAACGCATGAAAACCTGGTAAAGAGATGATGACTGTTCTAAGGTTGGAGAATCGGTGAAGTTCAGTGACGATGCTGTGGCAGAGGAAAGCTAGGGATGGGTGTGTCTAGCGCACGGGACCATCGGATTTGTTGATGACAATTTTGGCTAGGAAAGCGAAGGCAATTGACATTGCTTCTGATTGTATAATAAGAAGGTTGGTGGACTAGGAAAGGTCTTAGCCGCCCCCGAGAGAATGTTGCTAGTGGAAGATACCGAATGTGAGAAAAACCAACTTTCCCGTATTTTCCCGTAGTAGACAATAAATGCAAGGAATACTTGAAATAAAGAATACTTGTTTGGTTTGAAGGACCTTAACTATGAAAATGCCAAGATTTATGGTAGGCTATTGAGGATACGTAGTAAAGATGTGTAGACATCTGACTGCCATCTTGCTTGCGGCGTGGTGCCTGGTTTGTGGACAGTCATCAGACGTAACACTATATTTGAATTAATTTCTGTTTCGTAAAACCTAGTGAACCTAGATGTGAATTTTATAAGGCATTTTATTTCGGTAGAACAAGTCAATTCTTCGAAAGTCACCTGTCTGCTTAATTAATGATTCATCGCGCTCAATCGCGCTTTATGTCGTCCATTATCAAATTTCGAAACAAATTTTTCTATAAACAATGAATTTCTTGGCTTAAGACATAGAAAAAAATATTGGCAAAGAAACAGTTTCCATCGCAAAAGATAATACTTCACCATTCGTTTCTTCAAATCGGGAAAACAATTTGCAGGAACATTATCGCATACCTAAAATTGAATCGCCTCTGCTCGAAACGAAATGGAATCGATTAGCGTAGCGAACAAGAAAAAACGAGGGTATCTCGCAAGGATGCCCGTTCGATTTTACAGGCAATATCGAGTTTACAACGTGTCGGGCGAATATAGTTGGAGCTTGGAACACAGCAATCTCTCGTGTTCGCGGCGCATAATGGATTCCGTTTCGAGATTTCCACGGCGTTAACTAGCGCAGCGAGGAGAAGTTGCTCGAGTTTCGGTTAAAGTGGTTCGCGTAAACCGAATTTTCCGTGGCACGGCTGAGCGAAATTTCGATGGTAGACGAATTCAGATTACGAACAAGGGAGAGAGGGATAGATAGATAGATAAATAGATAAATAGATAGATAGATAGATAGATAGATAGATAGATAGATAGATAGATAGATAGATAGATAGAGAAAGAGAGTGAGAGAGACAGAGAGAGAGACTTATAGAGAAAGAAAGAGAGATCAAAGGCGTCCGAGGAATTTTGCGCCGGCCAGATTTACGTGAACTGACGAAGGGACCAAGTTTTCATCGCTGCAGATACAATTACTAACAACTTGTGAATTCGCTTGAACAACAATGCGACCGGCCTCGAATCGCGGCAAGATTTGCATATTGCTACGCGTTGATATAAGTGCTTCGTATGAAACACTGAGAAATGTAAGCGACACTCTTGTAGACTGTAATGGTCGAAACGTTCTTTCGGGTTTTATGCAACGGGGATACGTAAAGATGTTGACAAGGTTTCGTCGAGTTTAAATATTCCCTTTTAAGTATCATGTAAGGAGAGAGATTTGAGATTCTTAATTATTCGTTCTCTTCTACTTGTTAAGCGAGAACGTATTTTGTTGTACGCGAATGAGAATTTGAGATTTACCTGATATTTATAATTATACGATTGTTATTCACGATTTGGAAATATTTAAGTAAGAATGAAAATGAACGATAATTTAAGTTAAAAATATTGCTGTCGCATTCTTCTCGTTTCTGGATTACAGATCAGAAAATTGGTGTAATTGGCGCGCTTATACCTAATTCTGTCAACGATCCAGCGGTGCACGTACGTGTAAACAATTTCAATTCCCGTGTAATTAGTTTTCCGATGCGCGGATCTCCCGAACCGGCATTTCCACCGGCATTATCTCCATTCTACGTGGCTGATTAGCAAAAACTTCGCCGGCAACCGTTCCGTGAAAATGATCGTTGGACCACGCGCAATCGAGATACCATCCACAATGTTTATGGGGAAACTATTAAATTGTCTTGATCTAAATTTCTGCCCCAGTCTGAAAATGTTTTCTTCGCTAGGACAGCTCGTGTAAATTGATCACACAGAATCTATGGACAGTCGTAAATCTAGAATGGTCAAAATCGTATAGCTATATATTCGATAATATCGTACACTCTAAATTTTCATAAGTTGCATGATATTTCAGCAAATTACATATATTTCTTTTCTGATAACAGAATAAGCTCATGCAGTCAATATTTTCATATGTTTCATGAAATAATTATCCATTAGAGCGAAAAAAGCGAAAAAAGCGAAGAGATTAAAAATACGCTTTCTCGATAACCGCTATTATTATACCGCGGATTTTTAGATATTTTTAGAAAATGTGAGCATACAAAAGCACACAGAATGCTCATAATATGTAAAAATATGCAAAAAATATCCAACCTACAGTACTCTTAATAATATTCAATAGATAAAACAATCGTTTACCTGATTTGCATTTTTTCAATTATATTTGTAAAAATATGAATTTCCATAAATATCAACAGTTTACTGACCATTCTTACGCAACAAAATGGGGACCAAGGGGGAAAATGTTTCATAGGCTGTGTTTCACCGTGAATAACTATGATTTCATAGGAGCTGTACAAAACCGATCGCTGTGCCAAAAGTTGGTCGTTCAGTCACGATAACTATTACATTAGAGCGTCGCTATTACAACCACATCTATGGTCATGCATATTTGCCAGTCCAAAGTTCAAAGTTGTTCGGTACACGTTGCGCCTTGGTATCCGTAGCCGATGTTGGCAACTTCGTTCGCGCTGTCCCTTCGCTACTTGGTTCGGTAGTGTCCGTTACCACCCTCTAGCTGATTAGCTAATCGCGAATTCCACTTAGTTAGAAAGCTGCCAGCCCATTTCAGTTAACGTCCCGATGTACATATATATTTACGTAACAAGAGTCACATCGATCGCATGCAACGTTGTTCGTTAACGTGGCTCCTTGAAATTCGAGTAGCTTTATAAATTACCAGTTTTCGTTGCAGCGAACGCCACTCTAAAGTGGATATTGCGCTTGCACACTCGCTCGTGTGTCCACTCGAGTCCTTTCGAAACTCTCTCTTCATGTAACGTTTATTCAGAGAAAGTTGACTGTCGACATCGTCGATTTAGCGGTCCCGTTTGTCGGGCAAAATTGCGCTTGCTGCCCAATTTCGAGGAATTTGTGTCCTATCGATTTGAAGCTTCTCTCAACGATCGAACCTATGGTATTTTGGATTGCCAACTTTGCAATTTCGTGTAACTCCTGTTTTGAAGTTTTAAGCTGTTCGAGTTTCCTTGCTAGCGACAAGCGATTAGTCTTTGATGTACCTCACTTCTTACTTTTATCCTACCTTTCTAATTAAATATCTTAATGTTGGAACAGCGAACTTTTATTCGTTCACTTCAACGGTATCAATATTTTACTCACATTCGATACTTTTAAGAACATTCAAGTGTACTTAAAAATATACTACTCAAACTTAATAATCAAAGAGATCTGCGAACGATTCGAATCAAAGACACCAGCAGGAATCGAAAGACCGAAACTCAATCTTCTTTCTTTTTTACGACAAGTCAAAACGACGTCGAACGTTCTCGCCAATTTAATCAGAATTCTACTCGGAGACAACGAAAATTCGAAGGCGGAAAGAGCATTCCACGAGTACTCGAATGACAACGAAGAGGACGAGCTCGTAAAACTGCGACAAAACAGCCGATGCGACAGTCCTGTGTGAAAATTCGGAACAGTCATCCTTCCTCTTCTCTCTTGCACATCAGTGGATAAGACGTGTTTAATGAGTGAATAAAATTCCAGGGAAGTTTGTTCGCTTAAATTGCGCGCTTCTTACGCGGTCATATCCTCGTTTGATCGTTATTTCGAATTTTATCGAGCCGCCACAGCGGTTCGCTTGAAATTCAAATTAAATTAACCCGGGCCGAGGGAAAGATCGCGGACGGGCGCACACGTTCCTGGAAAAATGGCCAAATATAAAATTCACAGCGCGTTCACCTTCGATCGATCGAACCGCTTCGGCTCGCCAATAGTTCGACCAGTCGTCGCTTTTTTGACGATTCGACGATTTTTATTTTCGTGCTCAGCAAACGCGTGATGGGCAATTACAATTTTCTAGCAAAATTATATTATCATTAGCAGACTGCCGATTTTTAAGCAAACTCACATTTTTACAAATACTTTTTATAAACTTTCACAAACTAAGACGTAACTAGAAAATTATTTCAGCATTGTTTCGAATATTCGCCAATATTTTACAATTTGATCAGTATGTTTAATTTTCTTCGAAATTCAGGGCTATTTAAAAGCTGTTTAAGAAGGTAAAATATCATGCAGAAAGAAAAGTGTCGCAAACTACTCTAAGTATAATTAATTTTATATTAAAGCTGAATCTACGACTGAGAATTTTGTATCTTATTTTTTTGTTTAGAATTTTTTATTTGGAAATTCGTTAAGTGTGCAAGCAAATGCCAGTATTGAAAACTTGAAAAGGTCAAATATAATTTAAAAAACTGTCACAAACAATAAGAAATGTATTTTATTTTATATTAAAAGTAAACCTAAACTCAACTTAGAGCTGTGATACAGAAATTGGAATACTATCGAGTAGGAGCAACGAACAAGATTCTGAGAGCGATCGAGATCACTACTAAGTTCCATTCTTGTTTATTTATTCTTTATCCATCACTTGTTATTTCAATTTAGTTTCAATATAAAATTGATTAATATAAAATAAAACTAAAATTACAAGTATCTACAAAGGTAAATTTAGAAGATATATATTAACTTTTAAATTACTTTAATAATAAATGATAAACAATTCTAAATTACCTTCTAAATATATTACTTTCTTAAATAGCTCTTTTCCATATGTTAAAGTCTGAAGAAAATCGAAGATGCCGAGCAAATTATAAAAACTACATATTACCGAATATTTCATATGATTTTACATATTATGTCCTTTTTGTACATCTTCGGACCCTTTAATTCCTCATAAATACGTAAAAATCCACATTCTAGTCATTAGTGCATTATTACAGAACGTTGTTCGAAGCTGTTTTGCGATTATTGTTCGATTCGTATTTTTCTGTACGATTTATATCTACTTGATAAACTAGATAGCATCGTTAGTGAGATGGCAGGTGGAACAAACGGACAAGTGACTATTCGAGGGTCGCGCCGCTTCAAATTTAAGTTTCAGGGGAAAGAGAGCGTGGCTGGAAGCCGGGGAACCCACGGGAATCAGTGGCTGCGCTGGTGCATGCACACGATGACTCGCTGCATTAACCACGACGGGACTTTGTCTGTTCGGGGCCGCGTGACGCCGCTTTCTAAATCAAACTTTCATCCGCGAGGGGAGACATCAAAGATTTTCACTCGGCTAGTGACGTGCACCCGTCAGTTAGTCGACTCCCCGGGCAAAAGGGGAATGGTTCTTTGCTAATTTGACCGACAAGGACGAAGATGGCCCCTAATGGGCATCCTGTGTACGAACTCTCGCCACGAGGGTGATTATGGAGCACCCTAGAAACCGTCGAAACGAGCCAACTTGTTTCAGCTGTTTCGGATGGATAGCTGAGATGCGGGCATTAGTCAGCTTAGAGATTCTTGCTGCGGTGGTTTGAAAAACCTCAGGACTGGCTCTTTCGGAGTCGCCACTGATATAAATTTGTGTAAAGTACTGGCTGGACTAAATATATAATTTTCATCGTCGATAACTTTTAAACAAAATTAAAAACAACAATCATTTTAATACGTCATTTATTAATATCTGCAAATTACGGATAATTAGAATTGTCTAGCTCCAAGCGCTGTACGAAGTCTGATCGAGGAACATCTCGTCCAAGTCGTCGAACACTACCTCAAATATATTTCGTGATCTTCCTTGCCGATACAGTTGCAAGTTTGATGACGTTGGCCAACCAGCAGCTTTTAATCGCGTGAGAATTTGCCGCGGACAAGGTTTGGCAGCGCGAAGAGCAGAAAGTCCACACTCGCCACTCGACCGAATTAAGGGCAACCACGTTAAGCGATTCAGAGGTCGACGATGTTTAACGCGAGCACTGGGTCCATTTTGATTACCGTTCGTCGCTTCTTCGCGGATTTGCTAAGGCTCGTGTAATTAGTTGCTTGACATTGTTGTTTCCACAGAGGCTGGTGATTGCGAGTCTGGATTTCGGATGATTCTAACGCGTACAATTATTCAACCGTGTAAGGAGTTTGTCGAACAGCGTCCCGTGTTTTGTATGCAGCCTCGGGATAGGAGTACGCGAGAATCACGCTGACAATGCGAATACCTCTTTCTCCGAGTTTAATTAAATTTTCTGGGCATCCGCCTTTTCGTATTTCGCCGAGAGGAGCGAGAAATTGATTTTAGAAAATGTATTATTCGAATGGTACGGTGGAAACTGGATAACTTTGACACAAAGTTTCCTACTCTCGAAGATACATTTCCGCGTTGCCATTTTATCAAACAATTTTATTCTTTATTAAATTTCCGTTCTTCTTTGCTTTACTTCTTTTCTTACTCATTTACGTTAGCATTCTATCAATAGATATGTAAATTATTGTATCTTTTAAGCACGTTTTATTATCACATAAGACTAGTGTAAAAGGAAGTGGTTAATTTAAAGGGATTGAGAAAGACTGCTACAAGATTGAGCATTTGACACTGATAACGATAGAAACGAAGTCTTCGTCAGACGAGAATTAATTATTAACGAAGAATCGAACTTCGTAAGAAAATGATTAGCGAAGCTCAAAAAGAAAGATCGTGGATGAAAAATCTCTTAAACGTTGGCACAGTTATCGATCGCGAGTGTATGGAAATGAAATGGACGGGAAACAAAATTATCTGTTCGCGAATTCGGTGGACGTACTTTTTTAATTAACAGCCGGGACACGGGATAATTGAGAAGTTTATCGGGGAAAGCGTGTGCTCGTTAATTGATCATGTTCCATTGCGTGGTCGATTATCTGGTCGAAGCGGCTTGTGAAGTATTCACGATACTTTTGTCCGTTACGCGGTTGCCTGCGAAATTATTTACACCGACAACGAGGTACAATGAGCCAGATGTAAAACAATAGCTCGTGGTTCGTGCAAAAGATTCGCAAATGCGAGCACGGCTTCGCTTTACGGAGGCAAATAGAATTCGATGTTTCGTTTTTTATTTTCCTTCCTTTTATTCTTTTCTGATGTTTCGAACGAGATTAAATTATATTATCGACTGGACATACGCAGCAATTTCCTTCATCTTTGTTCTTTAGATTTCTCGCGTTCAATAAATCCCACAGAAGTAAAACTGAACGTAATTTCGAGTGTTTATCAACGAATCGCAGATGTATTCAATTGCAATATCCTTCTGTTCATTGTTGAAGATGTAAATTTACACGTGGCCTTGTATTGGTCTACAAGATGGTCTTCAAGTTGTCTTAAGATAACTTGAAATGATTTTGATTAAGTTTCAAATGTTGCAAAACAAAACTTGCAATAACCTTCGAATGATTTGAGAAACCACCTTTAAATAACTCAAATATGACCTTCAAGCGATATGGAAATATCCTTCCAAAGATCTTAAAATGACATTCAAGTTGCCATGATCTGTAAGAGACTCCCTAAACTTTCCTATTCTGGATTTCTTCGTTCAAATGTAAACCGATTTTAATTTGAAACAAATCTTTGGTTCCAGCTTTTTCTCTTTGCGTTGGACAATATTAAACGGAGGAAATTTTAGTGGATCTCCCACAGCTTGTTGTTCAAACAAGATCTTTTTTCTCAAATGGACACAAGCGACACGAAGATGCGACTAGATCCGGCGCAAAAAAGCTAAAGCATGCAGTCCGGTAACTGTACTAACGTAAAGAGGTAATAATTCTTGTTTTTACAGACCTCCGCTAGAGAACGTTACGTAAACATAATTTAAACATCCCTCGGAAGCAGATAAATCAATAGATCAACGAGTTTTTACCCGAGCAAGTTTTTCTCAACTCGTTCTCCTTTAATTCGCGAAATAACAGCTTCCTCATTCACATGGCGCCTGCTATTTGCTTTTCGCATGAAATGAAAATGGTGTTATGAATTAGAAAATATTCTTAAAAATGTATATCTATTCTTACAAATATTCTTAAAATGATAGTTTTAAAACTAAACGATATGTTCCAGTCAGTTAATTCTGCACTTAAGAATTTCAAGTATTTTTAAGCGATTTTTATTCACAGTATTTGCGGAACATGTTTGGATTTTGTCGCTCTTTTTTATTCTGCGTTCTTTTTTCATCGTAAAACAGATGCTATTTTTCGAACACTGTACTTTACACTAGATAACATAATCGAAAAGCCAACAAGCACCGATAACGTCGCGTTTAATATGTAACATCATGGCCACTCAACCTCGAAAGCGGGCACATATCCAACAATTAACCGCGACCAGCGTAGCTTAACTCTGACGATCGGTCGACAACCAATCTTCAACCAACTAACGCTTCAACGTCAGCGCCTCTATATTTCCACTATTTTAACGAAATATTCAGAATTACTGCTTTACGCGCTTACGTTGCACAGATCAAACAAAGTTGCAATTTTCATTTTTCTCAGCTGTGATTGGGCCAAGTTACACAGAAAGCTACCACGATCCTCGATGATCTGAAATTGAGTGAATTTAGTTTGAGGATCTCAACTTAGAAAGAGAAATATAGCTTTATCTCTATTTGGTATATTTTATCTCTTGTCGTTGTTTTACGATACTTTTCATTGGCTTATTTAATAGCGAGCAGTATAACTAATATGTGGCTTGGGATATTTTCTGCAAAGTAATTATAAGTTTAAGATGGAACTTCGACTTGGTAGTTTTAATAATTGCATAATCTAAGAGTTCTATAGATTGGCAATTTTTTGCAAAATAAAGAGCACATAATTATGGGATCCATACTGTGTGTAACTAATATCTTGTCATTTTGAGGGTTGGCAGGTTTTTGCATAATTTGGCCCAATTTTTGTTATATTACCGCCCAAGTAGTTCAGTTCTTCGTGATTTTTAAATAGATTTATTATGATTTATGATTTATTAAAGTTATATGCATACTATATGACCAATAAATACAACACTAGATTATATAACGTTGCTACGACTAAATGATCAATTTATGATCGGTTATTCAATTCTACTTCTGCGATGATTAAACAAATTCTTCTCAATCTTCATCAATTGAATTTCCACTCTCATTTCCTTTCCATAAGGGCATAAGATGCATGAACGATCCCTGATAGTTACTACTTAATTATCTAGTTGAGCGCTGATCAATGAAGAGATAGTTGAATTCTTCAATGTTGGCTATATAAATAAAACGAAATTTAAAAGATAACAAAGCATTGAAACTATTTACATATTCCAACTTAGAACTATATTTGTTCCTAATGTCCGACCAATCTCTTTCAATGTTCCACCATGACATTCTAAATTCTACAATCTTGTCGAATGAAACGGATGTTCGATAAACCCGAACCGTTTGCATTTCTGCCTTATGCAGCAATTTTCCAATCGAACTGCGGTCTCAAATCTTTCCTCGTAAACCCCATCGGTATTCCCTTGTCCTCAAAACTCTGCCCCTTTTTTCTTATCGCATTCTAAAACGTAACCTATCCTCATTGTTTGCAAGATTTCTCTTATTGCACGGTTTACGGTGCATCTTAAACCGAATCATGACTCCTTTCATCCGGTATATTCCTCGCCCGTTTATCCGGAATTCGTGCTGGATTCGGATGGAAACTGGTAACCGCTAGCCGGATGTCAACTGCATTTTTTATGGGATTCTGCGTCCCCGGCGTCTTATCGAGCGACGACGAGCGAACGTTCCACGGGGGACGCGCAACCGCATCGCGATCTCCACTTTGTCCCAGAGATTCTCCGCTCGGATTCCTTCTTCAAACTTAAGAAACGTTTCCCTGCGTCGGAAATGTATTTGACGTGTAATTAACATGGTTGTAGCAGGCGTTATGCTATCGTACACAATTGTAGAAATTACATTGTATTTTATTTTAAATGGCTCGCATTTTTCAAGCGAAACTTAATATGATAAAAGGGTTTCATGATTTGGAAATGGCTAGAAAAAATTGATACGTTTGTTGATAGTGATGATACGAAGAACCAAGGAAGGTTTGGAGGTTGCTAGTGGAGTCGACAGTGGGTAACTTAGTTGCGTCTTAAACACTAGGATAGTAGAGACCAGATCGAAAGTCATGTATACGGTGTTCCATAGCTACGAAACGATGGGAAATAAAGGCAAATTTCATGAGGTGAAATTCGATAGCTTCGTATCATGCAAGATCTATAATACTATATTCATTCACTTCAGAACTGAAGAGATTTTAAACATTTTACGGCCGCTGCTACTTTTTTGAGTTTATCCTAAACGATGCATTTTGTTAGCTTCTTGTTACAAAAGAATGTTGTTTCGTTCACTCGCGGAGAGACGCGATCGCGAGGAAGCACGTCAACGGGAGTCGTAAATTCCCATTACGATTAGACAATTGACGCCGCGAAATGACCGATCCCTGGTCTAGATAGAGAGTCGGCCGACGTAACAAATATGTTAAGGTCGTCTTAAACAGAGCTTTAAATAAATTCCTCTCTTAAATAGATCCACTTGATTTGTTTATGTATTATAGATACGTTTTATTATTTCCTACAAAAAATGGTATTAATTGGCTCGTGTTTGAAGAATCGTCTGACGACAATTATAAGTGGTCCGCTATAATGTAAACGTTCGATACATCATCGCTAACCACCGATCCCTTCAATCGCATCACCCACTATGCCAAACAAGGTTCACTCGTTGACAGCTCATCATCCAGCATAGCAACGACGCACAATATCGTTTGAACTCACCAACGAGAGACATCGAAAAAGGGTCGGCGATGGGTAGATGGAGCATTGTATCATCAGCGCGAGTCCTGTCGTCGGTTTTGCTTGTTCGCCCCTCGCGGGGATAAAAAGTGGAGAAAAAGAAGCGACGAATGGGGAAGGCTGGAGCCGAAAATGCCTGCCAGCCACTCCGCTTCTATCTCTTTTTCGCCTGTTCGGCCGCGCCAGGGGGAGAAAACAGAGCACACACGATGTGCAGGATCTATTCAAAGGCATCAAGGGACTTCGCGCGATGCACGGAACGGAAACTGAGTTGCCGTCCGGAGATTAATTACCGAGTTTCAAGGGGATGGATCCGGAACGTCCTGTGCAGTACTATAACAACCGCGTTATGGGTTGCTGCGAATAGGAACACTATACACCACTCTTGAGTGCCGGACGAAAGAATTTTTCAACTTGCCGGTTACTTGATTACGGTTTTCAACGTCCACGCTTCTTTTTTTAAGGGGTTGTTTCTGTTTCTGGTTCTCACGGTCAATGTTTGCACATTAACACGTTTGCGATTTAGCGGCGCAAGTATACACGTGCATTAAACACGTGATCTTTTATACGAATCGACAGCTGGAAATCGTTTAGAAGAATACTAATAACAGATAGACTGTGATTATTTACGCAAATGTTTGTTTATAAATTTTCTATAGATCCATAGAAACACAGTCCGAATTTTCTATAAATGCAGTGTAGTAAGAAAGCGTCTATAGCGATAGGAAATCCTTAGGCGTGAACTGTCTTTTCAGTCGAAAATGTATAGACGCGGATGTCTAACTATTGCGGGGTACTTCCACTGTGTATTTTAATGAAGCGTTATGTGCGTCATATTTCTTTCTAAGAAGATTCGTTAATGATGAGAGATCGTTGTATATTCAATGATTTTGTTTGAGCTTGTTGAATTTACACGTGGAACAATTTTGCAAGTAACTTTTTTCTTCCTTTCGAAATTGTATTTTGAAAGTCACGAGCTTGTGAAAGTTCATGACTAGATTACTTTTATACGAAAGAATAGAATTTCATACCGTGTTGTCGTACAATGTCTGTCTTCTTTCGTTTTTTCTTCCTTCTTTTTTTTTTGTTTTTATCCGGGGATTGTGCAATCTCCTGGGTATTTTGTTCCCCAAGCATTTGGAATTCTTTTGTGAATACGTTGACTTGGCAATCTTGGAGAAGTTTCTAGAAGCAATTTCGGTGCTTTCACAGGGAGGAAAAACAAAATTACAATCACTGCTATAAAGGGACTTAATTTACCGGCAATGAAATTTCTCCTATGATAATCAATTACCTGTTGCACGAATTAATAATCTCTATCCTACGCCAGTTAAAATATTCCAATGGATATCCTGGATTTTAGAAGCTTGCTAAACGGACCACGAATTTTCACAGAAATCCTATCTTTCGACTAGCTTCCAAAATTGAAAATTCTATATATTTTTAAAGCGTGTAAATCCCAAATAACAGATTTACTTACGAGCCATGCTATCCGTATCAAATGTAAAAAATAATCGGATTTCATGGTCCCTGAACTATACGAATATTAATAAATTTTTATTAAACGACCGTGTAACCTGGGCGAATAATTAAAAAAATTTCATCTTTATTTATTCGGGCGAAATATGCACTGAATCGAGGAAGGACTCCGTGAATAATAAATAATTTTACATCCGACTTCTTCTTGTTGGATAAGAAATTATTTATGCGCCGCGGTGTTAGGAAAGAGAAAATACATTTCAAAATATCTCTGTACTTTACGTGTTTACCGCGTACACCTCTGCCAACGCTTTCCGTGGTTCGTTTTACGGACCGTCCTACCCTTCGCAATATTTCACTTCTGTTAACCGTAAAAAAATATTCCGTCCCAACTTACAGACTCACGAAACTTTTGATCCTCACTCGTTCGTGTGGTCGATTTCTTCGGAGTTTCCAAGTTAACTTGAATATTTCGCTCGGACTCGAGATATCGGACACTCGTAATTCACGTACCGACATTTCTCGTACGACTTCCGCTTCGCACCGTGTTCTTGCCGCTTGAAGAACAAAAAAAGAAGAGGGAGAAAGAAAAAAGAAAATAGAGGAAAAGAAGAAAAATCACTCGTCACGCGACGTTCCAAGAGATTTATACGGCATATCTTTGAGAAATTCGCGTGCTCGTCGTACAGATTTACACCGGTCATTTTGTTTCCACCGTCACGAATTGAAAAAGGTCAAATATTCTTGAATGAAAAAACAGATTAATCTTCTGAAATTTTGTAGAAATTTTAACTGTTCTATATTTATAATAATAACTCCAATATAATTACCACCACTTCAAAAGAATGCTATTTCCAAGATGCTGATATTTCCATTATATCTCATGATCTTTTCGAAATTTTTCCAGTCTAAAGATAACGTCACAACACACGTGTAATACATTACAGATTTAAAAGAGAAACTGATCTGGTAATTCTAGAATAAAATGTTCTTGAGGAAAGACCCTGAAACTTCTTGATACATTACAAAAATCATTGAAAACCTTTAAGTCTTCAAATCCTTTTCAAAATTCAGAGCACTTACTTTCCTATGTTTTAACAACCATTAAACCTGTGACCTTTGCCGAACCATTAAATCTACAACTTTCATTCAACCGTTTCATACGGAACCAAAAATCGTTTCTTTCAAAACCTACTTCCTTCCGAGCACCATCGATGCAAACACGAAAGCTTAAAAAAGGAACTAGCCGAAGACCGAGAACACTTCGAAAACGGGGTGAATACTTCGAACGAAACTGAGAAAAAAGAAGAAAAAAAGAAAAAGAGAAGAGAAAGAGGGAATGCGGATAAAAAGAGGGTGGAAAGGGGTTACAGGATGTAGGAGGGGGGAGTGCATTGGGTGCAATTTCGGCGTTGAAGCCGCGTTGGTACGGGAATCTCTTCGACGCTTCACCGGAAACCTATTCCCTCGAGCGAGCCTGCAAACAGAGGCTTGCACATAGGCCGAAACTTTTGTTTTCACCGCGGCGATGCAGTCGAGGTCGCGCACAATGCACACGGCTGTGCATTCTCCTTTTCCTTTTTCCCCTTCTCCTTATCCGCCATTTTGACGCGCGATCGAACCGTGCAGCCTTGTTCTCAAACCGGAAACTGACGACGATCGACCATTGGAACACCGCTTTTTTCGTCCTTCTGTGGTCAAACGAGAGAATCTTCGAGTTCTTCAATGTGTCGGTTCGTTTTGGTGGTTTCAAGGGGTTGTTTACAGTAATGGGACTAAGAGTGTCGTTATAGCGTCGTTACACAAGTTGGGAGGTTTTAGGTGTGGAGTCGTATTGTTGGAAAATTGCCTCTTGTAACTTAACGGTTTGTAATAGGTTACACATACAGTCTAAAGAAGGAGTAAGCTTTTTCTCATAGAATCTTCGTGCAACACAGAATGTTTGTGTTATACCAATACAATAGTAAAATATTATATTTCATAATCATTTCCATTTAACGTACTTCCAAGAAATGATTTATATTTAGTAATGCCACATTATTATTGATATTGTATACTTGATATTTAATAATCGTGCTTTAGTAGTAATTTGAGCTTGTTTGAAGCGAATGTCGTATTTATAGGATTATGTCACGCAGCATTATTTCAACTCTGTCTTTATATACTTTCGTTACAATATACTGTAGTATCGTAAACTATTATATTTTATTTACAATGAATGGATTGTACAGATGTTGATTAAATAGGACACAATGGTTGTTTAACGTGAACTAAATACAATAACGTACTATAATTTAGACAACTCAGTAGTTAATTTGCAACTCTCGTCACCACGGATCTAACGCTCTCTCTTGCGCGGAGCACACTCTCTTGACAACGCTAGCCACACTCTCTCGACAACGCAACTCGCACTCTCTGACTTCTCGATTCACACCTCTCAGGCTTCTCCACTGACGCTTTGACTGTTAATTCGTCTTTCTCCCTTAGCATCCCTTTGTCTTTTCTTAACCTCACCACACACGTGTTCCGCATCCGCTCGTGGCCAGGGTCACGTAGGTCTTTTCCATGAAACTATTCAATTGAAGGACCGACGACACATTGATGGGCCTGACGGCGCCTCGGTTCTCTCGCGACATTGTTTATGGTTCACCCGATATCTCTTAGGCTTTTCGTCCATGATACTACAATACGTATATGCCGCAACTGTGTTACACCAAATAATTGCAACGTCAAATCAGATTATGCTTAGGTAGATTAAGAATTACTTCACCCTCCAATTTCAAATCAGACTCTTGCAATGGATAACGAATAAAAAAATTTCCATTGTTACGGTGTGTAATATTATAATAATAATGTACAAGATTCCAATCTGTATTCATCTTTAAATTTCTTCCTAATACATAAACCTTATTTCTAGAAGCAAAATTTTCACCATAATTAACTTTCACACAAAAGCGTGCAATTACAACGTGTTACGAACTCGCACCACAAATCACTTCCACCAAACGATATACACGTGTCGATCCGTCAGTCGCGGACATATTATCACGTGCAACGCGCCAATAATTCCTTCCGGTTGAACGAATGCGGGTCAGTGTGCTAATAATCGTCACCGTTATACCATTCGTACGTTAGTACGAGTCGGGCGTTAACGGGGTTGGATAATTGGTCCTCATAACGATTCCTACCACCTTCCTTCCTTCCTTCTCTTTCCTCGACTATTTGCATACATTTCCTCTAACACTTCGAACGAAGCCTCGGATAACTTGAACACTTCGTACAACGTCTGATGAGACAATAAAAATACGTTTCATTAAGGCAAGGATCGTTTAATTGCCGGTCGTTCGGGCTTAAGTGTATCGATTCGAACTGATTTCCGGTTATTTATGTGTGCGGCCTCTTCAGAGGGATTAGTTGAATGTTTAAAGAAGCGAAGGAAACCGTTTCGAAACTCTTGGTGGATCTTCCTCTTTTCCCTTTCCTCTTTGGACAGAAAAGACACGGCTTCGGCTCTTGCAACGAGCTCGGCTGCGATTGGACGAGGGAATTATCGAGTAAAGGAGAATCAGAATGCTTTGGAACGTGTACTTTATAAAGATTGTTAAGAATATTTAAATGAAGGAACGTCGAAGAGATTGGAGATATAATTGCGGTTGACGGAAGGGCTTTGGTAAAGTGATTGGCTAATTGATGGCTTTAGACTCTCGCGAGAGTTGCTACGAAAGTTACTGGATTTATTATGAGACTCAGTGTTACCGATTCTCTCAGTTGGTGGTAACCGATACCACGAATCACTAAAATCCGATACGGGGCAAGTTTGGACACTTGGGACTTAACGTCAAAGTCTTGCGAAATTCGATACCACCATTCTCGATTTATGGAACTTTCTAACACCATTCGTGCGTAACGAGGACGAATTCAACCTCTGAGATTCGAAATATCAAGTATCAAAGTTTGGGTCTGAAGAGTCAATAATTAACAGGAGAATAGAACAACCTAACATGTCGATAATTCACTTCATTGATTAAAATTAAATATAAAAATATAAGTAAACATGTTCCATGCACACAGAGTAAATCGCGGGTTATCGAAAAATGTATAGGTCATTCATTTCACCGACTGATATTAAATATAAAAATTTAAGCCAATATTCCGCCCCCAAACAATCTATGATTTCAAAATATATATACGTATATACGCATTAATTCAAATACACAAATGTTTGCATATAAAACATCATTCCTAAAAGCAAACTACGAGGTACCGGCTTAGCAACACATTCATGGGTGATTTGTTTCATATTACTATTATTAAATATAAAGGAAAGCAAATATGCAGCGGTCAAATAGTTAATAATTAAGAACGTATGTATTGATCCAATCGCTCGACATTTTTCATTGAGACATCTTTAAAAGCAGATTACGAATTGCCAAAATTCACCGATTCCATACGTAACGAGCATAAATCTAATGTCTGATCGGATTAAACGGTTCACCAACGGAAGTTACAGGCTTGCCACGCATAACGTGATAATTCCTAGTTCTGAACACCGTTTCATCGGATCAGCGGTGATCGAGCAACGATCTTGGAAGGAGCATCGTCGCGTATTTGCTGTCACCGCGTTTCGATTGCCCACCATAATTAATTCATCGAGTTCTCGCCTCAATCGCGTATTTGTACGTTCGATCAACACTGGTCGCCGAGTAATTTAAATACGACCGTCTCTTCGTCGATTAATTAACTTAAAATAACATTGTCGAGATAATTAACATTGGTACCGGTTAACAGACATAGTTGCTTTAATCAGTGAAAATTTGGAATACTTTAGTAATTGGGGTTAGGTTAGTAATTGGGAATTAAAACGATTCCTAAATCGAAGTAAGCGAATCACGTGGAACATTGGAATGTTAAAAATACGAGTTATCGTTAACAGAAGCTTCACTTCAACGGATCATTCTGTCCAACTGCGCATAGATTATATCACTGCCATAAATCTAATAAAATTTAATCAACGTCAGCCTAATCTTAATCAGCGCAACATTTACATCACGTCAACGAGACTAGTTCTAAGCAATTAAATCATCTGGATCATGATTAATCGAAATTTGATCACGCAAAGGTTTTGATGCGAGAGTTACAAAATTTTTCAAATCATATGAGGACTATACACAGTGACACTCGCTGTTATATAATGAACGATTGTGAATGATTTCGGAGTTCGTACTTGATATCGATGGGATAGAGAACCAATCGGAGATAGAACAAGGCACGAAACTAATGGAATGAATCAAACCGACGAAAAAGCGACTAGCAGAAGCAGAACATCGAACATAGCCGATTGTTATTACATCCTCGTCGCCGCACTATTTTTCGACGATCGACAGAGCACACTTTCGCGTTTCCCTGTGTACCGTGGAGAATTCGGATCGATCACACGCTATGGAATAGGTGTCGACGTACGCCGATACTTTTGCGTTATCGAATATCGTCCTCGTCGCTTTGTTCGATTTAATCGATGCGTATGGCACGCAACGTTCACTTTGAACTTTGTTTGTTGCTCCTGCTAGTTTGTCGTCACGGTGCAAATATTTAACTCAGCGCAACAAACAGAGCGGGCGTTTATAATTTGACTTTCTATATAAATTATATTAACTGTGTAGAGATTGCTTTAAAGAATTATAAGTTTACAGTAACTTACAGAAGGTAGGTATTTTGAACACCTACTATGGAGAAGAGTAATATGTTTCATTTGTAGTCAGACAAATACTAATATCGAAGCTTCTAATAAGTTTCTATATTTGGAGATATTTCTTTTAAAAATATTCTTACAAAAATATTTTTATAATGGTTAATAAAAAATACACGTTTCATTTTAATTAGAAATATTGCAACTTTACTATTCTTCCATCTGAAGTTATCCAAGATTCTCAATCGTGTGTCTTTGATTTTGTTCTTTTAGAAATATGTCCCTTCTATAAGACTTTCCGCTCATCGTTAGAAGCGTAGCAATTAAAAGGTACAATACAGGCGATGCATCAAAGTACAGTTTAGTACTGTTGAATGGTTTGCAGTGACACGAATTAGCATCATCAGCGATTGTGCTGTAACTCACGCGACGCCAGCATTCCAGCCAACTATTTGGACAACTATAGAAGGAGGCAACTTGCTTCTCCGATTTCGGTTTATCAACGATCTACTAGTTCCTACTGGGTTCCTTCTCTACCACTTTCTGCTGCATTTGTGCAAATACATATGTATGTCCTTCACCATACTATTTTACTTAAAAAAAAAAAAAATAAATAAATCTTGATCCATGAAAAATTTGAAGCAGGAAGTCGAACAATTTCAATTTTAACTAGTGACTTCTAATAAAAGAAATTACAAAAAGAAGGAGACTATCCCTGTTTTTACAAGACTATAAATAATAGTTGGTACAGACTGACTTTCGAAATTCAAATCTGAATAATATATTAGTAATTTTAAATATTCGATAATACTGAATATATGTATATTAGAATGAATTGCAATAATAGAAATTATAAACACTCGAAGGTTAGTAGTACGCAATACAATTTAGATGACTTCCACTGCAGTAGCAAAATGCTATAGAAAGTATATACGAAAATATTCAAGAAATTGAAAGTGGATAAGTAGTACACAGTACAATATAAACGACATAATTTCTACCGCAATAGCAGAACAAAATAGAAAGTATGTAGAAAAATATTCAAGAAGTACAAACACTCGAAAACAAGTAGTAGACAGTGTAAAATAGAAGACGCTATCTCCATTGGAACAGAACAATAAAAAAAGCGAATAGAGAAATACGTAAAACACTCGAAAATCAGTTGCAATATATGAAACACAATCTCTAACTTTCTATTCTGCTATTCTCAACTCTCAATACGATCTCCAAACCTTCTTAACACGGCTGCTCAGTTATCCGCAACCCTTAAAACGTGGTAATTCAACCGGGTAGTAGATCGCAGCGTGTCGCGGCCCGACAAACAACAATTAGCCAAGCTAAATAATTGGCGTTTGGGGTTCGCGTGTTACGTCAGGCATCTTCGAGCGGCGCTGTAGCCGCGCCACTGGGCGCGCGCGCGCGTTATTTGCATACATTCTCATTAGGCGGCGGTACTCGGCAGGATAATTTGAATATTGCACGTTACTCGCGCTGATGAAACGTAATTCGAGCGACGTTACCTCGCGGAGGAACAATTCCTCGAGACGTTGGGACACCGACGTTGCGAGTCAGGCGAACATTCGGCGAGGGCAACGGCGGGGAATCTTGATGAGGTGTTTCCACAAGCAGGGAGCTCTGAAATAGCGAAGGCTTCCGTCTCTTTCCCCTCGATGCTGTTCTTTGCCCTTATGAACAGTGAAACTTCTAATCTCGAACGCGTTACACGTCTCATTAAACAATTCGTTGCAAGGAAACATTCAACGCTTTCATGTTCCACGCATTCACGATCGTTTGAGGGATGGAAGAGCAGAAATGAGATTGAAGGTTTGGGGAGATTGGTCTTTAAATGATTTCCGAGAGAACAGATACCTGATATGTTGTAGTTCTATAGTACAGATTTTCATCAGCATCGACACAGTTTTTGTTGAATCAATAACTTTCTTCGATCTACTATAATTCGTGATTTTATTTGGATTAATATTTTACAAATAGGTCATTAGATATTCATGAAAATTCAAATTCCTGCAAATAATATTTTAGAAATAAAAATTAAGTAGAGAATGGTTTTATTCACTGTATATTGTTACAAATACCATATCTTCAGATATTCGATATAATTTTATAGATTTAACTTGTTACATTATCTTGCTATTCTTTTTTCAACATAATGGCAAACAGATTTCTACGTAACCACGAATGTATAAATAATACATGGTAGTTTCGATGACGTATAGTGGAAATTGTGCAACTACGATAGTTTCAGTAAGCCAAAACTGAACATATCAAGAACAGAGCATGATGTTAGCAGGGTTTAACGAGTTTAGAGAAAATTGCTACTGAAGCCAGTTAACGTCGAAGACAAGCCAACTTTATATTTTTGGGAAATTTAATACGATGTGCTAACATAGTTGAAGGGGAAAACTTAATATTTCGTGACCTAGTCCACATAGTTGGCAGAGGATAATGTATACACGACACGTTTAGAACGTTCACTGGCACTAAAGTTTAAGGGTCGTATTAGGGAACATTGGTTTAATATATCATAAGCTATCTACATGCTTGTCGAAGGACGTCGAGTGGAAGTTGATTTACAAGCGATACGTTCGACGAAGCTAAAGGAAGGTGTTACAAACACTGATGTAATATCAACCTGCTGTCGAAGGATGTAAGGATGAAGTCGATGCTCATGGGATATATTATGGAAATTTACCAAGAGTGAAGTCGAAGTACGATTTTGGGAAATTTTCAGCTGGTATCTCATGAACTATAGATACCTAAAACTTTTCTTGATTGCACAAATTATTGCTACATCATGTGTATGTATGTATATATATATATGTAGAAATTATTTTATTACGTATGTTTATGAACATATGATTTAAAAATCTGGTCTAGATGGACCTGTTTTGCCATTATTATAACGAATATTTCACATTGAATATTTTATATATTTCTGCATATTATGGACACTCTGTACATTTTTTCGGCTTTAACATTCTAGCACTATCTAATATTAAATTAAATAATATTAAATTAAAAATATGCAGCTATGTAAAAGCTGTGTAAAATTCGCTCACTTGTTTCAATTTTACTGAAGAAATAAAAAGATGTTGGAAATATTTTGTGGTTCTAATTCGATAGTCAGAGACCATACTATCTTAGAAATGTATTACATAATATAAGAAAATGTCTTTATGTGATGTTATATGAATGCATACGAAGATACTCTATGTTTCAAGAAATATCTCAGAATACATTTTTCATCATTTCTTTCTTAATTTAAAAATTTTCCCTTTGGCGTCACTATTTGTTTTCACAGAATTTTCTCGAATTAAGTCTTTTTTAAACGATCCTACCTCGTGAAATGAATGCCAGAATATTTCATTTCATTTAATGGAAGTTCTATCTGTATTCACCGTCGCGAATCGTCACTGACCCAACGTGTTTAATGAGGAAGGAAGGGTGAAAAAAAAAACTGGTTGAGACAATGCGGACGGAAAGTAATCAGGTTCGAGTGTCAGTCGACCGAAGATGCACTGCTAATTAAACTACGGAAAAGTTTCAACTGGTTCGCGATAGACTCGTTGAAATGACGATTAAACCCATTCCACCGTGTTCGTTTCGTCGGAAAACTGAGTTTCGCGTTGTAGATGTATGATAAATGTCTGTAGAGAACCGTTTGAAGAAAACTCGGTTGTTTGAGTGGGATAGGTCCAAGGAAGATAGCTACTTTGAAACTGGTTGAAAAATGAACGGTTTGATGAATTATCGGCAAGAACATTCGATGTGTAGGTATAATTCTGTTTGCAATATTTCAAATAAGACTGCAGCTCGCACGAGCAGCGTAATTCGCTCTCACGATTTAATATTTTCCTCGCTTAGCGAGAAATATTCCTCCTTCGTTAGAAAACACAAATTGGATTCTAGATGTAATAATAATGAAACGTAGTAATAATATTCAGCCAATTCTACAATTCTCAATCCGTATTACGAGATTATAAAAAATGATCAAGGGAAATATTTTCATGAAATCCCAAAGCATAACTCATCGCTATAAGCCAATCAAAATCTTTAGTTCATTTTCATCAACATTTTTCCCAGGCTTTTCATGCATCGTTCTATTTTCGCATATTTTACAAATTTCGAAACTTATTTTCTCATTTTGTCTTTGCACTGTCCCTGCTAACCAATTAACTGTTACGAGTTTCTGAACTCATCTTCCCTCCTTCCATATATTTATCGGTAACAGTACTAACAAAACTTTTGTATTGGGCAATGCATGCAGGATCGAATCAATCGCGACACGTAAAAATCATCTGAGAATGACAAGAAACACAAAAGTCGAAACACGGTCGAACACGAACGCGTATACGACAAAAAGAACATTTGTAAAAGTGCAAACAATTACGCGGCAAATCATTGAATTATTTAAGGCCTACTACGTTCTCTGAAAAGGATCGCGTCATCGCGTCATTAAATTGTTACATGAGAAGTTGAAAAATACGCGATGTTGATCAATAAAAATAATCGCGAGTTGCATTATCTGGTTGCATTCAGATAAGTTGACATTAACCTATTACACCTTCTATAGAAATCCTGATAAAATTCTGACTGCGCGGTAACTCTTCCGGTATCATTAATTTTTCTTCTAAAGAGAAACCTGTTAACAGGTTGTACAGTGAGTTTCACACGTCCAATGAAAATGGTAGTTTAGTGAGCCGGTTTTAATTTCCTCGGCCGTTTTCCCGAGCAGGACGTAGCTTCGCGCTGGCCGTTCGAATGAATTGTGGTTATTTCGGACATCCTAACTATTGTATGAAATGGAAGCTGACGAGTTCGTGAGTAAACCGCGATGTTGCGGCGATATTTCGGTTACTGTGTCATCGGCTCGATGTTCATATTAGAGGTGTGCTTGCAAAATCGCGGCGACATGCGTAATAATACACGCGCACTAATGCTTTCTGTATCATTCGCTATCCGCTGTGAAATTAATGTCGCGGAAATGATAACAAGTGGATCACGAGTGTGAAGCGATAATGAGTATTTTTGAACTTTACTCATAAATTCGGATTCATTGTGTTTCGATTTCTGATTCGTCTTCGTAAATCTTCATTTTCCTTGAACTGAGAATTTTTTTGGAAAGTCTCTAGTGCTGATTTCACAACGACTGCGATTCATCGTGCCCGTGCGTGCTACGTTACTTTTACTTTTTAGAAAGAAGACTAAAAAAACAAAATATAAATCTTTGATAATAAATTCTCGATTAGACTCGATTATTCTCGAATAGATTCTCGTATTTTAAGCTAACATCTTTCTAAATTCTTAACTAAAATCCTCCTGAAACATGATTCTAGAGCCAATAACATTCTATTATATTTCATTATATTCAACATAAAAAGTAATGCCTCTTTAAAAACACCTTTTTAGAATTGCTCGCTACCAAATATCGTCGTCTGTAGCCTCTCTTATTCGTACAATTGTAAGACTAAAAAGAGGTATTATACAGGTGAAAATCCACGCTTCTCTCGTTTACAGTTTCTAGAGAACTGGAACATTCACCGAGAAAGCATCGAGAACAATCGAAATAACGGAGGAAAAGGAAACGATGATAAGGGAGGCCTCGTAGAAGGCAACGTTACCAGAAAGATATTGGCGACGAGAGTTTGTGAACCCTGGGGCATGGTTTTTCCTTTGTACCATCGATGAAACCACTGCCATCTGTGCGATACTGTAGCATTTTCATCGGCCATGCGATTAAAATTTTATCGCCGCTTTGGCCGGTTGAATATTTCAAGCTTGCGCCGGTCAACTGCGTAACGAGTGCCGCGAATCAACAGGAAGCTAGATAATTCATAGACCACGGTTATTTATGAACTTACAGAAGATTCAGAAGCGCAAAGTTTTACAAAAAGCACGTAACATGAAAAAGTATACGAAATATCCAAAGTATAGCGCTTTTTATAATACTTGATAGGTAAAACAATTTTCTACCAAAATACTACTTGTTTAAATATATTTTCAAAATTGCCAATTTACGTAAAAATCCGCTATCTACTAATTTACAAAGGTTTATTGACGCGATGTGTAGTTTAATAAATGACGAATAACAAGCTGTTCGCGTGACTTGATAGTCGTGACTCTGCTCGCCTTGCGGGTTTTTTAATGACCGAGATTGTAGCTTTACTTGTCAGTATGTAGCGTCTATGTTTGCTTTGTCGTAAGAAGTGAAAGATTTTGGCGATCGGAATAATAATATTCAAGGAATAAGCAGAAAGAAAAAACAAAAAATATGGTGATAGACTTCAAGTTCAAGGTCAAGGAAATGGAGGAGCCGAAGTTATTGAATAAACGATCTGACGATATGAAGGTAGAAACTGGGAGAGTAAGCAAACAAGGGACGCAAGAATGTAGATAATGAGTCTCGAAATGTAAAGAAACAAAGCACCTAAGAATACGAATGGACAAACGATGTAGCAGAACTAAAAACGAGCAAGAAATATAGTGAAAAAAATCAAGAAATGAAAACAAACAACAATCCAAGAGCAGAAAGGACGAAGCAGCGAATGAAGCAACAACTCAAGAAAATAAATAAGCAGCATGCAAATAGGAATGCGAATACACGAACTAGCAGTACAGAAATGCAGATAGAAGAACAATCCACGAGTAAACCACACGACTTTATCCATCAATTATATTTCCCGGACAATTTTCAACATTATTAGCCCCAAATCCAAAATTAAAACTGCGGCTGTAGATTTCTCTCGCTTCTTAATCAGATTACACTCAATCTTCCCGCTTAATTGCCTGAAAGGAATCTGAACGAGCCATCAACAACCGCTAATAAGCAGCCATAAAGATTGCATTCAGCGTCAAGACCAGGCTGCGGCGCATCAATCGACAGAGGCGGTTCAACAGTGGGGTAGAAAGGAAAGAGAACCGGAAAAAGGCTGGCAGAAGGAAGGGGAAGGCACGAAGGCGGCTCGGACGTAATTTGTAAATGGAACGGGAGGCGAGATTGAATTTTACGTCGAATGGAACCGGCAATTTTCTTCTCGGCGAACACCGAGAACGAAGAAGCCGGTTGACGTGGTTTCACGTCGAACGAGCCTGAGACACGTCACGTGACGATATTCAAAGCCGTTGGATGCCTACACTCTCTCCTTATCTCGCTTTCTCTCCTTCAGAGAGCACGGACGATCTTTTGACATGCACCGAGACGTTTAATTTCGCCCGACGCTCGCTCCGTGAATTTCTGCGACCAATTGAATTACCCGGGCAAACTTCCCACCAGCTCCCTACCAGTTTCCCTCGGGGATGCTACGACCGACTCCTACGGTTGCATAAACTTACGTTCGATCGATTAAACCGGGAAATACACGAGGAATGATCAGTGATTTTAGGGCTGTTGCTCGCTTTAACGGTATTATGAAGAATGATATCACGTCGTTGTATATCCCTGTTCATGCGTATTGGGACACATCAAGGAAAAGCAAATTTTACAAACGATTAGGGCATTATGAAAACCATATTACTACGAAACTGATTGTCTTCTGTATTTACTGGTCACGTTCCTCGATTGCAGTTTTCATGAATATTAATACTTGATGTACTTTTTACGATGCTATTTATCATATTGTATTATAAATAATTTTGTAATTCAGATTTTTGCGATTGCACATTTAATACGTTCTAAATTGCGTGAACGCAAAATTTTGATCGATCCTGCGATTCTTCCGAGCGATGTATTATAATCACACGCATTATTATCAAGCAGTTCTACTAGAGAAAGAATAATGAAGAAATTCCTGGCTCTTAGTATATTAGAGATTTTAGTATATCCGAGATTTGTATTCATACGAAACTAATGATGTTCGTATGTTGCATACGCAACGCACAATAATAAAAAATTACGTAATGATCCGTGTTTCGGTGAAAAACTTTTCAAAAGCCGATTTTGCATTATGTTCTTGGATAAACAGCGATCTTAAATGATCTCTATTTGTTTCTTTACCATTCGGTCCGAAGTTTCGAAATTCTGCGGTATGATCTTAAACCTCGAAGGATCTGTTCTCTCCATAGAATAAAGCCGGAATGGAAAGAATAGGCGGAAACTTAACGCGCGTAGGAAAGACGAAAATGATTCTTCGCCGGAAAAGGAAAGTTTCTCAAAGTTTCGTCAAACTACGAAACTTTCTTTATGTATTAGTTTTTGATGGGTAACACGCGTTAAGTAAAAGTGTCGATAATAAAATGGTTGCGAATAAGGCTGCCAGTTGTTCTACCGAAGTTCGATTCCCTCTCGAGAAACTCTAACTCCGAAATCTCTAGGTAGGATTCCGACTCTAAAACTCTCTCTAAACTCTCCTGCTAAAACCCTCGTTCACCATCGTTCGAAAAGTTACAGTTGTATCTACGTGTATGCACGCTCACGATGCGCGTTTACCAAAGCCCTTCCCTAAACATCACGTTCACACTTCGTTTCGAAACATTTGCATTCGTGATGTGGCAGAAATATTGCGTCAGAAATAGTTTCAACTCGTACAGCCTCAAGCAAAGCAAAAGGTATATGTGTTTAATGATACAATTGATAAAAACGATTATTCTTGCTCTATGAGATGAAGCACCAAATTCGCATTAAAAGATTCAACCTCGTGCCTTGAATTTCGTATTCTAATTCCTGCCTTTCAATTACTCGATTCTTCATCTTCGAATTTTTGTACCTTAATTCTATTCTTATTTTAACAAAAAAATTGCAATATCCGAAGAAAAATTTTAAAAATTTCTTCTATATTCCTTCCTAAAACTTCTTTTAAATTTCCTTCAGAGAGAAAATTGTTAAAGATAAAAACGTGGTTGAGCAGAACTTTCCCATATTTTCTTCGAATATAATGGCAATTTTTAGATATCAAAAATCACGAGAAAAATCGAAAATTGATCGAAACATTGAATATGATTATAAAACCCCGGAAAACTCGAATCGCACAAATCTCCAAAAAATGATTCTTATCGATGATTCTGCTTAATTGTTAGGCTCCAAGTTCCTTGCTTCCACAAAACACTTTTTTATTTAACCATAAAAAAATTCTTTCTCGCAAAATACCCTTCGACGATATATATCCATAAAAAGATTCCCTGGGAGATCGTAGACTTACAAATCACGCAAAAAAGTGCCGAGAAAAGCTAGTATTTTTTCTCCTTTTACGAAAGAAGCTTTCAGAGGACAATGCCTCTCTGGTGTACGAGGGCAGAGTTTTTCGATCGGCTCGATATTTCAAATTGCGCCGGTTCGGGCATCGATACGCGGCTTCCAGAGAAGCCAGAGGACGGGGAAATTTATTTCGCAGAAGGCTGGCCACGACGGTGCACCGTTGCCGCGGGGGTGAGCCGGACGAAACAAAAGAGCGAAGACGAAGAAAACAAGGCATCGGCGGGAGAGAAACCGACGGAGTTAGGAAAGGGTGAAAGCGGAGCTTGAAAGAGGAAAAAATAATGCGAACAACGCAGGTGGAAAAAGAAGCGAAAGAGTCGACGATCAAGGAAGAAAAGAGAAAGGAAAATAGAGAGCGGAATGAGGGAAGAATTGAAGTACGAGGGAGAAAAAGAAGGTGGCGAGAATCGGACAGAAAAAGAGAGAAAGAGATGAGACGAAGGATGGGTAGATTCGGGGAAAAATTAGAACAGGAAATGGAGAGAGAAGTGGAAATTATAGTGGCGAAGTAGAGAAGGAAAAACAGAAGTCGAAACTGGAAGAGGAAATGATAAATAAAATGCAAGGGTAACAAAGGGTGCAGCAGGGATAATACTCTGGAAGAGAAATAGACGACCGAGAGGAAGGAAATGAATTGGTAAAGAATAAGTTAAAATGGATGCAGGAATTGACAAAGCAAGTCGCGCCAGAAAGTTTGAGAAAATAATAGAACGGTGGAAGAAACGGACACAAAGGAAAGGGCAAATGGGGTAGGGGTGAAAAAGTGTCTGCTCGTTGGGGAACAAAAAATTGTTGCCAAGATAAATGGAGACAGTGGGAACGGGACGCGAAAATGTTGCAGAAGAAAGAACAAGCGAAACCTCTGACTGAGAAATTGCAAATGCGTGTATATCTATGCCATAGAAATGAATATGAGGAACTAGAAACGCGAGGACATCTACATTATAAAAATATTGGATAGCGTAAAAGGATGCGGAAACTAAAGACCAAAAGTTAAATTCCCCGGTGCTGTACCGCCGCAGCTCCATATTTTAGCCTTCGTGTTCTATTCCGCTCGAAATTTATCGAAACGCTAAAAAAGTTCACAGGCGAAAAGAATAATAAAACGAGGAAAAATTCAACACTCGGAGCGCGTAGAACATATTGAAATTACCCTCTTGCGTGAAAGCTCGCAGAGCAAATAAAACATCTCGCGTGAAAGGTCGGATGAAAATGGGCAAAGAGGAACGAGCCCGTAAAATCGCGGTAGGGGCGAGGATGAGGCTAGAATTTTCGTTTTTCCAGGGTGACTCGAATACGAAGTGTGGTTTATCGAACAGAGGTTCGAGCGACCGGTGGGACTCTCAGACGATGACCTTCGTGGAGAAGGGGAAAGGCTGGCGTTTGCCGACGAGGACCCTAGTCACGCGGAATTGTAACTACGTGACCGAGCGAAATTAGAGGGTGGCTACGAAATGAAGTAAAAGGACGTGGCGGTTAATAGTTGGCTGGCAGGGTGGCCTGTCGCTCTAAAAGCAGCCAGTTAATAGCCGGAGAAAAGCTGTCCCGTGAAAATTTATAATGACAGGGAGCCGACTTTCCTGGCCTGCTGAGCTCGCGCGAATCGTAAGGAGATTTTTTTTTTATTAAACGTGTCTTGCGTGAAAGATGGCCGCATATCGAATATCGAGAGACGGTTAATCAACCTGTAAAAACCACGAATCGACGTTCTACCGTCGTATGATTTATTTCGTCGACATAGACACTGTTATTTTTTTCCTTTTTTTTTTTCTCTTTTTGGTTGGTCGAAGATTAACGATTAAGTTGATCGTATCAGCAGCATGGTTATTGGTGACGGAAAAAAGGCTTGTTGGAGTACTTTGTGGATTGATGAATCGTTAGTTCTCTTATGAATTTTAATAGGTCATAAAATGTATCATTTTTTAAAGTTATTTTCAGTACGATATTTAAGTCCATATTTATTGGGAAAATACGTGATACCTTTTTAAATTCGTTTTTACCTTATTTTTTATAATGTCGATTGTAGAGTTTTATTTTGCATAATATGATTATATAATATTATATTTCCCGTTTTGTTAATTCATACATATTCATAATTTCCTAATATATTATTTAAAATTCATAATTCATTCTGATGTTCGTTACTGATTTCTGTATTATTTAATTGCAATTCTACGTACTTTTCCTGTCAGTTAATGTGGCTGAATTGTCACAATCGAAATATGTAATAGATTTATAAAAGAGAAAGATGAATCAGAATGTTGATAGTAGTGGGGGAAGTGGCCTTGAGCAGCAACAGACTTTGAGCAGACTGTAATTAACGAGTCGTGCCAAATACAACAGTGTTTCTGTGAACAAGTCAGTCACTTTAAAGCTTCAGTCTCTTCCTGTTCTCCGTGCCTCTTTCACGCTACACTCTCATCACATATTGTCTTTCTTCAAGAGCACTCGCCCCGATATGTACACACGTCCGGTTAACGTTTCAACGTACACGCATACGCACCCCTCGAATTCTTCCTCTTTAAACGACGAAGTTTCCCTCGAAAATTTCCCGTTGGTAACTACATTACGAAAAACAGGAAGTTAAGTTTCCATGTATACACTTTGTGTACATCTTGCAATATTCTCTCATGAATTTTAGGATCTCCAACAAATTTGGAAGTCGTCTTCGTTCAAAAATATCTTGGGATTTCTTCATTGTATTTCATACGCATATGTAAAATTTACTTTATCTCTTCTCCGTATATTTTTTTCTGTACTTTTTAGCTCTTTTCTGGTATTCTTGAACAAGTTATTAATAAATCGTCAAGGCACCGAAATTTTCATTGGAAGATATCTTAAAATACATTCACCGTGTAAAGTTCCCTTATGTAAATCTTGTCGTCGTGAGTTTTTCTGTTCTCACATTCCAATTATTTCTTTTTGTTTCTTTCGTTTAATGAATCGCTATGATACCAAAGTTTATACATTTATCCAAATATTTCCTCCATTTAAGCATATCTTAAAACAATATTCATTATATCCTCGTGTAACTTCAAGCTATCCAAATTAAATTGGCCAATCTGAGAAGATAAAAACTCACAAACTGAAGAAGTTAAGCTCTCATAAAGCCTACCTCGAATTGGAAATCCACCTCATATTGAAGAGTAAAATACACTCGGTCGCGTACCACACAGAATTTCTTATTTACACCTTCGATTTATGTGCACACATCTTAAACGTCGGCACGTTCAACGAGTTGCACGCGTTCGTAAGAAGCAGAAGGCATTTCGGAGCACGTAATCCCGTTCATGAGCTACAGAAGCTATTGTTCCCTTTAAACCGAGTGCTGCCTTTGTGCACAGGCCCCAGGATTTTATTCTAAAGCCACGAATGCTTCGCAATCGGCGCGTAGAATTGATTAACGAGCGGCTTGCCAATGGATTTCCCGGGCCAGCGAACGCTCGATCCCCAGAGTGAAATTGCGTAACAGATCGTGTAATTGTTAAGCTTCGGTGAAATTTTCCACCCTGCAGTCTCGCCCGTGTGAAACGATACGCCGTCTGTTTACGAAACGTGGCACGTCTCTAATTATTGCTCTTTGCTCCTCGCTATCGTCGAGTTTCTTTCTAAAAACGTGCCACTCACGAATCAAAGTGGTTAAATTCACCTTTTGCAATTTTAGGGCCAAAGCACTTGACCGATGCTTATCTTTAGATTGCGGATTTCTATGTAAATTCATATTCCTGAATATATGATTAGAAAAGTAGAACAACATGGTACAAAAATACAAAACTGTTTTACTTACCAAGTACTATAGAAAGCATTATACTTTGGACATTTTACGTATCTTTTCGTGTTAGATGCATTATGTGCAATCTTGCACTTTGAAACATCCTATAAGTGCATATATTATCTTCTATAATCTCGTCAATTTTCTCTACGTTTTGTCGCAACTCTACTCTTTGAAATTTTTCCTGCTAAAGCGCTTGTAATTTATGTCTATTTTCGTAGGATCTCACAAAATTTTTCTACCTTTTGTTTCGTAAAATTAACCGATTTTGGCAAATAAGCGACTCGAATTCTACAGCAGTGGAATCCTCTTTTCCCCCGTATCTCGACTGGCTTAGTGTCAACACGAGAATAAAAATGTTGGACGTAGATAGGATAGAAGGTTCTTGCCGCGAGATCGTCGGCGTAGATGTAGAATGACGAATGTTTGAAGAAAGCGAGTGTCGGTAAAAGAGAACGTGAGGTGAATTAACGTGGAATTTTTTTCCAAGCTTGACGGTAAGCAGACGAAAGAATTAACGGGTGACGAGTGTCGGAATCTTCGAGATTAAAGATCGTGTTTAAATTAAAAGAATCCGGGCAGAGGGGCAGGGGTAGAGCTCGGAATTAAAACGTCCTCGCGGCGACAACTTTTCGTGAATGTACAAAGTAATGCGTGTTTATACTTGGAATTCCTTTATGAAATGTTGAGAAACGTGCTGTTTAAAATTGCTAGTTCCTCAGAAGGTAAATAGTCCTTCTGTTAAAGCCTGTGTGGAATGCAGCGTGGGCCTCAATACGTAGTACGAATGTAACGAAAGAAAGTTTTGTGGCGTAGAAGAAAAAGAAACGATGGAACTAATTTTTGTTACACGAAGTTTCGTTTTCATGAAATATAATTTTAATTTCTATGAAAGGTGTGTACATACCTTAATAGAATAACAAGAATTCTCATGAAACACATTTAGAACCTTGCATAATTATAGAAAGTACCAACACGTCAGTCTAACTGTTCAAAACACGAGTGAGAAACTTTTCCATTTCTAAGTCCACTCACACAAATTTGAATCTAGATCCACACGTAATAAGCCGATTAAATCAAACACACAAATCTATATCTACAAATTATTCATACAACTCCAAACATTGTTTCCTTTCTAATAACCTACCCTATATAACTTAAAATACACAGCGGTCACAAAAAGTATTGCCACGTCTCTTATCTCGAAACATTTTTTTATCAGCCATTGTGAATTTAGTCGTGTGAGTGTCACTAAATGACACGAAATTTAATATACTTGGACCTAATTAACACGTAAATGCTATAATATGTGAATACAATGCTGCGCCTTGTATTTTACCTTACTTTATACATTTTATAATTTATTCTGTCGCAAGCATAACGCAGACCTAAAACTTGAAACATAATCCCGATAGTTACCTCCGCGGAAATCCACGAGAGAAAGCAGAGGACTAAATTTTTCCATGGTAAATTCAGTGACAGAGGACAAAAGACAAAAGGACGAAGTAACCAAAGGTAGTGGCGAGCGGTTCTCTCGCGTCCACGTCATTTACTCGTTCGTTTTGCTCGGTTACGAGCGCGTCAGGCCGGCAAGTACGTGACCGACCGATGTTTTCGCGAAAATACGTTAAACGCTTGTTATCCATCCGCGCCTTCGGCCGACGATCGCGTGACAGCGGGCTTTTATCCACGGTTCGAGTCGTGTCGACGCGTTTTCGCGCGGTTTTACGCCGCGTGAGCATCGCGCCTCTCTATCTGCCGTTCGCTCGACCATCGTCGTTTTTACGAGCACGCTCGTCGATAGCGACGTTTAGATCTCGTCAGCGGGATTTCTGTTTATGTGCTGAATAAATTTCGTCGTTCATAGGCGATCGTGGCGTTTAGAGGTACGTGGGAAGTTTCGTCGGTCACAGGTTGGTCCGTGGTTCAGAGAGTATTGGCTGTTGATGGCGATATTTTGGGCGCAGGGTAGGAGGTTTTATGGCAAAGGAAATGGAAGGTGTGGGTGTTTGCTGGATAGAGGAATTTATGATGAGAGAGATATTCAATCTTCATTTTGATCGAGAATAATATCAAGATCGTCATGGAGAATTAATTGCGTTGAATTCGTTGCTTGGACATAGAGGTGGATGTTCAAAGACTATATTAGCGCAAATGAAGAGGATTAACGAAGAATAGAATGAAGCAACTGAGTTGTAAGAGCGTTATACTATTGTTGAAGCAAATTTCTTATGGAGTCAGTTTGGCTTTGTTTGACAGAAATGTTGTCGAAGATATTTTACAAACACTTTTCTTTCATATATAAATTTAACCAAAATCACAGGTTTATACATAGTATAAGCTAGTATAGTGTAACTAAAAGTATGACAGATTCCCTTCTAAATGTCTCATATACGATGTTTCCCTTGCGTCAGATTATTGCCTTTCTTTTCTAGTGTCGCGCACTGAAACTCCAAGTAGAAACATACCGCCATAACCAGACAACGAAAGTAACATTGTATTATCGAATTCAAGCCAACATACACACATTTCCCATTGCGATTTCTGTTTGAAAGAAACATCTCCTCTACACTACAAGGTAGGGCGAGGTAAAAACAAAGAACGATATCAGATAGCAGATAAAAAAGTGGATGACAATCGGTCGATGTCTCCCAGTGTGTCGATAAAATGTTCTCGCACGCTTTACAATACCCGAACGTAAAAACTGATTGGTTCGTCTTCAGAAAAAAACCTTCTGAATATCCCGCGAGTGCACGGTCCTATTTGCAACTTCGTCGCAACGATTCTCGAAACTCGAAACACGGGATAGCCGAGAATAACCAAAGTTAAACCTGCTGCTATCCTCAAATTTATATGTTTCAGTCTTGCTCTTATTTCAACGAACAAAAAGAATATTTAATGTCTAGAAGAAGATGTACTAGATATAATGTAAAAGAAGGTTTAACGTACGTCCAAAATTTAGACCAGGAATCATATACACGCCGACAAGAACTTTTCGCAATTTATAAATCAATTTGTCCAAATAATTTGTAATCAAACTTGACATATTTTTTAACATATTACTACTGACTAACTGTTTTATACAAAAGCTAAGTTAAATTTGTGTATGAAGATACAAGTTCACTCGTGACCGGTGAACAATATATTAACTTTGGAAAAATACGAACCGGTCGAAATTGTTGAAAAGAAAGTAGCAGAAGTGAAACGTTGCTTCTCCATTACGATTGTCGCAGAAACTGTGCAACGAACACGGACGAGAATTCTGGCGAACCTACGACAAACCGCATCTCGCCCATAATCGACATTTCGGCGAACCATCGAAAGGCTTCGCACGTACGTGTTACAGTCTGTGCAAGAGGGTTGCTGTTCTGCCTATGCGTACACCGGCCCTGGGGCAAATAATGGCCAGGCATCCGAGTAGATTGAATGCAAAACAGTAGAGGTATCGAGTGATCGCCCAGATCCGCGAATGCTCGAATTCGACGCTTCGTTTCAGTGTTCGATTCGAGTACCGACGCTCAATGTCCCTCTCCAATCGTGAACTTCCGCCATCCTACCTCACACTTTCGTCTATCGAACTATTCACATGGTTAAACCTTTTTCTTCTCGTTTCTTCGTCGCGCCAATATTGATATTAACGAGAGTTCGCGGTTATTACTTTATCGTTTATCGCGGGTATTACGAGAAATTTATACTGGAATTCCATTGGGTTCTCTTTTCAGAAATACAATTTCGTTAACCTCGGAATTTAATTGCGCAGTCGGCTATATTCAGGATGTTACCATAAAATTTTGGGATATTCCTTGAGGTTTGTAGAAGATATATATTATATATCTTATCTATATTAGATATAATTAAAGATTACATTTAGATGCATAGGTACTTTTTCATAGACCAATTTCTTTCTTCGTTTCGTCTTTTTGTATGTAGACAAAGAAAGTCTGCTTGATGAATGCTGTCACATCTTACCTATTACTTGTTTCTAAAGTAAAGGAACATCCTGAAATATAATGTTGTTCACTTTTTACAAAATATCTTGTACAAACATCGTTCTCGTTTTTTGCATTCAACTAATAAAAGCGCAACAATGAGCCGACGTTTCCTAGGCAGCTAGACATACGTGTATGTGATTTCACCTAATATAATGTAACGTATAATTCTCCGCAAACATAAAAAAAATTCCGAAATTCTCTGGCGACGCTTACTTTCGTGAAATGCAGTTTCACGAACGTAATTCTTCTACCACACGCTTAGTAAAAGACGGATAGTCACTCACACGTTGAATAAACCAGCCAGTAAAAGGAACTGAGTGATTCAGAGACAGAAAAAGCAGGGCAAAGAAGAAACCCTGAAATTTCGTAGTGATACTCCTCGTTACGAAATTATACGTTCCCACAAATCGTCGTATCACTCGCTTAATAAAAAACCAACGATCGGCTCACACTTCAAAGAAAACATCTCTGAGAGGAATTGAGCGAGTCGAAATCCACTCTCGTCGTTCATCATTGAAACCCTCGTTTCTTCTCGGTAACAGGTCCGCGTGGACGTTAAAAACGGCATGAAATCGACATGTACGGTCGAAGGGAACAATAATTTATACGGCACGGGACGGATTATAAGATCGGCCGGCGGGACGTCTGCCTTTGTGCGGCCATATCCCGAAGCCGCTCCTTTGTTTCGCCGCCTCGCTTAAACGCTCCGACGTGCACACCCTCTGCATACTCGGTGAATTCATTAGCGGCTAGGTAATAGGGGCGGTCGGGATAGATCGGACCCACACGGATGGCTGCTAATGAATAAAACGACAGGAATCTTTCGAGTCTCGAGGTGAAAAGAGAGAACCCCTAAAAAAGCAACCAGCAAGTTAATTTCGGTCTTTGTTAATTGTGCTGAATTAGTAATTGAAACGTGTATCATATGCACGAGTGGAATTGGCGTGTATTGAATCTACATACTCAGGTCGATTTATATCGACATCACATACGTCAGCATAGACATGCATCAGCGAAATATCGGTCCAGTCATCCAATATCTTCGCGAAAAATACTTTGTCGAATACTTTGCCGGCACATGTCGATGCTCACAATATGCGTATGTTTTGGTGCGGTTCGAACATAAACGCGACAACAAGAGAACCCTAACGATGGATTCTGAAAAATTTACTGAGCTCGTTAAGGATTATACTCCTTGGTACGACCAACCAAGTAAACATATGATGATAATCATTAAAAAAAAAAAAAAAATTTAGACAGAAGCAACATGAGTTAACACATATTTATATACATGCTTGAGTAAAAAAACATTTTTGTTCGGTTTTATATCTTTTTGCGAATCGCTTTCTGTTGATTGACTGACTGACGCTATCGTTCAACGAACGTATAATATGCATATCCGTGTCAAAACAATGCCGATACTAAATCATTTCGTGTCGGATACGATTAATATAAATCCATCTTCATGTGGTTATAAAATTACCTTGCTCTTTGGTTAATTTCGTACTTCTTTCCTCTTCCAATTTGTGAGGTACAAAGTAGTATTTTAGTTTGATTTAATTTCTGCCATATCGAGCAATATTCAGATTTTGTTTCGTAGTTTATGATGCACAGGTTTTTTCAGAATGGGTTGTGCGACGGAGCAAAGATAAGTGGAAAGAAAAATTATAGTTATTTACTTTTATAATGGGTATATTCATATTTAATTTTCATTATATATAATGATTTAGTATTAATAATTTTTCCACATTAAATGTAATATTAACCTTCGAATAATTATCGATTTCGAAAGGTATGCATATGGTATCCGCATGAGATAACGTGTACAATTTGACGAACGGTTAACGCGCTTTTTATTTGCTACCGGACTAATTTGTAATCTAAATTGTAATTGTAATGTTAATTACCATTTTGCTCAAATTGTTCTTTCCGTGTTATTATGTCGCGCAGAGTAAAATCCTAATTTCGATCAACTGTATTGAGCGTTCATGAATTACACAAAATCAGGTCTCCTCGCGACGAAACTATTTTCTTGTCGTAATCTCACCCTACTGATCCTTCACACCTGTTCCTCTAGATCGTTCTCTTATTTCGTTGGAGCCTGTCAAAAAATGCGATCAGTTCTGCCCATTAATTCTCCAGATTCGATTTTCCGGCCGGCTCGCGAACTCTCGCTTGCCAGTCGGTTAATATCCTATCGAACTTCAATAAAGCTTCTCTTTATAGCTAAACGATTTCGATTTAACTTCGTTCGTACTTCGTCTCGATGCTTCTTTTTCCGCCTCGGTGCCCTGGAATACTCGCCTTGGTCAGCTAACGACGACGAAATCGCGCGAAACGTTCGCTGGAACTGTCTCTTCCCTGCGATCCTTCCAATATATCATTACGAGTAAAGAAAATATCGAAGATTCGAGGAACGAACAATGTTTTACTTCTTAATATTAAAAGATCACAAATTCGTAATAAGGTTTGTTTCCAGAATTCCTTACTTCTCGGTATTTAAAAATTTGCAGGCTTGTAAATTTGAAAGTATTCTGAATCTCTAATAAATTTTATTTGTCAAGCTTCCAAGGTAATGATTAAATGGAGCCAAATTAAAGGTAAGAAAATGATAGAAGAAAGTATTAGAGTATTAATAAAGCGATATAAATATGTCCGGGAATCTTTACTTTTCGGTATTAAAACGCTACAAATTTGTAAATTTAAGTATTTCCCGACTCTGTAAAAATTTTCCAGCAAGTTTCACCGCGTAATACTTCGATCATTTCACTCTCCGTCAGATTCAATCTCGTACTCTGAACTCCCGACGAATTTTAATGCGCCAATAGCGTACTTACGTCACGAACCACGAACAGAGGGTGAATTCGGCTATTCTTCGAATCTTCATCGGTCTACTTGAACTTTCGAGAGCTAAGAACCTTATGTTAATTACTTCTTACGCTTCTTTAACTTCTGTGCTCTTTGGTTCGAAAGTACCCGAGAACTAGGACGATAAGATGGCAGATAGGAAGGTTAGGATTTATGCTCGCGGTTCTAGCTACTTTCGTATTCCTTCCACTCTTCGAAGAACCCATCGTTCGTTTCTTTTTCCTCGGTAATTAGGCAAGATGCTGTACCGTAGATTTCCACCGGATGATTCGCGTTTAAACGGATTTACGGTTGTGCCAGACGATTCGCCTTTAAATGGCTATGTGAAATTAGCGGAAAGTTGCAAGAAATATCGTATTTACGATAGCGTCAGTACTTTACTTGCATAGCGTAGTACAAGTTGCACAATTAATCCAGAATCATTCGAAATTCCAGCTGCGTCATCAACTAACTAGGAACAAGGCACAGCTAAGTATTTGCAAGCGAGTTTTACTCGCCATAACTTAACATCGCAGAATCCTATTAGCTTAAGAAACTTGGTTGGTTAAGATTTTACTCGATGTAAATGCCAGGCTTGCCGCGCAACTCTTCTAAACATGAATTATTTCATTAAAATCAGTCTGATATTCATCTTTGCGTCTATTAATTTTTAACACCTCGTTCGACGTAAATATCAAGCAAAAGTTATCGTTAGAAGACTGTGCTTCAATTAACGTGATAACAACGATTCAGAAACGCGTCTGTATGGGGTAGATAAACTCTTGCACCTCGTCTCAGAGCGAAACTTTGTCGAATAAGAAGCTTTGTATTAATTATTTTCACGATCCCTTCGTTGCCAACAGCCTTGCTGAGCTTAGAAACGGAACGTGGAATATTTTCTTACGAAAATTAATTCTTCTCGTAAAAAGATTTTCATAATATTTATGTAATGTGGGTGTGATAAAATTAGGAAGTGAGCGAGAATGACTGGAAGACAACCAGTGAAACGTAGCGAGACGTGTGAGTACGTGATTTAAAACAAAGTGTTACTTATAAATACATGATATGTGTATATTAGAATGTTTTCCTTACAAAATCGTTTTACAAAAGGAATTTATTATAGGAAGAATTTAGGAAATTTGTTTATTTTTATCTTCAGTTTTAGGAAGAATCAATTTTTGCGGGATTATTATGCTCAACTTGTGTTAGATTATACACAGCACAAGTATGAGTTATAGCGTAGCTCGACGAAAATTCGGCGTCATATATGTTTCCACCTCGTTCTCCTATTTTTTCGTACCTCTTGTGTAAAATGGTCGACATCGAAACTCGATAATGAATATTACAACACATCCGCAGATACCTATATACATATATTTATATTTCTCGTTGTATACGCTGTTACTCTATCAGTATACATTTTGTTATTGTAGTATTCGATATTAACGATCGTAAAATAGCGCACCAGTTGAGATTTAATTACACAATAATAGCTGGCGCATCGTTGCACTCTGCCGTCGTACTTTTATTGAAGGGCCGTATGGGTTAATTTAATAAAAGGAGGCCAGCCGCGCAGCCAGGGAAATTAATAGCATGGAAAATACAAAATATCTCCCAACGATTATATTAATTAACCGCAATTAAAACACGTTTCGTCGCTTCGCCGAGCGTTTTTCTGCAATCTCAGCCCGGTCTCTATTTGGACAATTGTTTAGCGAAATGAAATTTCAACGCCCATAATGTTTTGATCGCCCATATCCTTTGACAAGTGGCAAACAATAAAATTTCCGTATAAAATCATTGCGAATTTAATACTAGAACTTTAATATTAATCTGAACAGAGAGTACAGCCTATATATATACATATATTGTAAAATTGTAGAGTTATAATATCATCAGTCGTCGCTTCACGACTACTATTTAACTGGTAAATCATTGTGTAGTTATTGTACAGAAAGGCCTGATTGTCTGAACCACTTGTACCTCAAATTCGAAAATAGGAATTAATCTTTTCGTAAGTACCTGTGCATTTTAAGTAAGCCTAAAAACATCAAAACAATAGGTACTATCCTCATTAATTTCTGATTTGACTGGCAAATGTTATCCTGCAATCTCTAATTACGGGGTTATATATTATATATATATGTGCGTGTGTGTAATTTGATTAGCGAGGGTTATCTACGCGACCATAATTGGATAGTTGCATAGCAATCCCTAATTCAATTAATTCACTTAATTATTACTTTTACGTAACACATTTTGCACACAGCAATTTATATATTATAAATATAAATATATATTTATTTTATATGTATGTTCGCCGATTTCTTTAAATCCATTAAATTTCCCCCGTTGGTCCCGTTACAAAATTTCTTCGCATTTATTTCTTCTAGACTATTTTCCTTCCAAATATTTATAAATATATATATATATATATATATATATATATATATATATATATATATGAGTCTCATATCTTGTGAAAAAATTAAGTGGGCAGGATTCTGGTGAAAGTTTAGTCTTGTCCGGGTTATGGACCAGTAATTCTCTTTATATGCATGAAGTTTGATATCCCAACAACGGCAAACCACTCCTGTCCGTATCATAAGATCCATTCAGCACTGCGAACAGTCTTGTAAGATCCAAGATTAATCTTCCAACTATATAAGCCGGCTGTTCCAACGACCGACCTCCGAATTTAATACTAGGTAACCAGTTATGTTGATTGAAATACCTCGGACTAACGAACTGGTCGAATAACTCAACACCTTGGTTACTATTAATTCGATTTTCTTCTTACGTCACACGTATCACGAGGAAATACGGTTAATCCTCGAATAACCTGATACTCGTATTATAAGGTTCCTACAATATGACCAAAAATTATGATGAAACTTTGATTTTAGTTTAATTGAAATAACGTTTTAGAAGAATTACTTTGTATTATACGAAATTAGAACAATCGTTCTTTTTCTCACAATTTTTTAGAGTATTTCAATTTCTAAGACCTCGCTGTCGGCGTCACTGACATGATCTAACAAATAGGAATTTGGACTATTCATAACAGAAAGATATCCAATATCTTTATGCGTTTCAACGTTACGATTTATGCAAAAGTTTTATACGTTAATGCTTCGAATTAAACTACATAATTTTTATTGCTTAAATAAGGATCAACCACGCTATTTTGAAATATCCTGCGTTCTCCGTTCGATTTTTTTTTTTTAACAATTAATCTGAATTTATGAAAAATTTAGATCGATCGGAATATAATCTACAGATATTTGGAGAATAATATAAAAAGTCCAGATAGTATAACTTCCCGGAACTAGATTATAAATTTGAAAAATTTTTAAATACAAACTCAAGTAAAATTTAATGAAGTTCAACAGTGGAAAAAAGTTGGAGAAAAGAGAATCGATTCATAAGTTGGCATCGTTTGTCGCGCGTTCGAATGTTTGCTCGCAGAGGCAACTCACGACAACCGGAAGTTGCTCGATCGTTGACACGGTCGCCTCGATTTGCACTGCCAGTCAGCCAGCGATCAAATATTATTCGATGCTGTACGAATGTACCGGCGCGTTGTTGGCTGACGTTACGTTGTTTGATTTACGCTCCAGCTGGATTTCAGGGCACTGAATGACATTCGAGAAGTCAGAGTGCGATTGTGTCATGTGTTGCGGCCCAATCGACATCGTAAATTGCGTCTAAAGAAATCGTTCGATCTCGCACTAAGTCAATCGGTGAGTCTCTCGCATCACAAGTAGGTACATAATTAACATTCAATACCGAAAAGAATTTCTTTTAATAAGAACTTCCGCCATAACTTCATTACAAAAATTATTTTCCACGATCCAAGATACATTCAATCTTAGAAGAGTTAAACATCAAAAGCAAATCTAGCGTAAAAATAATCACCTCCAAAAATCGTTCGATATCATCCAGAAAAATCTCCATCTCAAAATAAAAAATATTTCTTCCACATACTGAATCAATGTTAGCGACTATTAAAAACGGGGTAAGTGGCGGGCGACGATGTCGTGGAGGGCGGTCGTTTACGAACTAGAAATAAAAATGGAAAAGGAAAAACGAAGGTAGGAAGACGAAAAAGGAGAAAAAACTGGGATTTCCCAAGTGGTTTGTGGAGTACGTCTACGTGTTGTTCTCAATTAAAGTTAATTGCTCTTGCTATTCCCCGTTTCTTTCGGGGACACTTCTCGAGCAACGCGGATTTTCGTTCGCCTCGCGGCGAGCGTGAACGCACATCGAGGAGTCGCGGGTTAACGTCGCCGCGACACTTCCAACTCGTTAAACGTACAAAAAAGCCGTCGCCGGTACAAAAGCCTTTACCGCGCCTTTGCGACGCTATTTTCTTTTTTTTGTTCTACTACCCAGCCATTCCTGTTCTGGTGCAAAACCGACTCGTATCCAGCCAGTCGATTCTCCGCCCTGCTCGCTCGCTTTCCATCCATGGTGCACGCTGCGTACAAAATACGAATAAATCTTTCAGGGTTGAACGCGAGCTCCCTTAATTGAACCCGTGCCATCTGCATCGTGTTGGAATTATTCAGTTCCCTCCATTACGACTGATCTCGCCAAACAATGCTCGGCCATAACTGTCTTTAGCTTTTGCTCTGTACCAAGTGGATCTTGCTTTTTGAATTAGAACGCTGTGCTTTGATATGATACACGAGAATTTGATTAGATAGAGCGTGATTTGACACGTAGTTATTGAGTTTGATGTTACGTATCTTGATTTGGAATTTATCCATTGAAATAATATATCACGTGTAGTAATTTATATACAATCGTATCTCTACGTTGATTGCATCACGAACTAGAACATTCATATCTTACCAGAGTAGTATTTTGTAATGTTCTATAAATATTATATTATATAAATCCTTGCATTTATTAATTCTACCACTTCATCTAGTCATTCATGAATATCCGGTGGGAGCTTTTCTAGACTCGCGTCAGAAGGAAGCAAAACTAAACACAATACTCGAGAGTCTTCAACTTGAACCACCCATTTCACACAAATATATCATCTAACTTGGTCTGCGTTATCCTAGCATCTAAATTAAGGACCTATACGAATCTCACTGATAAACTTTACTCAATTCATCAACAGACCTTGAAACAAACATACAATTTTCTTTCCTGCATTCAACGTTATAATTTTATTAAAACAATAAATTCAAGATACCCTTCAGAATACTGAAAACAAATTTGAAAATTCCCAGAAGTGCATGAATTACTCAATTCATCAACATAAACCCACCTACACACAGTAAATGTACTTTTCTGCCTTCCACTTCCAAAATTTCATTCAAATAATAGATTTGAGTTATCCTTCACAGCCCTTAAATCCACTCTCAAAGCTCCAAGAAACACGCGAATTACCTATCTTATCAACCCAAACCTACTTATATACATACTAGATTATCAAACCCTAAATGTAACACACTTTTCCTCTCCTTTTTCTCCTTTTCTTCCCTCTCTTCCGTCTCATGCCACAACTCAATTTAACTAATAAATTCTCATTACCCTCTACAACTCTAGAAGCCAACTTGAAACCTCCCAAGAGACACGCGAATCACCCAGTTCATCAACTCAAATATACTTATATACACACTAGATTATCAAACCCTAAATGTAACATGCTTTCCTTTCCCCTTTCCCCCTTTCTGCCCTCCCTTCCGTCTCACGCCACAATTTCATTCAATTAATAAAATCAAGATACCCTGCACAGCCAAGCCAAACTAAAAGCCAAGTTAAACGCCCCAAAAACACACGAATTACTCAACTCATCAACTCTAACCTACTTACACGTATACCAAATGCATTTCGTGACACACTTTTCTTTCCTCTCTTCTATCTCGCAGCAAAATTTCATTCACATAATATTTACATTCAAGTTACTCTGCACAAGCTTAGAAAACCAACCAGAAAAAGTTCCAAGAAACGCTCGAATTATCCAGCCCATCAACTCAAGTCCCTGCACACAAATTCGTGGAACATACACTGAAATCGAGTTTTTCCCCAGTGGTTTGTCCTGCAAACGAGGAGGGCAGTCTGGACAACGACATAATTTCCCTGGCCGCGAGAAAAGATACGACTGTCCTCCGTCCACCGCAACGTTTTACCCCAAACTACTTTTCCATGGGCATGTGTCTAGCCAGCCACGTCATGCCAGGAAAAGGCAGTTTCCTCCGCGGGTGACGCGTCCAGGCTGATCTTTCCTCGTTTTCTTGTCGCGAAGGGTCGTCGCTCGCGACATTTTTCATTAAGGAAGAACGGTCGCGTAAACGAGAAAAAGAACGTGATCGGCAACTCGGTGACCACCATAAAAACATCGATAAATTCAACAGGCCGCGCGGTACGTGCATAGAATCGGTCAGACAGCGACGTAATCGAGTTCAGTTTCGATTTTCTTCCGTCCATTTACGCGATTACCTAATGCCATCGCTCCCTTCCTCTTCGTGACCGAATCGGCCTCGCCAGTTCCGCCGCTTCCGCTGGTCATTTCCGTTTCGGGCACAATAGGGAGAGGCGATGATGAATGGAGAATTTTCGCGTTCGAGTACCGGCGCTTTTTATCGGTTGCAATTTCGAGAAGTGAGGAGATAGTCCCGATTGAGAGACGGGGGACGGGATTGAATGGTGAGGGTGATGAGTGAATGAAGGATGTTTATGTATTTAGGGAATGTGCAAGTATATCGAATACACGTGATACGGACAAGTATGAGAGATATTAAGGGAATGGGAATTTTGACCGATTGTTTATCGTGAGTGGAAATCATGGAATTGAAATCGCTAGACGCTTGAAATTGCGGAAGTAGAGTATTAGTGATATACTTAACAGTATCTCTTAATATATGCGTATAATATATATGTATCTTATTATTTATAATATAGTCTTTATAGATTATCTCAATATAATATATTTTAGTTCGTGTTTAAACTATTTAATATCGTGTGTGTTCGAGATTAGGATACGGGTATAAAGCGCGTGACTATCTAGATTTTAGAGTAGACGTGACTGGATGTGTCCCGAGAATTCCTATATATTTTGGCCGAAGTATGTGAAAAATATCGTAAAATAGAAAAAGAGAGAACACGCGATTGTTAGGATATATCGCGTGAAAAATATGTGCCTGGAATAATCCATCCAATATCTTTTTTTTTTATATGTGGGGAAATCCTCATGGATGCCCCCCCCCGCCCCCGCTCTTCTGGGAAGCGGTGGGGTAGTGTTGGATTTAAAAACCCTACGGTGGACCGCCTGACGCTCAGTTGGGATGCCGCGGTACCTCTTTCGAATTACTACGGGAGAACTCCTGCGTCTTCTCCTGTCTGAGGGAGTCGTTCCCTTGTTAGTTCGGACATTGCGAGGGTCCACCCCGCTCAACGCTATCCCCTGGGCCGTCGCGAAAGTCTGAGGAGATCCAGATCCTCCTTGGCGTGTCGGCCCCTATGATCACCAAAGGCGGCGCAGGGCTGTTCTTCGGCGCGGAACCCTGCAAGGGCGGAATATTCTCACCCTCTCCCGCTCTGTTCATTCCTTTATGAGCATTACGCCTTCGCAATATGAGCGAGCAACGAGAACCCTTGTTGCCCCCTCAGCATCGCTTTTACAACTGACGAGGGGTCTAATCTCTCGCCAATTGTTAGCCGTAGAATACGACGTAGGGCCTCCGATGTCGGACAAAATTCCAACGTGTGCTGGGCCTCGCCCTCTCCGCATTGGTGACAGGTGTTCGTCACCTCTCTTTCGATTTTCTGCGGGTATTCCCTGAATACTCTATGTCTTGAGAGCACCTGCGTCATCCGGAAGGACAGCGGAAGCCCTCCGCGGTCCCTCCAAGACTCCCAATTTGGCAAGACCGATCTAACGGCCCGGTTGCCACATACCTAGTCTTCGGCGAGTAGGTCGGAACGCTACCGCTCCCACACCTCTCATCTAGCTTTCCCCCGAACGTCTCGGGCCGCCTGTACACTCGTCGGAACACCAAGGCCTGGAGCTCGAACGGAGGAGACGCTGCCAGGACAGTCGTCGACGCATATGATATCGTCCAGTATCCCCTTACAATCCTGATGGCGGTCGTCCTGTGAAGTCTCCTCAGCAAAAGTAGACTGCGACGACTCGTCATCAGATTCCCTGCCCACGTCGGAGCCCCGTACAGGATCCGAAAACGGACGACTCCCTCATATAGTCGGCGCACTCCGACTTCTGCCCTACCGATATTCGGCGGCAGGCTACATAAAGTGTTGGCTGCCGTCGTCACTTTAGGAACCAGGAGCTTGAAGTGCGGCCCGAACGTCCATTGACTGTCGATAGTGAGGCCAAGATATTTTATCTGAAGCCCTAACTCAACTTCCTCCCCGTTTATGTCCAAACACAGGCCAGGCGAAGGAGTCCCCCTACGTCTGTAGTCGTAAAACCATATGGCCTCTGACTTGGCTGGGGACACCCAATCCATGCAATATCTAGAATCGTCTTATCCTCAAATCCACATACTTCCTTATTAACTAAATTAACCCTTGAATCGTCCACGATCTCCAGTCTCAATTCTCCAGTTCCAGTTTACATCAACATATGTCAACTCGTAACTACTCTTCGGACAAGTCACCGTAACGTAACTCCTCCCAAATTTCATCATCCCCTACAACCTATCTCCATCCAAGGTAGATTTTAACTGTACGACTAACGCTGTACTCGTTTCATGAATAAAAATTAACTTCCATGTACCCCACGGAAGAAAAAAGAAGACCTGAATGTGACTACCCGAGAAACCTCAGAACTACCCAACCAACAATCGTAAAATGGAAAAGAAAAGAAGATTGAAAAACAAAGAATTGGTGGAGCGAAAGAAATAATCGAAAGGTTGATAGCTAAGGGCTGGAAACACAAGAGGTGACAGGCTTGAATTAAAAGGGAGGAAACGGGTTGTCGAGTGTCTTGCAGGGTAGATCGAGTAATTGCCGCGGCCTAGTTTCCGGCCGGCCGAAGAAATCAATCAACCGGCGACGCTGGTGTTACGTAATTATTACGGGGGTTGCGAGAGGGTGAGAGCTCGTTGACCGGCACGCTGTTCCCCGTGATAACGCGGCCGATATTGCCCCAGCCGTAGTCGGGGTGTCTATTGAGCGAAGTGGCACAAAGCGGGCAGCACATTTATGAAAGACGAACCGGCGTCAGCGAGATTGCGTATTTCGGCCTCGCGTGCCAACCGGTACGCTGTTTCCGGGGGCCTCGTTATTAACAACCCGGTTGCACGGATAGGTTAGGTCGCTAGTTTCACTCTATTTCGCTCCTTAACGCGATACGTTTGTCTTTACGGCCGACTGCTCCGGGCAAATCTCGCGGATTTACCTCCGTTACCGGAACATGCTCGTTACGCTCGAACAGTTACGCTTGTGAACGTCGTGCAGTTGATTCGAAGAGAGTTAGGCGTTGGATGAAGAAGGGGAGAGGGAGAAAATAGAGTGTAGAGAAATAAGAAGATCAAAGGGATGGTACTTTCGAAGTTGAATTTTATTTTGTTTGATTTTTCTAGAGTTAAACGTGACTTCGTAAAGTTGATTTACTATACCTATAAGGAATAGTTAAGAAACGATTACTTAACAATACAAATTTGGTGAAATGCATCACAATATCGGAAGAGATCGGGGGACAAGAGAGTTTGAATAGGAGTATTTCCGATAATTGAGATTCATTGGCTAACTTCACCATCGCTCCAGTTTAGTTATGATAAAATTTAATTGTTAGTATCTCAACGTATCATTCTTTAACGTGTACAATGTGTTTTGAATGCAGACAGATGATTGCATGTATCGATATCCGTTTTTAATACGTGCTTTGTTATATCAAATTTTTTTATTCGTAGTTTCGCAAAATGCACATAGTTTTGCATTGTAATTGGTACAAAACCTATTAACGGTGTCGTTATTATAAACGAAATTACTCGAAAAACATACACATTTAGCCCAATAAACCTTAAATAGACGTGTAGTACCTACTAAAAGTATTAAAACTTTAAACGATTGCTGTTACTAAACTAATGGAAATTTTTTAATCCTCTTTTAATTCAATTGCTTAATTCCACTCAGAAAGAACACCCCCCCCCCTCCCGTAAAATGTACTTTATTTCGCTTCGATCCGACTTTTCGTTGCTGAGATATCGTCGTTTGAATAGGACCGAATTTTTCAGCGATTCTTTATCCCTGTCTCTGTCGCACGCTCGAATCTCTCAGTCGCACCGTGCTACTGACCAATCGCAACGTCGTTAATAGCGGGCTGGTCAGTAACAGATAACATTTAACATAACATAACAGGTAACATTTGCATCCTTCTACTATTACTACTACTAACCGTACGCATTTCCTGGAAAAAATGTAGGTCAGACTGCTGCAAGTTGCCATTCATAATCTTATAGGCTTGTGATTCTACTTTGTAGTGCTATATCTACAAAACCAATTGAGATATCGACTTAAATCAAAATGCATTATTAAAGATATGCTTTTCACTATCTTCTGAGTAGATAATAGTTAAAAATTTTGCGCCTTGTACGTGTTTATATCTACGTTTGTATGTACTTATACGCACTTCATAATGCTATATCTTCAGAACTAATCGAGATATCGATTTAAATCGAAATCCATGATTAAGAGTACGTTCTTGACTATTTACTTTTAGATAATGAGATTAGGTAATATGTAGAAATTTCGTTATTTATGCATTCAATTGAGAACGTAGAAACGCAAGAAGGGCCAAGAATCATTATGATGCAAGCTAGTCCACATTTAGCTCTCATAAAGAAATCATTACATTTTCGTAAATCATGAAGACGTTTGTCAGCAGAGATTAAAGATGTTATGTAATCAATACAGGAACTGAAGGCGTGATGCTCTTAAAAATTCAAATACACAATTAGATTTAAAAAGTTCTGTGAAAATTGTTGAATAATTAAAAAAGTCACGTAAGAATTGAAAGAGATAAAATTTGAGAAGATGGAATACAATTTATTACATTTACTTCTACGTTTTGTATTTCAATATAGTTCTTGTTATTTCATTTCGCACTTAATAAACAACAATCTGTCTACAAAACCCAACGTTCCTACGTCATTAAACAAATCTTTACTTACGTCCAGAACTTTCAATTTTTCAACAGTCCTTTCAAGATGTTAATTAATATTGTTAAGAAATTCTGTGCGACGACGAATCGAAACAAGTGAGCAAACAGAATCCGCGCAGATCATTGTAATTAGCGTAGCCGAAAAATGTGCAGAGAGAACGGTTGCTTCGTTGACGCGGAATCGTGAAATTAATGGAAACGTCGCGATGGCTAGCGACGATCTTGAATCGGAGATACAATTGGTGAGCCAAGGCGCAACTGTTTATTCTATGATTCACGTTAACAAACCTCCAAAGTTAATGAGGTCGTTCGCGAAACGCCGCGACGACGACCCGGAACGAGATTAGGGACGACGAGGGTTGGAACGTTGGAAGAGCCAGAAACGTCTTTATGCAATTTCGTCGACGTTCGTCCTTACAGTCGTCGTTGCCCGTTGGCTCCATTAGCAACAGCTACGTAATAGTCACTTACAGACGAGACTAGACGACGCTGCGGTTACTTGTAATGGCCGTTGAAATTAGTATCTTGCGTGAATTACGTTGTTCCCGTGGTCGCGTTAAAATTCGAGCTACGCGTCGTGTTTAGAGCCGGTTACGTCGCTATTCTCTCTCTGACTAATTAGATGTTTTGCATACGCGTAATCTTCTCAACCCGATTGCGAACCGTCACCTGTGCGTCTCACGCAGATTTGTCTTGGTGGTTGAAAGTGGAAATTGGCGATGGAGCGGTTTTGCTTCGTCTGTCTATTACTCTATGTATTTTAGAAATGCTTTGAATTTCAGAAAAAACGCTGGTTTTCTTATTTTTCAATAACGTGGGAAAGTTATAAGCATATTCAAGTCGACTAGTTTTAAGCAGGAATGACGATAATGAATTTGAGAGAATGAATTTATATCTCTTTGAATTAAATTAATTTTCAGTTATCCTCGTTAAATTTTTGATTATTTGTACTTTAATCGACACGCGATTACGCTGATCGATTTCGAATATTATAAATCTAGAATTTTGGGATAAATTTGAAACAAAAATATTATTATTGCAGAAACATGTTGAAACATATATTCAAGAGAACTTGCAGATACTTCTAGAACTTCGGAAGAAGTTAGTCATTTCGAGGTTTATTCCAGACTATCCAAAAATATGCATTTGTGTTTCAAACAATTTCATCAAACCGAGTCGATCATCGACAGACAAATTGATATCTCTTTAGCGCGATATTGCACTGGTCTTGTTAATGCCACGCTCCTTCATAAATTATAATTGCGTCGAACCTCAGGTAGCGTAATGATTTTCGTCTTAACAAGATAACTTCGCTGTAAAAGGAGTCGTACGACAAAGATTTGATATGAAATTTAATGTTAATATCGCGTGTCGTTCGTTGCGTAAGTTTCATTGCACATTAGAGAGTAGGCTCGAGACACGCGTCGCGTGAGAATAATTCTTCCGCGGCGAGGAAATTAAAGGTAGACCATAGCAGTCGATGTTTAACGTTGTTTCATGCCTACGTTCCGTTTACCGCGTAATCGAACGCGAAGCAATTTAAGTTGTTACGATGTTTCTAAGTTCTGATAACTTTATTGCCGTTGACAACTTTCTGATAGGAGGATCAGCCGGCGTACGCGGTCCAATTTATTTTGTCTCGGACGTCGGTGCTATTGGTCCTGGTGAAAACATTAAAAAATATGAATAATTCCAGTTTCAGTGGAAAATATCCACTCTTTAAAATCAAATCAATTCGAAAGAGCATATAGTTATAGCTTGTAAAATCAATTTTCGTTTAGATTTCATTCGTCTACTTATATTCACAAAAATATAATTCTTTTTCCCCGAGTCCACTTTTCAATTACGACCTTAAACTGCAAAAAATATCGCGTTACGAAGAACAGAATGTCGCGTGAGATATAATTTCGAACGAAAGAATAAAAATTAAAATTCTCTTAAAACGAAAACATTTCGTTATCCCTCTATTCCGAAACCGTATACTAAATTCTAAAAGTTCTGGTCGTTATTTACTATCGACCAATAGCGTTTCGAGTCACAATCACGGACTGGATAGTACTGTGGTCGCTCTGAAACGTTTGCAGGTCGTCTTTTCGGCCGGGCCAGAAAACGTATGAAAAGGTGAAGTTTGTAATATTCGCTGAAAGCCTGATGAGCGGGTAGATGGATGATTCGAGAGGAACGGCTGGAATAACAGGCGGTGAGAAAAGGGAAGACATGGCAAAAGATAGATAGCCAGTGTAGATGAAGGAAGAGAGGGAAACGCTCGTTTTTGTGTCTATTCATTCATCTATTCGCCGATCCTCGGTCGCCATTTCTCTCCCATTTTTACTGTTGCCTGCCGTGTTGTGTGCACACGGCGAGTTCTATGCATACCAGACAACTCACTATCGCTATTGGTTAACTATAATTACGAAACAGGCGACGTCGATAAAAATCGAGGACATAAGTGTCTGTATATGATGATGTTGATGATACGCGTCGCGTTATTTTACGTTGAACGAATTTCCAATGCACTAGTGACGACCTAATAGTGTGAGAACACGGTATTAAACCATTTTTATGGCGCGATCGACAAGCAGCTTCAGCATATTTTTATAATGGAAATATTTGGAAGGGGAGTTTTATATTGGGATAAAAAATTTATGGGTAAGTTAAAAGGCACGGAAATTTACAGAATACATATAATATGCAAAAATGTGTAAAATATGCAGCTGTTGAAAAAATTTCTATTCAACTAAAAGTATGAATTTGCATAAATGTGAATAAATTTATTTATGAACTAGTCTTTTGTATTTACCGGCGAAGTTCTACCAGTAGAGATAAAATTTTTATATTATCGATATATGGTGTAGCAATAACAGAATATAGACGAATAATTAACATAGCGTGGTAATTGACTGAGTAGTTTAATTTTTAACTGTTATTTTATTACATCCTAATAGACATAATGTGATGTGCGTGCGTCGAATGCTACAAGATGAATTGCCTGATATGACATGACTTATTCAATGTTCATGTGCTTTGATGTTACAAACTGAACTCTCTGATAGAACGTGATGTGTTGAACGATCACGTGTGTATTTCGATGTTATAAACCGTATTGCCCTGTTTAAACTATACAGTATGAGAATGAGATGTTATGTTACGAAAATGAAGAATTAAAATTTTCTCCACTGGATATCGGATATAAACAAAAAATTAAGAAATTAATAGCTGAAGAAATTAGCAGATAAAAACTAAGAAATTATGGAAGATATTTGCACACTTGAAAAAATAAAATTGCAACGAAACTAAATCGAAGGTATTCGACAGACTCATTAAAATAACCAGTTCGTGAGGTACTGGAAATTTGATGAGAATTCACTCTTGTCAGTCCAATAATACAATGAAGAATGCATCAAGAATTCGGAACGAGGAAATGGATATCCGTAGCTTTCATCCACGTTTCTTTACATCACCGCGTTTTCCAATTAATTTCATAGATTAAGCTTAACGAGCTGCACATTTTTTCCAGATTCGTAAATTGGAGAACGCTGGTGACCGTTCGCCACACGGAACATAATGCCGTTTGTTCGTTTTTCTGGCACACGTTGGAAAACAAAGGAGCTAAATGTAACTCGACAACAAAAGCTCGTTCATCGTGACCAGTTTACGAAACTAGTACGACGATGACGTAGAGTCGATATCGAAAAAATGGTCACGATATTTTATTAACATCATGGCACGAGCGAGAAGCATTAAAAGTGGATCGAGTAACGATGTCAAACCGATAGAAACCAGTGTTAAATCGACATCGAGGTGCACGACTCGAAACCGGCTAAGCATCGTGTTTTGATCGTTGTTTGGTTGTTGCCAGTTTTGTTACCCTTTTCCATAGTGGAGTTGCGGTTTTATTGCTATAAAGTTCCAACGAAGAGAGCCGTTCCTTTTGTTTCGGTACGATTCAATCTGACAGTACCAGTAGATTCAAACTTATATAATTTGTCCTCACAAATATCCGATTTTATTTCTGTACAGAATCACGAAAGTATTTGAACAGTTACCGTAGACAATTTTTATGTTTCTACCGATTATTCGAAAAATATTTGTCTCTAAAATGACCCAGCCACGGATGGCAAATTAAGTGCTTCGCTGACAATTATCGAGTTTCCCAGAAGCCAAACTGAACGGAAACCACTGTACTTTTTATTAATTTCTTAATTTCAGTACATAAGCACGCGAATTATATTTAATTCGTAAATCCATTCGTCGCAACTGGACATCATCGATAACATAATAATAAATTTTAAGGTAAATTTAAAAGACCGTGTCTGTAACATCGTCATTTCCTGCATTTTACAAATTACGGATATCGATCAATGAGACCTCTGATCAGTTCAATTATCAATCACGCTAAAGAAGAAGAAATATCTTATAAATATTATATTCGATATTAAGAAGATTTATAACAAACATTATAACCACCGCTTAATGATCATCGTGAGTAACTAGAATATTCATGCGATTTTTTAATAGCTAATAAATAATTTTCTACTACATTCCTACATGATTTTCTTTCATCTGTATAGTTCAATTTTTGAAACCACGAAAAACGGAAATCAGTGTAACCACACACCATAACCACTTCCACGCAATTGTAAAGCCGCCGCTTTCCGTTTGCTCTCTGCCTTTGATTAAGATTTCGCGACACCCTTGGCAATAGCGGCGCACACCAAGAACTTCATGGAACTTAGCAACCAACTACAAGATAGTTTATATGATTGATCGTTCCAGTTCAATCTCGAATACCTTCACATGATAATTACCGCCGAGTGCCTCCCGAAAGGGAGTTATTCGATCGTTTAACTGTTCCACGGTGATTAGCTTTCGCCGTTGTGAATTCGAGACACGACTTCGATTGCGTTATTCCGTGGATTAACGCTGAACGTTGGAGCACGTATACACATGCGGCAGTGGGAAATCGCTGTTGGATGAAATGACGAAATTGTTGTGGGATTTTTGGTCATTTATTAATTTGGTTATTGAAGTCAGAAAATATATTGACTTACTACATTGTTAGAATATTAGGGATATATCGGTATACAGATTTGTTTGGAGTATTCGGGATACTTAGAATATTTAGAGTATCTTTTCATGTTTTTTTATATTACATTATTTATATTGTATTATTATTAATTATGTAGAGTGATATTTGGAGTATTTACGGTGGTTGGAATTATTTGACTACAGTGTCAGAAAATTATTTATTCACTCGATCACTGGATTATTAATTAGAGTTGTGTGGTATTAAATTACATTATATAAGGCCGTATTAGGATATAGATTAGGTTGTTCTCTCCATCGAATTTTTATTTCTATTAAAAAAGATTTCATATATTTACCATAAGAATGAATCGTAGAACATAATAGTAGAGACGCTATTCGTAGGTATTCTAGAAATTTTTCGAAGTTTTCAGAAGCTTGGGATTATGAAAAAATTCAGTTCAGACGTAGATTTCGGTTACAATTGTTAAAAGAGTAACTTACTTTCTATTTACAGTTAAATTCGAATCTTCTAGTGATATACTTTATCCCATCATTAATTAATATAGACAAAGCGGCGGAAGCTGGACGAGGTAAACTGTTGCTTACGTCGCAAATATTCGTCGACCCGTATTATACCCAGGCATCGAGGTCAGAGATAAACAGTGGCAGGATTAAGGATTGCCCAGTAGGGACGGAAAAACGTGTCGTTGCCAGCGGCAGTCTGGCTCAATTTTGTGTTTCTGCCTCGTCGAGTGTACGCAATTAGTCGCAAATTATCAAACGTACTCTTGACTCCACTCGGTAGCGAACTTTTGATAAAATTAATTCGTTCTTATCGAGTGAACTCGCTTGAGAATCAGAGATTGGAATTCCGGCTCTGAACGCGTCAGTGTGACTTTAATACCGAATCGAGAATGCGTGTTTGTACGTACTTGCAGCTTCACTCGAGGGTCTTAGGAGGGGAAAAGGTGGCGGCGGCGATAAAATCTTTAATTTCAGGAAACCGTGGAAGTTAAGCCCTAATAGAAAAACCTGTATATCTAGAAATATTAAAACATATTAGGTACTATTAGTTCTCGCAAAGACTTGGAAAATTTATAACAGAATATAGTAGATAAACATGGATCTAGGTGACATATTATCGTCTCTTGGAAAGAAATGTACCTTTATTTTGGGAAATTCGGGAAAAAAGATTCAGAGATGAAAGTTCGCTCGAAACGTGAACAACTTGGTATGCAAACAACAGTTGCAACAATTTAATAATCCATTGTCCTGGTTGGTTATGGAGTAAATATTGGAAAATAAATATTTTCTAACTACGTACTCGAGCAACTTTAAATATCTCAGGTATCGCAAATATCATACATGCGAATACACTAAATACAACTTTAAAAACTCTGAACAAATAAATAGGTACTTTTTAAAAATAAAAATAGAGATTGTAAGGAAAGAAATACTGGGATGAAGTTTCGCTTGAAACGTGAACAACTGTGTGTATCAAGTAAATTGGAAGGCGATACAGAATAATTTCAAAACGGAAGTTATCAAAGAGGTACATCAAACTCGTTTGTCGATTCCTATAAAATACGCATAATAAAATAATCATCTATAGATCACTCGTCCGACTTCTCTTTCTAAAATATCCATCGAATCGAATGAATCGAATTTCTGCCCCTGCATATGGATCTGAGATCCGCACAATAGTAAATTTTGCAGCAGCCATGGAGTACAGTCGGAAGCTACGGTTTCGCGATGGTTCATTCGACTTGGATCGTGCCTTCGCCAGCATTATCGTGAATACACAAATTCCCTAGTAATCCGTGAATGCGTCGCGGTTACCCGCCGAAATCTCTGATATATATACCCATTTGAAATCCCTCCGTGAGAAATTTCATAGTTTTCCGATATTTCGCGATCAACGACCGCATCGATGCGAAGGAATGCTTGAAAATACGCCACTAAAAGGCCGTTAGTTTGTCGCAGAATTTTGTCCAAAGCATGCTTTGCATATATACCGCATATTTACCGTATCCACTTCCGGAAGATTTCTCGCGAACGTTCTTCCAACTCGATAGCCTCAACGGCGTTCAGAAATTCGAATTTCGATTGCTATACGGGACGTTCCAGTAAACCGTGTAGCTTTACTGATGTACAGGATGTGAGCGAATAACATGTACTGAGGCGATTCCTTATGGAAAGATAAGGTGAAAACATAGAATACAATTTTCTCATACGACGCAGCGGTTTCGAGAAAATCGACTTTGAAAATTAATCATGTTAGACGCGGCTAATTTCGGATTGGAGGGAGCAAATAATCGATAGGACGTTACTCTATATGTGAAAATATGTCGAAGATGTAGAATAAATTTTGTTTGCAAGACGCTTTGTCTCTGAGAAATATACATTTGAAAATATATTATATAAACTTATAACTGAAGACGTTCGAACTCTATCTTCTTGAAAATGTCTCGATCAGAGAAATTTTATCCCACATTTTTGTCTTATCTTCGCACGTAAAATAACTTTCTGTTCAATACTTGTTCATTAATTAGCCAAGTACAAGTATACTGGACAAATCGTCGAACTCGATTTTCCCAAAAACGAAATGTCATACGAAAAGTATTTATCCTACAATTTCTTTTTATTTTTTATATTTTTTTTTCCATAAGGAATCACCTTACTTGTAAATACTAATTCGGTCGCACTCGATATATGTCATTCCATGGATCTCGGTTCGTTCGTTTTCGAGATACCTAATTGTTCGTTACGTTACTCAAGAATTATCGGATTTGACTTCTTTAAATTTCTTTTTCCGATTACATGAAGACCATAGGAAAAGAACATAGTAAGCTATGCTTTTCGGGAGAGTTTTTAAGATCTTCTAAGGGAGCAATTAAAAATTCGGTACGTTATCAATTGCTTTTACGTTAAAACATGATAAACCACATTTTTCGTGATAAGTTACGCTTTTTACAGGTCCTTTCAAGAGAACAGTTTAAAATTCAGTACACTGTCTATCATTTCTATGTTAGCAACAACGTGTTTTTATTAAGCTTTTGGATTAAGTTTTCAAAAACATAGCGATAAAGTTATTCGGTTCCCTTCTGGTGTAACCTATATAACGTTTTTCTTGCTATTCTTGCCCCGCCTATCTTTCCATGCGTAAGACGGTCATGATGAATGAGACCGGGTCCGCTTTTCTTCTTATCGGCGCGGATAACACCGAGTGCCTGCACACGAACGCGATTTTCCACGGGCAAAATATCTGATTGGTCGTGGCTCGATGCACACGGATACATTATTGCTTGCAAGTCGGGGACTGGTTACTTTTGGTACGTATATTGCACATGTTATATTGGAATATAGGAACGTTCCATTTTCGTGATTTTTCGAAGAATTGGTGGATGTGTAAGTAGTTGCTGTTACGTCAGAGATGACTGTAGCGATGGAATATTTGGAGGATGCAAGCAATAAATAGGAATAAGGAGATCGATATTTGCTTCCAATATTAGATTCAAATATTTCGGAGTATAAGAAAATTTTCAAATTTACCTTCTCTGTACGAAATTATTCACAGACGAATAGTAACAGGAGAGATGCAATGTCTATTCTGTATATAATCCGTATATTTGGAGAAGTACCACATTTTGTAATATGATAGAACTGGTAGCACTGCGCCTGAATAACTCCGAAATACCACGATGAAAAATTCTTCCATATGAAAGCAGTGTGGTTTCGAGAAAGGAATTTCACGTACTTGAATATTGTCCTAAATACTGACCGGTCGAATTAATTAAAAAGGAAGAACGAAGGAATTTCGCTGTTATTATATTTTTCTTTAGTTACAACTACCTTGTACGAGTTTTCATTACCGAATTCCTATCTTGATATCGCGCAACAAGAAAAATTTCACTGAATCATGCAAATAGAACATCTCATCATGTTATTAAATTTGATTCTCTACGAAAGCAGGTGTTCAACCGCAAATCTCGAGCTTTCTAAAAAGAATCGCTCGAAGACGAACAAAAATCATATACAGTTAATCCAATGATACGACTTTGGTTAACCCGAGGAAAACACGGAAATACTTTTAGGGACTCGACCACGATCACGTTCCCGTAAACCTCTTACCAGTAACGAGCAGTAAGTAAACCCGAAAGCCTGGCCGAACAATACGAACGAACCCTCGCGACAACCTTTCGATCGTTGTCCATGAGTGCCGAGTACTGACCGAGTCACACGAAACTCATGGTTTCCAATGAACGATGTACCTTCGATCGAGCTACCAGTGTATGGGGCCAACCACCAGCTCGTCCTCTATTATCGTGGACAGTAATCCGACGTAATTCGATCTCCATCCGTGTATCCATTTTCGATCGTTCCTTCGAACCGTGAGGAGAAGATACTTTGGACAGGGTGTCGACTGTACACGTGAACTTGTACGTTGGAAGAGTACGTGCGTCGTTGCTCTTGCGTGCGGTAAAGGCAAGTCAGAGGTAACAGAGGTAAGCTAATCTTGTGAGAAGGTGAACTTGGGGGTTAAAAGAGAAAAAAAAAAAAAGAAAGAAAAACGTAGATGACCTTGGAGGAAAAGAGGTAGCTTCGAGGCAAGGTAACCTTGGGGGGAGATAACCTTGGGGTTACGCGTAATAAGCTGTCGAGATCCACCCGAAGAAATTTCGCGTAGAGTTCTCTTATTTTCCATAACGCTACGCAGCAGAGCTGATTCCCTTCTTTGGACTCCTTTCTTTGCAAACTCCTCCCAAGGCGTTCTCGTTTATGTTTGCTAGAGGTCCAAGGGCAGAAGACAATTTCCCCGTTACGTGGACAACCGAGAGTCTTCGACTAAGACATTTTTCCTTGAAAAATTGGGTTTGTGCATTGCTACTGTCCTACTCGCACTCGGAGGACCGACGTCGATAATATTTGACTTTAGGAGGAAACGCTTTCTGAAGTCTTTCTAATATTGCCTAAGGACGGGACATGTAGAGATGCAGAGCACGATTTGCTGCGGCACAGCAACACGTGCCTACTGATCACGCTTGTCTTTCGGATAACGTGGCTCAGAAGATCGCCTTTGTCCACGTTTCGCGTTGCGCATCCGCGGTCGCAAAGGACGTGATGGGATTACAGAAATAGGGTGGTCTCGGCGAGAAACCGGGCGTCTACAGGTTGTTGGTCTCCCGTGAGGTCCGTCCTACCCGTTGGCCGAAATTAATTCGTTACTTCCTGATCGATGGGGAAAGGGTCGTAAACAGGTTGATGACTTCGTTGCCTGTTCTTGAATAAACTCGTTATTCGGCTCGGTGCGTGGAACGATCGAACGATGATGAATCGACCGCAATATGGTTCGAGACAGGGGTGAGTCGGCTGGTATTGGATCATAGGGAAGGCTCGTGTTGAAATTGAGAAGAATTTAAAGGCAACATGGTTTCATGGAATTAACATCTTATTTTAATAGGAAATTTCATAGAATCAATATGCTATTTTAATAGAAAATTTTATCGGATTGGTATCTCGTTTTAATTGGAAATTCGAGGAATTAAATTTCGGAGAATTAAAATCCTATATTAGCGGAAAATCGAGAAGCTTTCTAAAAAGAAGCTTATGGGCCATGTAGGTATTTTCCGGTTAAATAGTTACATTATTACAGTGACTGCAAAATTATTTGCATACCATTTTATTTATTAAATTATCCACACAATTAATTAAATTCACTACAAAATTTGAATGCCATAAAAGTGAAATGTAGGGTCTGATAAAAAAAAAAAAAACGTTTGGAATAATATATGTACAATATATGGTTCATTTCATTCTGCCGTCTACCGTGTAGTTTTATTTTTTCAGCAGGCTATTTGTATTCTTCGAGAATTTGAATATAAGGATTGATGAGGGTTTCTTTCGGGCATCGATATGCTCGATTATTAAGGCATCTTCCGTGCCATATAACGGTGATCGATCGGTAAAAGAAGACTGCCCATAATTTGATAAATAAATTGCGATCCATCACGGTGGTAACGACATACTTCGCCACACGAGTAGCCAACTACCCCTACGTTCTTTCATCCTAGAGTCAATCACTTGGTTTTATACCTTCTCTCCCGACCGTACCTCGTATTTCACGGTATAAAAATACCGAGAAAAGATTTCAATCTAAGAACATTCTTCGCAAATTACTTTCACCGTCGAATTACTCACTTTATTGCAGTTCTTAATCCTCGTTCGCCACAATACTTTCCCTTTGTACCATAAAAACCAATCTTGCGGCAAACTGAAAGATTTTAATCTAAGAATACTCCTTGAAATTGATTTATTTTCCACAAAGAGTCCGGCTAGTTTATGTCTTCACATATTTCTATTCCCATTTGTAATAATTATAATATTCATCGTTCTTCAACCATAAGAATTATTCGTTTATTAAGATCCTAAATATTTTAATAGAATTATATTCCAAACAAACTTTCCTCAAAGTAAAAGAGTTGAACTTGCTCGAACTAAAAATATATATTTTTAATTGATTTCTTTCGAACGAAGTTTTTATATTTTTCATCCCCATTTGAGGGAATAACCATCATCTTTCAGCAACTTTATCATCCCTGTAAATTCTTTTGGAGATAAAATATTTCATTGGAAGAATATTTCTTGCAATTGGTTTGTTTTGTTTTTTTCTGCATTTACGGTAATATTCTTTATCTTTCCGCAATTGAGAAGCTCTTCGGATTATGGACTTATCTCGAGATATCCTCTTCTTCCGATTATCGCAATATATGATCTACGAACTTTATCATATATGTAGTATCGTGGACAAAAGGCCTAAAAGATATCGGGTAAACCATAAACATTGTCGCGAGCCGAGGTGCCGATAGGCCCATCAATGTTTCGTCGGTCCTTCAGTTGAATAGTTTCGGAGCAAAAGGCTTACGTGACTCTGGCCACGAGAAGTTGCGTAACACGTGCGTGGAGAAACTAAGACAAAGGGACAAAAGAAATATTAAGGCAGAGAGACAAATTCACAGTCAATGTCAGCGGAGAAGTCAAAGAGTGCGAGTTGCGTTGTCGAGAGAGTGTGGTCCGCGTGAGAGAGAGAGAGAGAGAGAGAGAGAGAGAGAGAGAGAGAGAGCGTTGGATCCGTTGTGACGAGAGTTGCAAATTAATTATTGAGTTATCTAAAGTATAGTACGTTATTGCGATTAGTTCACGTTAAACAACCATCGTTCTTCTGTTTAATCAACATCTGTACAATCCATATATTTATAAATAAATCATTATTAGTATTTCCCGATACTATATATATGTTTCCAAATTATCAATGTTGTATTACAATAATTCACCGAGGTATAAAGGAGTTAAATGGAGAAAGGGCATTTCTCAAGAAACGCCTTTCTTTGATTTAATATTTTTATACGAAGGACATTCTTAAAGATATTTTAACTTTTAAGAAGCATCAACAAAGAATATCAATTTTCATATTAATACTTCTGAGTAAACATTTACTTTTTTAAATCTATCTCCTATATCTTTAATAATAACCAATAACATCGATGCGTAATGTGTTGTGAGTTCATGTTCAAAATTAATTAATTTTTTTATTAAATACATATTTTATATACACATATATATTATATACATATTTAGTTTAATTAATTTTGTCACGCATTAATTTTGTCCACGTGATTATAGATGCCTGTGTGAATAGAATTAACGTGTAAAGTGAAATTATTGAAATTTGAATTTTAATACATAAAAAATGAGTGTATAAATATTTCTCATAATATTAAATTACGCTAAAAACGTAATTTTTATCTCATACTCGATATTTTAGCTTCCGATATAAAAGTTCTTACATCTGTTTTTTTTTACTTTACATCTGCTTAAATGCGCATTTAATAAGATATCGTACATGTGTAATTAATTTGAATCCATGTAGTAATGTATCGAGAAACTTTATCGCTTTTTTACTAGAAGTAACCATCATTTTTGGTATCACATTACTATATATTAAATGAAGTTTACCTACTACTGATTTTATAGGCGTCTCGTAAATAACGCAATCTTATAAACGAAGGAAGCTTCAACTTGAAATATCTCGGAAGACGATTTTAGTAGACACGCCCTTACTCCTCGACTACAAACACAGCTCGCTTATTAATGTTGCAAATTTTAATAAGATATTCTAAGAAATCGTATATATTCCACGCAAGTTTTTCTCGAACAGGAAGAAGCAGTTACTCCCTCGATACAAAGAGCGGCGTGGCATTGCGGCGATTAAATTTGTCGCAGCCGCGCTGGGAATACGCCACTCCCTTAATGGAAAGATTACTCGAGATTTTCTTAAGACGCCGCCACCGCGACGCCAGTGGACTTCCGCGTTCCGTTTAATGCGGTTCCAAGACTACTTTATGTAATTAGCCTTCAACGTCCAGAGACCCAATGTTTCCTTATTCCATAAGTTGTCATGTAATTGAACCGGTCCTGTTCTTCACAAAGCATTATAAATAAAACTTGACCAACCGCCGAGGGAATATTTCCACCGTTAATTGGACAGAGAGTACTTTGATCGAACTACGACGACCGTTTGTAATTTTTAATTAAAAAGATAATTGAAACTGTCTTGTGAAGTGAACTATATAATCGTACATCAGATATGTCTCCGATGGTTTCTCGTTTGATGATCAGTTTGTGATAATCGGGTCGATATGATCGTGAAGTTTGAAGCTTGTATGAGATTTGTATGAAGAAAGGGATGCGAAGATATTACACGAGAAGAATAATTACTTTTTTTCTTACTATAATTTATTAAATATAACTGCTACAATTATTTGGTCCTTTAAAGTAAAAATTCATAGCTGTACGGTACGTCTGACCACATTTATACAGCAACAACCAGAATCGATAACAATATACTATCGTAAATAAATTTGCAATAAGATTCTCCCGATACAGCCCTCCAGGCGACTTGAACAGAATCGATTTCACCACATAAAAACACCACTTTTCACCAGAAACCGTCTAACCGCATCGTACAAACCTGGCATGTACGTTGCCATCGAGATCGTTCGAAAAAACGAGGAAAAAATTGGTTTCTGCTCGGAGTCTCGTTTATTCCTTATGAATTTTAACAAGGCCGTTTCTGTGCTCTTGGCGATATACCTTCGAATATTTAGAAAGGAGAGCGAAGTGGAAACGATAACCGGTTCGACTTCCGATTTTTACAGTGGTAGATCGAGTGGGTTTTCGTTGAATTCGAATTCGGGACCTGACGAATCGCGCCAGTGGACCGTTTCCCCCGCTTTAATAATTCATCGACTGGCGGATAATCCGAACGATCGGCCCGACTAATGGCTGAAATACGTAATTACGATCTTTGGCGCCGCTCCTTCGCCGTAATTTCATCGTCGCTCCTCGAAGCTCACCTCGTAATCATAATTGTTTGGAATTAGATATTCTGAAGTTTACAATTTTCTGAATTTTCAATATTCTGAAGTTTACAACAAACAACTTTACAAAGTTAGAACTACAACTGAATGTTATGGCGAGAACACTTACAATTATTGTTATTTTGCAAGGCCTGATTATTAACACTTCATCGTTATCGTCGAGTCATAGATGAGCATAGTAGATCGAATTAGAATATTTAATACTAGAATACCTTCTCATTTTCTTTATTATTGTATACGCTTGTGCTCTACGCGAAAAGTGTGTTGAGAAATCTGAATGTGTATCTTGTGAGAATCTGTTTGAGTAATATTCGTCATCTTTAATGAAAAACTGACTTACGTTAATTGGCTGCAGATCTCTGCAAATATAACAATCAGACACATAAAAATACAACGTTCTAAACTTGTAAAATGCGGAAGATTTTAAAATGCAACAATCCAATGATTCAAAATGCAATAATTTTCGAAGGTTGTTCGAAGTCCAAAAGACCAGAAAGTCGAAATAGTTGTTATGTCTAAAGTAGTTCAAGTATTTATGCAAACTTTTACGTATAACTTCATTTATCTAAACTTTTCGGCGAACGAACGATTTATATAATTGGAGTTCATACAATGAGGTACGAATTCACCAAATTTTACTTACTACCTGTTATTTTTCGTTCGCATAATAGAAGCTTACGATCAGATAAATGAATTCAACCGGAAAAAGTTCAGTTGATTGGACATTAACTAAAATTTCGTTCCTATGAAAGTTTAGATAAACGGAGTTTTAGCGGTTCTAGAACAGCAAACGACCCGATTAAATGTGTCTTATTTTCAAGTACGATTTATTTTTATTTTTCAAATTTCATCTATTCACTAAATGCATATTTAACTCTAGAAATCGTATGAGAGACTTAATACTAATTGTCTCCGGATCGAATGATGCAACGATGCAGGTTCGATCGGTGGATGTATCGTTAGCTTGCGCTCCAACGATATTTCCAATCGATTATCGAAGGTTGAAATTGGAAAGGTCCTGTGGGAGTCGACAGAATTGGTTACACGTGGACCGCACGAGAGCTTTTGGGAATTTTTCGATCGAAAATCGCTGCATTTTACTGACGCGCAATTTTTAAAGTAAGTAGTTTTTGAGGGTATTTGGTATGTTTTAAATTTCGATTCACGGATTGAACCGTCGGGGGACTAAAAATATTCGTTGGTCTTTTAGTGGAAATTAAATTTCAAACGAATGGTGGAGAGAGAGTGGCTTAAATGAAAAATTTGGAATGGCAACTAGATTATTCTTATTTGATTTTTCGAATGAAAGGGGTTAATTAAATTTACCAATTTTATATAAGGTATCCTGTAATTGGTAATATAAATGGGAAAAATCAATCGTAAATGTAGAATAAAATTTGTGCATACGAGAGTTTGCGTCAGGGATGATTGGCTTTAAATATATGGTTGACAACTATTGGATTAGTCGGTAGCATAATTGAATTTAAACTCGCAAAAGAAAATAATTGTAATTCTGTAAAGGTTGCATTATTGAAACTACAACTGCAATTTGAAACAAGCTCGACGTTCGGTTTTACGTAAATTACATTCTAAACAAATAACATTGTGCTTATTTAACTCTTAAGTAAACTATCCTAATATTTTTTTATTTTTATGAGATACATTTAAACAATTAAAGTTTCTCATACTTTTTATCCTTCAAGCAAACGTATGTTACACAAATTGTTATTAAATAAGAACTAACAATGACTAGAAAAAATAAAGGCGGCAGAAATAAAAATAAAATGTCTGCTTTCTGAAATATATTAAATTGACGGACAGAACATTTTATCTCTTAAGGATAATAGTTCTAATAGTAATAGAACTTGAAAATGCTAATAATAAAATTTGAAGAGTTGATAAGAGAATTTAAACGTAGTACGCATGATTAAAGAGTAAATGATAAATATTCGATGAGTGATATTCGTTATACGTCATCGTGCAATAAAAATTGTATTTTCTGCGTTTGAATTATTCGTGGAATAAGCTGCGGTGCATCGGGAATCAGGAGAACGAAATCAATTCTACGGGATGCCGATGGAAATTTTATTTCTAGTACATGTTTCTCTCGCGGGGATCATCGGGCTTTTATAAACAACATCCTTATGAATATTCGTACGGTCCATAACGCTTTCCAACTGCGTCGGCGTTCGATCTGAATCCCCTTATTCGACTGTTTCTTAATAAATTTTCATGCGGACAAGGCCTAGCGATATCTGTCAATTACTGCTCGCCATGAATATTCAGAAGTGAGAATAATCGAAGTTCGCAAAACGCATCGTTTCTTTCATCCCTGATTCTACGAGGACACGTGTATTCGCAGAACGAGAGATTCTTTGCCTCTGGGCTGTTTTAATTGGAGCTCGAACACCCAAACGATTCGTTAAAACTTCTCCTTTGGAGGTTATGCTGTTCCAAGGGGGATGTTTTACGAAGTAATTGAATGGAAAACGATGAATATACTCGTGACATGTTGATATTAGTGTTAATCGAATCAAATGAAACAGGGTGGAACGTGGTGTTGATTAAAAAATAAAGATACTGTGGTTCTTGTATGTCTTGTTATGGAGGTTATGTTGTTCCAAGGGAATGTTTTACGAAGTACTTGAATTAAAAACGAGGAATGTACTTGTGACATGCTATTATCAGCATCAATTAGATCGAGTAGAACAAGGAGAAACAGAATGGAACAGGATGCTAATTTTTAGAGAGAATGCTTTACTTTTTGTTCGTTAAAATTTACTATGTAGAAAATGTTGCTGCAAAAGGAATGTTTCACGAAGTAATTGAATGAAAACGATAAATATACTCAGTGCCTTTTTCTCGTTAGTGTCGATTAAACCAAGTGAAAAGGGTAGAAGAGGGTGTTGATTTTTAATGAAAATAGTTTGGATTCCATTCGTTAAAATTTGCTTTGGAGGTTACGTTGTTGCAAGAATATGTCACGAAGTAATTGAACGGAAAAGTGTGCCCATAAAATATTATTGCTGTTAATTAAGACTAACACTACTAAACCAATCAAAATGACTGGTATCACTTATTTCGTTTTTGCAATTTCTAAGAACATGCAAGTATATTTGATAATATTAATATTTACTTTTACCGAGATAAAAACATAATTTTATATAATTTAATTATTTCCTTCGTATTGATTGAATTCTAAGTAATCACGTATAATAGAAGCCGATAGTCTTAATATTAAATTAAATGTAGCAAAGGGTGGCCGATTTTCAAAGAAAATTGTGGCCATTTTGACTACTATTATTCATGGAATTTGAAGGAAAATTTTGCGTTCAATAGCAGTTTAATAAGCAATAGTTAATAGGCTTAAATCCTTAGACAGAAAAGCTTCGGTTCTTTGGTAACTCTCACTTAGTCGATCTTTCGTTCTTATTCTTTGGGATTTACAATCTTCCACTGAAACTTAAATCTTCCTTTTCTCTTATATAAGAATTCAGTTTGGTTTTAAGAATTCAGGCCGGGAAGGAGTAGAAAAAACGTAACAGATTTAAGTTAAACAATTAAAAAATTCTATGGTAAATCGCGTTGACGTGTTTATCTTGTGTACTATATTCCCATAACGTTTTTCGTTTAATCATCTTTTTTTCTTTGCTTCCTATCTCGCAGCTGTTTCGTCCAGTTAGGCGAAACAATGGTGATTAAATTAAAAAGTCGCGGGAACAAGTTTTACAAGCCGTCATTCTAGAGGCATCGTAAAAGCTTAGAAATTAAGGAAACAATATTCTCGAGATTTTTATGATGTTCTTTGACCAGCGAAACACGTTGTATTTCATAATGCAAAATATTCCACTCACAAAGATATTTTCTATCAATTATTATTTATTAACTCTTTTAATTTATCCTTTCCATTCTTCGTTTTGAATACAATACTTCTGAAAGTAGTAGTGTTTTTTAAAATAAAATATCTAATCGCTTTCGAAAACTCCTAATTTTTCACACATGTATGCATTCTACTGCTGAAATGTATCAAATACAGCTTCGTGGCTCCAATAGAAATCGTATTAACAGCAACCGTTAATTATAATTTTCGACGTTTTAAACACTAAAAAAATTCATGAGCACCAGACAATATCTAGATTGTACGAAATTAACACGTCTATACTTTGGTTTCGAAAGATACGAACGTTCATGAATTTTCACGCGTTCATATTTCGAAGCGTCGCGTCGATTAACGTCACGACGTTTCACGGGCGGCCGCGTGACTAATTCGATTCCATGGGAGTCGAGTTCGTGGTGTCTCGTACGAGTTGCCCGGCGTCGCGGCGACACCGAAAACCCCGATGTCCGTGTCTCATCGGGACGCGGTCAGTTTTCGCGCGCGGAAACTGATAAACCGCGTTAGCGAGCGAACAGACTCGCCTATTCCCGACAGTACGTTGCTATAAAACCACTTTACCGTGTCCTCGTTATCCCATCGAACCGGTAATATATCTTTTATCCCCCATCATTCCGTTATTTATACACACTGTTCACTTTTTGTTAGACAGTAGGTTGATACTTACGTCGTTTCGACGAGCCATGCTAATGTTTTTCATCGTATCATAAAAAGGTATACTTTTCAAATAAATTTGAAACGATACTGTAAAATGATTTTTAAGAACAAAATAGAAATTGTATGTTTCTTGTGTTCTATACACGAAAATTAAAATTAAACTATAATTAAATTTGAAATATTCGCTCTCAGGAGAGAAACGGAATCTATTCTTGTTCATTTTCTGATTTTAATGAAACTGTACGATCAACTGGGAGAATATTTTATAAGATCCAGAGGTGTAATTATTTTTAATACCTTTAATATCGTAACACTGAGATGAATAATATTTTTTAAATTTCGAAGGAGACGGGAAGTCACGTGTTTCGTTTCGAAACCGATAAAAGAGAAAATCTTCAGGCAGGTGAATTTTAATCAGGAAAACATTTATGATTCCAGGTATTAAGCCATATCGAATCTATAACAACATTTTTAAAATAAATCCGGACATTTTCGAGAAATCAATTTAAAAATAGCAGTGAATCTGTATTACCTGTTATAAGTATATATAATATTTATGGTAATATATATTTCGTGTATTTCATATATATGTATTTGATATAAATATTTTACATTTGGGATTTATATATATTTCTTGGTGGTAAAATATAATAGAAGAAAAGCAAAGAATTGCGTAAATGCTATTCAGGAATGGCATTGGCTTATAGTCCCAATGACGTTTCATTGACTGGACATGATATTTCGTTAATTGGCCAATTATGTTACAGCGGAAACATTCTGATTAAAGTGTACTGAGAGATCCGATTCGACGGAGTTAATAAAGTTTCATGTTAAACACCTATCAAATACCAGTTAAATTGGAACCATGATATTCACTTATTTGACATATTAATTATTAAATATAACATATTACATAATACAGTTTAATTTCACAAATTAATTTACTTGTATAAAATGCAAAAGATGTACTATAGCATCCTGTAAAGTAAACAAATTTTAAACTGAAATTTTTCGATAAATATTTTCGACTCGAATCAGGTTATTAATTTATCTGATTGATAAACAAAAAATATATGTATTTTATAAAATAAATTAACCCTCCGATCGAGAGAAAATCTGGCATCTTAAAGTGGAAATTCGTACAAATAAGTCATCCCAACCAGGAATCACGAATGCAAGCAGCATCTTGCGTTTCATTTGTGTACTTTTGTATAGAGATCCAAGAGTTGTAAATCGAGTAATTTCGAAACGTAATTCGAAAACGTGGAAACGCGATGCTGCGGTTGATCTCTGGAAAATCCTTTCATACTTTGATTTTATCCGATGATTTTATGATTACTCATCCAAATTCGACCACTTGCAGCAATTATCAGATTTACCTAATCCTAACGATTCACGTAAATAGACTTTCGTTAATTTAAAGACTAATCTAACGACTTTCGTTAATTTAAAAAACGACTGGAAACTATATTACGATCAGCTTGTTGAAAAAACGGTTACTTACGAGAAAGAAAATAGATAGTTCGAAAAAGCTTTAATGAAGCTACCTTTTATCTGAAAGGGAATGATCGCGATGATAAAACAGTGCGTCAACGTTCGAACGAACCAGTTTCACGGCATACAGAGGCGATCGTTTTCGAAACGTGAAACGCGGCGAGCAATTAAAACTTTCCACGGTGTCAGACTCGCTGACAACACAACAGATTTCATCTTTCGGAAGCGCGCACCGGCGCAGCCATGATATAGTTCCGATGAAAACGCCCTAGAAACGACATGCTTCCTTCGACGAGAGCTCTATAAGCTGGCGTTCATTGCTTTGCAGCTGACTGCGAAACACCGGTCGGAATTTCTACTGCGGGACGCGTCTCTGAAATGTTTGAAGGAAATTGTGGAGAAAAGAGACGCGTGGGTTGCATTTAGCTCGATTATTCGTACTCGCGATCGATGCGATACACATTTACTTCCTTCGTCGAGATTCGAGTCAAGCGATAAGATACAAATCATATGATGCAATAAATGTATCGTATAAAGTATTTTAGTAAATGTTGAAGAAGTTTAGTAATTTCTAGGTTAGATAATCTTTCCTTTTTTTTCTTTTTTTAATTCTGTTACATCGATTATAGTCAATTCTCACAGACAATTGCAAGTGATATAAGTTTCGGACAATAAAAGGTTTCTATAACAGATAAAATGTAACGGATCGTTTTTTGTTAGATGATCAACACGCAGTAGAAGAGGATTGTTACTAGCTAAACGAGACTATATCTGATCCGTTAAGTAGAATAGAAACGTCGTTGATCAGACAAAGTGATGTTTTTAGAGATTTTCACACAAAGCCTCAAATTCAGAATATCGTCTACTTAAAATTAGAACAGTCAATTATAATTCATAATTTATAATTCTAACAATAAAGGATTTATAAACACACGACTTGGAACACAATCTTCGTTAAAAATATCAAATATATTTGTAAACAGTTAACTGACTTATATATTTGTACTCTACAAACTTATACTCTTAAAAACCAACATCTGCAAAAATGAAACTCGTCCTAGTTTTCATCCAAATCTACTCAAACCCATCTAAATCCACCCAAACCATTACATGTTTCCCATAAAACAGTGGAAACGAATGATCAACCTTCTAACTTCTTTCAAAAGAAAGGCCAGGCGATGTTCCTCAGCAAAGTCTCCTAAGATCCTCCTCCAATCGAGCTGTTCGCAACAAAAGCATCGTTTCAAAGCATCATTCTAAAGGATCCGCAGCTTGGAGCTTGGAGAATTCGGATTAGCGCAGCAGGAATTCCGGAAAGCGCGGGGACGTTCCGGTGTGTGGTCTCCACCGTGTGTAAGGTGGACGTTTGCGTGTTCTGAAACTTGCAATATCTCTGGCAGGTATTGCGGGTTGCCGGAAACGCGCCATTCGGAAATTCAAATCCAGATCGATATTTACTCGTAGAAAAGGAAACAATAGGATCCGCTGTCAATTCTTTGGGTTACTTAAGATGAGACGAAAACTATTTATGCGATTTTATAATTTCGCAAATACAGTAATACGAGCCCAGGCAAAGACTCGTCTCACTCAATGAGTATTATAACCAGTACCATACTTTGAGAAGCATATACATTCTTGCACGTTACGTGTATCTTTGTAACTTTAAATTTAGTATAAATACATTCGTAACATACATCAGACATAATAACGAAATTAAACGAATTAAACGAAATAACGATCCGAGATACTTTAGGGAGTTCAGATAATTAAAAAATAATTTGATTTGAAAATTCATGACATTTTTAAAAGATATACAAAGGATAATCCCCTAAGTTTTACAATGACCTACATATAATCCTAGTTGTGAAGATATATAAGGTATAATCCTCTAGGCTTTGTAATAACTTTAACAATTGTGATAATCCTAAGACTTAGAACAATCCTAAAGCTTTTAATAGATACCCAATAATTTTTTAAATTTACCTGATTTTCCGTCAGTGTCCAACGAATGAATGTATCGACGTAATTGCTCGAAAAAAGTTGCCGAAAAAAAAAAAAAAAAAATAGCGAGAGAACGTGGCGAGATGAGTTTTCGTTCGATCGAACGTATCGTGGAAAACTGTTTCATGTGTTGTGGGATGAAACGTTTGTACCCAGTTAAGACCCTTTTCCGTACAACACAGGGAAGTAGGAAGCGTGTACGTTTGACGGGGTGAATGACGGGGTGCGTGGTGATCGATTGGAAACGGAGATTCCTTTTTGGTTGTGCTTCCGTACGGAGAGCGTGAGGTGTTGACGAATGAGGTGATAAGCTGCGATGGATGAGGAACTTATGGACGGAAGTCCCGTGATATTCGATTAGAGGAAATCGAGTATTTCTATGATATGTACGAGACACGAGACACGAATCGCACGAAAACCAAGCTGATCAATTCTACACAGAAGGTAAATCGTCTTGCTCCTTTTTAGAAGAAATTCCATATATTCAGGTTAAAATAATCAACTCCAGATGCGATATTTATTATCAATTTATCACGGATGATAAACGAGCCACTGTTAAAAGTAAAACTCATCAACATTTCTTCTTTAATTTAATTTTAACGAGAAGGAGTATTATTAATCCTTTTCACTTTTAAGTGGCTCATTTATCGATGGTAAATTGGTAACGAATATTGTGTCTAGAGTTGATTATATATTGTATTGACTATAAAAATTGAATTTCTGTAATGTATGACAAATCCATTATCGATAACAAATTATTTATAAACGTTGTCTGGAATTGATTACGGATATCGGCCGTAGAAATTCAATTAATTTTATTACATAATACTTATGTAGTACTACGTCTCCTTTATAATATCCTCATATTCATAGGTACATTATATGCATGGATAGGAGTGTTATATTTCCCATGATAATGGATTTTCTTCGAATGTCTCATTATCGAGAATCCGATCACGCTTACGCGTTCATTTAATTTAATTCGACTATTCAATTATCCATGCGATTAGTATTCCCGGAATCTCGAAACTACTACTCGTCCGCTAAACAGATCCAATTAATCCCTCATTAGGGGAGGCAGAAAATTTTCGAATAAAATTCCCTCTATTATTAAACCGCGGTGCGCATTTGCTTGCGGAGAGAGCAAGGGAGACAGATGGACAACGTGTGTATGCGTTGCGCGCTTTTTATAACTCGCCATAAAATTAATACAGGCCGCTTACGGTGATGTAATTAAATTATAAGGGTTAAAGTGGGTCGCTTTGAAAATAACCGTAACACTCAACCATCGTTTTATTCTGCGTATAATTCCCGTACTACTGTTTATTTTTCGCTATAGACGCCACTTTTCTTATTACGACACAAGCTTTCGTAATTTTTCCTCCAATTAAATCTATCTCTGTTTTAGCGCACGAATAATAGATTAAGTACGCGTAGATAAGTAAGTAGATGAGAGGCGTACATGGTCAGGCAGATGATACAGCAGTCCGCTCTCAGTTAATCAACACGCAGTAGTAGAGGATCGTCGCTAGTCAGACGAGTAATGCCAGGTTCCGTTTGATCAACCAAGTAGAATAGGAATGTTAGTCGGACATGTCTAGAATGACGCAATCTTAAGAACTTTTCAAGCACTTTTGAACTCTTATAATCCGACAGTATCCACCAAGTGGAATTCAGTTTCTCGCAAGCTCTAGTATCAACTTTCGACAACGGTGGAAATTCTTCTATGATTATCTAGAAGATTTGAAAAGTTTGTTAGCTCTGATAGGCAATCTTCATCGAGCTCTACGAATTTTAAAATGATGCTATCTTACTATATAGGCTGGTATCCTAATAAGTTGATGTCAAATTGATACAACACATTATAAGCTGAAATAGATGAGAAAGATTCATATGAACCTTTGAGTCATTAAGTAAAATTGTACAACATTGCTCGCTTTCATAGCTGCTCGTTGATAAATAATGGTTTCTAAACATCTATCACTTCTTACGCGATTTTTTTTTATTTTCAGATACAGTAGTTGTTCGAAAATTTCTCCGTTTACAATAAAATAGACTTTCGGTCAATGAAATAGTAACTCATAGAATATCTTGAATATTTTTATCTTTGTACGAGCGATAACCATCGCTGGTGATTTGTCACTAAATCGTCAGTTAATCCGATCAACTAATCTCAACAGCAAGCCATACTCAGAAACGTGTTTCCAGTAGCATACTCGGTGTCAGTGAAATTGCGTGGCGACGAAAAGAAAATAGGACAGTTCCGTGGCGCAAAGTTATTCGAAACGCAGAGTCCACGAGCAGAATTCGAGTGAATAGCTGAGAGCGTAGAGGCTATGCCCGGAGAATTATGACGGAAACTTCTACATCCAGAGTTCTTGTTTAATTAAGTTCGTTAAAATCGTGTTTAGAACACGCGCCGTTCGCTGCCTCGGTATTTCCATAATTCATCGTATAAAGACCGCGTGTACGTGTCTCCTTTAATTCACCGATTCTCAGCTACGCGCGAAGACAATACGAACTTCCGGCTTAGCACCGGAGTACAGCAAGAAACATTCTCAGGCGAATATTGACTCGACGTGCTAAAAATTAATAGCTCGTTTACTTACTATGCGCAGTTTCCCTTAATTCGTTTCATTCAGAATGAGACACTTTTGTGCTGTGCATTATCGTAACTTTGAGATCTCAAATTGTATGAGTTTGTATAGGGTGGTATTTCTAGTATCTTATAACTTCTATGTACATGTATGTTCTAATTAGTTTCAAATTTTGTCAATATAATAAGTACTTTCGTGCGCTGTATGCATACGATGTATCATAATCTTCGAACAATAAATTGTTGATTCGATAGAACAATTTTCGAATGTTTGACAGATAATACGACGCAGTGGATGGACTTTGATTATCTAGACAAATATATTATTTCGATAACAAATAACAAATAACACAGATCCAATGTATTTTATTTGCCAGGATCTGATTCCATTTCGATCTGATAATGGTGATTAATACTGTCTTGTTTATAATTCAATTTGATTTGGCTTGAGGCTGTATCTTGTTTACTTGTTGTGATTGAACGGGAGTATTAAGTTTCGGGTTTTCCTATGTAGAAGCGAAGCGAGAAGCGATTAAGTAGCGTTTATCACAAACGTACTACTTGTAAGTTCATGAATCATACATTCTCAACAACTGAAACAATTTTGATATCTTCTAAAATTCATCTTCTAGGATTACAGATTTTCAAAGCTAAATAAATTCCCAAATCGCTGTCAAAAAAATTATGTTGTACGTAAAATTACGCTATTGCAGAATTCTTGGAAGTTGCCAAGAGAAAGAAATTATTTCTATTATGTGATTTCGAACCATCGAAACCTCGTTGCAGTTCCTCGTGGAATCGTTTTCGTTCAACTCGTTCTACAATCTAATAACAATAATTCACGATCGTTAACACGGTCAGTAACAACGAGCGGCGCCCGTCGAAAAAACATTCTCCCCGCCCCCGCCGATTTTTACTCCCGAGCGCGAAATTGTTTTATCTCGTCCCCGTTTCGGTATAAAGTGGTTCCTTTTGCCAGCGGCCGAGATCGAATGAACACGGAAATTTGCACGTATTCAATTTATGGACCGGCACCGAGGCAGAGTCGCGTGAGTAAATTCCGCGCGCATTGGATATATGTATAGTCAGGACGAAACTAATAGACAGTGGAGAAACAAAGAGGGGTGGTTTCATCAACGATGTAAAAAGTGTGTCAGATATAACAGCGGCAGGAGGGGGTGAATGAAATTTGGGGAAAACATTCGATCGGGTAACTCGAAACGCACGACGAGCAGTGCTTAATACGATTTTAATTAATATCGAGGGGATCTTCATTACTCCGTCCGCCTGGGTAGAGAGCTTTTTTTTCAATCCGGTTTTGTAAATGCAATTTTTTACGATCGATCACCGATGAACGGGGAAACATCGGCGTGTTTACACTCGCTCGCGTAGAAATTTAATTCCCTTCCACCCTCGCGCGCGTGTATTGGCGAACGCGATGAAAAAAAGAATGAAAAATAAAAAATTGAAAAAAGCCGAGCGCTTCGGTCGGCGAGAGAACGGAATAATTGCGGTTCGTAGACTTCGATGCATCGTTCGGAAGCATTGAATCTACGCTCCTTGGCAAAAGCAGTCATAAGCACGCCATTGCTTTCGTTCACAAGCCAAACCCCTACATCGTTCGCATTTTCACCCTTCGCAACTGGAAAATTCTACTCGTTCTCGTTTTCACGTAGAAATGTTCGTTCGATCACCTGTGAAACCAGCAATTTCTACCGCAGAATTCCACCAACGTTTCTCTTCTACATCCACGTGTATAACTATCCTTTCTACACCGTATTGGCTAACTGTAGGCGAACTTCAGCTTGCGCGCAACATTTCTATGTTCTACGTGCGCGCTGGTCGACTATTTTGCTATGCGCTTCGAGATAGGCGTGTCATGTGTACAGCCACAGGACTATCGATGCTTATAGTTTCTTCTTTCCTGCGAGACACGCTTTCGCAACGATATTCGTTGCATGAACTTCAGCAAGTGGGTACCACAGGTTTTCGGAAGAGGATGTGTCGAAAAGGGAAGTGTACGTGGAGAATTCGTGTTTATCACAAGAATACTGTGATATAATGCTTTTATATATACAGGGACGTTTAAATTTGCAGAAATGTATTACGATGCACGTGAAATATTAGAATACATATCAAGTGTTCAAAGTAGAATACTAATTAGAGAATGAAAGAAATCCTTATTTAGATTCTATTTCCATGGCTAATTAAATTTTTTTAAATTCACACATTAAATAAAATTTGTATATTACATTAAATTTTAATCTTGATTAACGTAAGCTGGTAATGTCTAATAGATCCATGTTCGTTGCTTATTAGTATCATTTTACGCGTGACATTGTTATATCGAAAGATGTTACAAGGGATGACCCATCTTCGTCTATGAATAAATACCTACGCTATTGGCATACGTATGTCTTTCAAACTGTGCTAGATCTTTCAACCCGTTCCTACTACTTATATTAATTTTAATTTCCATTTTGCTGACTAAATCCCGTAAACTATTATCGTTAGCACGAACTAATTTCGAAGAAATCGATACTATCGCTTTGTATTTTATTCTTTTAAACGATAGACTAAAAGAACAAAAATATCTGCCGCATCGCTGTTTCCATTGAATATTACAGTAAATGATTATTGTTATCATAAGAGAACACTAATAAATTTCTATTTTATTCTCCAAAAACAAGAAATGAAAAAGAATATCCACTGCTTTATTCCGTACATTGGACATCACATCGCTTTCATTACCAGGAAACATTTGAAAAAGCAATTCGCGTGCAATGCCCACTCATAATCACTGGCTCGTAGCAATGCAAACTCCCACTCGAACCGCAATTCACAATTTCCACTGCTACGCTGATCGAAAACGTTTGATTGATGGCTGAAACGGCCCTATCATTGATTACACCATTCGTGAATCCCATATTCTTGTTTCCTCGTGGTGGACGAACATTCTTCTCCGAATTTCTGGGCCAATGGCGACCGGTCATTGCCAGTTGCATTTTTTACTAGCTTCCACGACGAGAAGCGAATTAATTTTGTCGACGGGCTTCCTGAGCGAAATGGACCGCGATTTTCGGGATTTCGGGATTCACGATCTTCCAGCCTCGTTATTATCCATCGTCATTGTGATAATGAAGCCACGTTCGCGAACATGCCACGCTACGACCGGCATAATCTAATCAATTAGTCCGGCTTGAGTTACACGAGGACGATGGCCTGCAATTTTCAAATTGAACTCGATCCCGATAATGAACTGGAAAACTGACCGATATCATGGCGTAGTGTGACAATTTGTAATTTATCTTTCTTCATCCTTATCTTTTTTTTCTATTTTCACTTAGATTTTACAATTTTTTTAAGTTTAAAGAAACTGACGTATTTGCAACATTTTGATAAACTGTTGTTTGGTCTTTAATGAAACTTCCGCAGCAAGTCTGTATAAGTAAAGTTTTTAGTCGACTAGTATCGATTCGTTAATCGGATCACCGAGTGAGAATAATCAAAGAATTATTAAAGTATAGTTACAAAATTATTAAAGTTGTCGTAATGCTTTTTAATTTTAAAGAATTATTAAATACATCTTTATTCATCTAATTATAAAAGTTTGCTTATCCCAGTCCACTTGTTCTATAGAGTAATATTTTCAAATTTAAAACGCGAATTCCTCTTTCCTTCTTTCTCTCTCTTAGAAACTGAGTGAATTATTATAATTACATGAACAACGATTTTCCACGATTTAAATTAAACGGAAATATGATCATAGAGAATGAGAAAGTGAATTTGGAATTTAAATAATTAATTTTAACGTTTAGGATACGGATGACTGAATATAGTTGAAATTTCGGAACTTCACGTCAAAGCAAAGAACCAACGCTAAATTTCGAACGAACGAAAGTTCGATACTTTAATGCTGGGAACTCGAAGGTCGACGAGCGAACGGAAGAACGCTAAATTTCCACGTTCCTTCTCTTTATCGTTAATCAACTAATTAGCGATCGTTGTGTTGGTCGGTGATCCCGAAGGTGTCGCCCGAGGTTTCATTCGGCTAGCTCTCCCGTTGACCTCGATTCCCCTTGTATGGCGGAATGAAAGAGCATCCCGAGAGACCAGTCGCATTGAAAAAGCTCGCACGATAGTTTCTTGCCCCTCTTTTCACCCTTCCATCCACTCGTTCCACCTAATGGAAAACGAAGCACCGAAAATCATTCTTCTTTCTGTACTTTCACTCGATATTTCGACGACAGCCACCCACAACAATTTGCCATATCCACGATCTCTAAATCCTTTCCCGTTCTGTATTTTATCTGTACGATTTATCTTTCCGATATCGAAATTTACGGAAAAGTAATATACGTCACGAACCAACGTTCTTTTCTCAGGAATGAATTTTACACACTTGGTAGCATGCGGCCGCATATTTTTCTTGTCAGAGAGATTTCTACATTTGGTGCAATATTTGCCTTAATTGATTTTTTAAAGTTTTGCCGAGATGCACGAAGACGTAATAGTTGCGCCAATTAAATATTAGATATACATCATTAAAATAAAAATTGAGACACCTGTTTTTTAACTCTGGCTATATTAAATCGCCTGGTAATGTTATTATTAATTTCGAATTAATTCTATAAATGGTAATAATAATTTCCTTCAATTCGATCAACATTTGACGAAAAGCTTTTCAGACATAGCAGAATTTCGACCTAATTTTTATAAATCTTTTAGACGCTAATGATGAAAGTACTATTGATTCCAGATTCTTTTTTACTATAATTGAATCGATGAACTTTATGTCCCAGATTTTTTCGGGCCATACATTGTCAGTATATAGGTCAACATATCGTTGTTTTTCTTTTTTTTTTTAATTATTATAACTCTGTAACGATGCTTTCAACGACGTGTATTTATAATACAACATCTTTTCCTTATCTTGAACTATAGAACAACGTTTGGCCGGAAGAAATTGGGACATCCTGCAGGCATCGTAAATGGAAATAAGTAAACAAATGTGAACGAATCGAAATAGTAAAAGAGAATTCGGTTTATCGTATCGAGATGTGACTCGTAAAACTCGGGAAGTTGCAGTGTTGAAACTTAAGCGATACATGTCGCGACATACGATCGGCGACACAGACGATAAGTCGATAAATCGCGTTGCGTCGTAAAATCTTCGAGTTTTACAAGAAGTACGAGCCTGTTTATTACCCTTTCTCATAAGGCTCTCTCTTTCCGAGCCATTTGTTTCGACATTCCTTACAAGGCCTCGACTACGCGTCGACCTCTCGACAAAGTATTTGGACGATCTCCGAGATAGTCATACCAGGAACTCCGGAAATTACCGTTTATCATTCAGCAAGTTTCGCTAACAAATTGACGAGTCGAAATGATAAACAATGTAGATACCGGAAGCGGAAATTTCCAATAGAAATAAAAATTGCATTTCTATCAATTTTATTACTTATATAATTTATTACGCGAATATTACGGATTCTTAGTATTTATTACCTTTTCAAATTTTATATTATACTACTTATTTTATGTAGAGATAGAGCCTTATCTAATATACAACAGGTTAAAGTAAAATACATATAAATCTATATAAACGTAAAAAATACATAAAAATGTACTTTACATGTGTCGCGTAAGTTTTATAAGAATTTTATTTTATTCTAAAGGGGATCTTACAACGATAGCTCCATCTTACAATGACTTCAAAAGTTAAAACAAATTGCTCCAGGGCATGAAACATCTCTCACAATATTATGAATGAAATCTACGTTATTTTCTACTAGAAGAAAAATACTTCTTTAATTTTGTCGTATTTAAACCATTTATCATCATATTCCTACATTTGTGAAAATTTCTTTCAATTTTTTCACCTGTTCCTTCTGATCAATATTCTTCAACATGTCAATAAAGACCTCGAAGAGCTTTAAGATCGTCGACTAATTCAACTTTGATGATTATCATTTACCTTGGACTCAGGTTCGATAACAAAATTTCCAGATATCGTAATGTATCGGCGTAGAAAATCAGGTCCCCGAAACACGTTAGCCAGCAGCACAGTTTCTTAGTTTATTACGTGCGTCGTCGAGCGATAGGTCCCAGAAGAGGAGTGATAAAATAATGCAGCTCTGCTTTCCTTTCATTGCACCCTCGAGGATCGTACAGATTTAAGCTTCTTAGTTTAGGAAGCTTTTAGACGGCCGGATTTTAATCATCCTGGAATATGTATTTAGTGGCTGCTTGTTCCTCAGCCGCTGAATACGCGCGCAGCTTTAATTTCTGACTAATCGTTGGGCTCTGATCTCGCATGTGTGCTACTCTTTTCTACGTTAACACACATCACCTCTGCAATCTACGCGATTGAGCAAAATGGCTGACGTTCGAAATGACTTTCACAGCTGCTTCGCTTTTTCGTTTTATGGAAATTACGGGAAGGATTAAGCGGTGTAATTAGCTGATATAATACAATTTATTGCATACGAATAATAAATCGGAATAATGTTTACGAAAGAGATAATCGGCGTTTTATTCCGCGAGGCAAAATGGTTAGCGTTTGAATTAATTTTCCAAGCTAAGTCGCTTTTGTCTTTCATCTTTGTTACGTGAAAATTGCTGTGAGAATTAGGAGAATAGTCGGTATGACGCAGAATCTTTGATATTGCGTAAAAAAGGTTGGAAATATTTATGTCGGGTACACATTATGATTAAGGGCGTGTAACGAACCTCCATTTGGTTTGGACATTGTTATTACGCAATAGAGAAGGCATTTACTAGTACGAATATGATTATTGCAGAATTTGACAAGTAACCGTGGTAACTAGATGCTCGAGACGCTAATGACAATGATCTTAGGTTCAATAACGAATCCGCGGTCAACGGGATAACAGATGTACTTTGTCCCAAAGTCTAAGTCGGATTCCTTCTTCAAACGTGAGGTAGGCACCGATCGTAAAGGCGTAATACTCGTTGAAGAGGTCACACGAGAGAGTCAGTCTCCGTCGCGGTGATGCTGCAGAGGAAAACTATAATGGGGTGTGTGTCAGGGCACGAGATCATCGGATTCGTCGAGGACAACCCTTGTTCGGAAAGTTTGGGAAATGGACATTGCTGTTAATTAGTTAATTCCTATGTTGGTGGTTAGAGAAAGATGCTAGCCGCTCTTGAGAGGAAGTTGCTAGCGGGAAGCGTCTTTCGTGAGAAAAGTAGATTTCCCTTATCTTCCCGTAATAGGTGATAGATTTAGAGACTCTTAGGATAAAGACTGTTTGTCCGTTTGAAGGACCTTAGGTAACTATATCCTATGATTTATAGCGGGTTCTCAGGCTAGCTGAACATGTACTGTGTGGATGCGTTGACGTCTGGCAATCATCTTGCCCAAAGAATAGAGTCTGTGTGTGGCGAGCTACGGGATACAGGCCATTGGAATGTTTACTGTTACGTGCCGCTAGGACTATTTTCTTTCAGAGAGAGCTACGCAGTTATTCTATATATTTGTTACATAAAAAGTGCATCCCGTGACCGCGGCTACGTTCCCAAGCTCATTATGGCAAATCTCAGACAATTATAATCGGGTTAACTTATAAAAATTAAAGTATTGGGGAGTTTCCAAGGAATTCCAAAGGGAAGGCCCGGTGTTACGTCCGTTCGCGGAGAGACGCGATCGCGAGGAGACGCGTCAGCGAGAGGCGTAAATTCTCGCTACGATTCGGATAATCGACGCCGCGAATTAGTCGTTCCCCTGTTTCGGTTAGGACAACAGAGGTGGTTCAATGAATTAACACTGTGTTAACAGGGTTAATATAAATGTATATTTGCAACAACTATGACAACTATAACAATAACCAAATAATGGTTTAACAATGAAGTAGGTACTAACAGATAGTTTAACGATAAATGCGCCCGATGTATTAGAGATATGCTGACGAATTCGCAATGCTTTCTATTTGCCTCCTCGAAAAGAACTGACTTGAACGTTACAATTGTTTGGCGACGAATACGATTGAAGTATGAAGGAAATGCAACCTGACTTTGTGTTAGCTCTCGATGTATAATGTTTAAATCTGCAGATGAGACTGATCGCCCTTCGATCCTTTCTTTTGTCTTCTGGAAGACGATCCCTCACCACGCTCGGATCACGCCATAGATCGCGTTACGATCATGTATACCACCCTTTTTGTGTAGGTACAATAACGGACCGAAGGCGAATCGATGTTTCTTAGAACTCGCTGCTGGACGACAACTATGCGCTTATCACTACATTGTGTATATCTCGCCGGTCTTATGAGGTGATCGGTCCGCGATTTTGTAGTGCCGCGCACGACGGTTAGGAATACGATTTATCGAAAGCCTCGTGACGTATGGCCTGATCTAAATAGAGAGTCGGCCGACGTAACTCCCGGTGTCCTTTCATCTCCGACATATATAATGTAATAAATTGGAAGGATAAAATGTACGAAAACAACGATCGATATTTTATCCGAAACACGGTGGAGATTTTTAATGTACGTTCATTCGTGAATAATTGATATATCCAATCTGCAATGATATCCTTCTCCTTCTTTTCAAATGAAGATATAAAAGAGATAGATATTTAATGGACAGGTTTTCAATTTTATATCTTCTTGTTCTTTACATACGAGATCTTCAAAGGAGATAGATATTCCACGGACAATTTTTTCAATTTTACAGATCATTTACAGTGATTACATATTTTATATAGATTTTAATCCGGCGTATTTATATTTATTTCTTTATTTTAACGCTTACAACCCTTCGAGAAAGTTAACGCGGTAAGAAACGAACGAATAATAATCTACATAAAGAGTAATACATACACAGGACGTGAAAACAGTCCTAAGACGTATCGTCTAACATAAACTTTATATGGTTTCTAAAAGGCAGAAGAGAAGAACCGAAAGAGATCACGTTTGTCAGTGTATATAATACAACGTACATGTCCACGTGATATTCGCAGTGACCGTAACGATTTAAGATTACACAAGCGTTATATAAGGGCTCTTGAAAAGACAGTTTTCGGCGAGAAAATTGCTATTTCTTGTACACAGTGTCTATCGTGCGCATCTGGTCCAGGCCACTCGAGAGCGATTAAACGAGGCTACCTGCTCGATCCAAGAGAGCGCTCCTAGCCCCGATTCGTGATTGTTTCGAACGAGTGCCACTCACCCTAACCGTCGAACGTGACTTTTACTTAACCAATGGCTTCCCTTTTTACTCCATCGTGGAAAAATCAACTGGCGGACGCGTCCAAGTGTCGTAGACCCGGCCTTCTCCACCACTTGTGTCCCGTTCTCGCGGAAAAGGTTGGTCGTTTACTTGGTAACCTACCAGCCCGGAAGTACGTGATCGGTCGGTAACGAATGAATTTCACGGATGAGAGGTATAAGTGGCTTACTTCGCGGAACGTCGTCGAGAACGTATTTCAAGAGGAAGAAAATGTGAATCTCGTGTTTTTCAGGAGGGTCCGAATTGTATTATACCAATTTACGAAGGTTCAATCGCTTCCCCAATCTTTCGTTTGCAACTAAGGCTTGGAGAATTTACGCGAGAATTTTGATTGATCAAATACTGTGATACAAAATTTGAATACTTGTAGAAGATTGCTATTAGTATTATGTATCTGATACGAGACATCTTGAAATTTCGTGAACATCAGACATTTGAAGCTTTAAAACATAGAACTTAGAAGTTACAAGACATTTAGTGCAAGGATGTATTTTGCGGATGCCATAAAAGTATTTTAACATTTTATTAATAGATCGCAATATTCGGTGAGACCACCTCGAACATCTACTATATGTTTCGGACAACTGTTTATGCTATATACTACTTCTTTATCGAATATATGTTCCCAGTAACCTTGTATCTTCCATCGGTTTCGAATTTGAGCACTATCATCGTGACACTCGTGTGTCGTGCTAGTGTTAATAAAGTTTAAAAATGTTTTATATAACACATAATATACACATTAAAATTTTCCATGATGCATGTACAAATATTAGATTTTAAGCTTCCGCGACTGTTTTTTTTTTTTTTTTAACAGTTTCAGCTTCGCCCTGAAGAAGCGAATCGTAATGTTCGTAAAACGATGGCGCAAAAGCGCAGCTTGTTACACGATCATTTTCCGAAAAAACCAGAAGCGTGACAAGCGTTCAAATACTTTTCTCTGTATATTTGTAACAATTTGAAGGTGTGCAAATGGTTGGTACCGTAATTCGGATCGAAAACCGGATTAAAGCGTCTCTATGATGAAAAGTGGTATGGCTATGACTAACGGAACGGCCAAGTGGCATGACGAGGCCCTATGAAGAATTTAAGCCTCTCGCCTAATCGCGTTCTAGCCGTGTGGTACTCTTCCCTTCAACCCTTTTCACGTCTGGCTTCGAGGTATAATTAATTTTTCACTCGTTTTGGAATTCCGCTCTCGCGTGTCCGCTTGCGCGCGTTGTCTGCAAACGCCGCGAAATAATTATTCGCACGAGCGTGTTCGTGCGGCCGTCGCGATTAATTCTTCGCCGTTCTGGTTAATTTTAATGCGGCCAGAATCGTGCGAGCGCGCTAGTACGGCTACAAACGTAGCTCACGGGCTTGATAGATCGTTCTGTGGCGATGGTTGTTGTTGCCCACCTCGATGATGTATTAAGGCGAACAATAACTTCGTTTTCTTTTTTCTTTTTTGTTTTTGTTTTTTTGTTGATTTTTCGTTCTCTCGTTTTGTTACGGCAAATCTCTCTTACGGTCATCATTCTCGATGGAGCTGCGTTGTTCCCGCACACCGATTTGTTTCTCGCTGCAGCGGGATTGTATTCGTAAATGAAAGTCTTCTCGTTACCGCGATAGAATAAGGCGGACGAAGATTGAGAATAGTATTAATTTTATAACGAGATTAGTAACTTTGAGTTGGAGATTATTTTTGAAGATTGCCTTTTTCTTCTTCTCTTACAAGGTTTTGGATTTTTTACATTTACTTTTAGAACAACTCTAGACGAGTGATCCTTCGATCAAAATTTTGACAGTACCATGTTTCTTATCAAGTTGTACGAGGTATCTCTGTGCACGTATGTGCAACTTTAGTTGAGAGTGAGAGTAAGTGAGAGAGAAAGAGCACGGAAGGGACGGGACAACGGTTTCATGGGCCACTTCCTCCAGACGCGATGCTATGGATGCTCGTTTAATGCACGCGCCTAATTATCTCCCGGTTGCTGAATAGGCTTGCGCGCCTATGATGCCGCTACTCGAGCAGCGTCGCGGTGCTCCGCGTTTCGCCAAATCGACGGACCGCTCTGGTGAACGTGTATGGCTGTTTTGGATAACGAACCTGCTCGCTTGTTGAGAGTTTCGCTGAGTGAAGAGAGAAGTTGGTTAACATTTCTCCTACTGTGAACGCTGTAGCGTCATGTAGATTTATGTGATATTTCGGGGGAAATATTTTGCGTTTTTCATTCATACTGAAGATAGTAGATCTTTCCTTTTTTTTAAAGTATTTTTCTTCCACGTACTTTTTAGAAAATCGATCAGCTTGTAGTGTTAATACCGTGACGATGCTATTAAACGGAGCTTGAGAAAATTATCGGGGAAAACACGAGGCAAGAAATATACAGAGATACGATAGAAGTATCGAGTATTACACGGCGGAGAAGATATTTTCGAGATAAGTTTCATTCTTCAGCGACCTCCTTTCTCAGTCTTCTTGCTACGTTTTCGAGTACGCTTCAGCGGATCCTCTGCACGCCTCGACTGATGAAAAGCTTCGCGGAAATTAATTCCAGCATGCACACCGTCGAATCGATCACCGTTATCTTAACCTAAGGATCAGGTCGAACGATAAAAGTCGATCTTTTGTGAGGGCCGCAAATTGCGCTACCGCTGCTCCATTCGATTACCACTCTTACGAGTCTCTTGACCACCTGTTAATTGCACAGTTGGCCGAGCATCGCTGGTTATCGATGCCTGATCAATATCAACATAATTGAAACGGAAATTTAATCGACACTCAATAAACGAAACTACTAAACAATTACCCGAAAATTCGCCCCAGTCACCTGTAACCTTAGAATCTGAATTTCCTTCCTATTACATCTTAACGGATCTGAATCACAAGGTGGGAGGAAAATTTGTTTTTACACGTAAAATGATATAATAAAATGAAGAAGATAAATTCATATTTTTATCTGGACGAAAGTTAACGAATTTTGTCGAAAACACGTATGTACGTATTCTTAGTAACTGTAAAGACAAACAACTTGAAACATGTTAAAATCAGTAATGCTGTTAACGGATCCTACGGATGAAATCATAGGGAGCTATCAATCGCCGATTTTGGTGTAATTTCCCTAAAGTATAATTCTCTTGAAAATATTTGACACATATTTTCCTTATCTATTGTCCTTTGAAATGTCAGTCGTTAATTTTTATGCAATTTTTTAATAATATTTCGCGTTTAGATCTTTTTTTTTTGTTATCGAAGGAGATAAAGAGACCTCAAAGGCTTGTGAAACTCTGAAACTGACAAATCAATGATGTCAAGAATTCCTTCTCTTCCAACTCCGGATTAAATTCCAAAATTTGCTCTTCACGATAAAACGATCTAACAAATCCGAGGGAAAAAGCACAGTCTCTTGTGTTCACGATCCCGAGAACAGTCTCTTAGCGGGGATTTCGACCGCGGAAGGGTTAATCGTCGACCAGGATCTCGCATAGCCGGTAGGATTCGGAAATGGAAAAGAGTATTTCGGAAGGAAAGCGGGTACAAAGAAGTCTCGAGAGCGGGAATTTTCGATCAACCCCCGGAGAGGTGAATCGTTCTCCCGAAATAACTGGATCAAAGTGGTTCGAGACCCCATCGCGAGAGGAAACGTTTTCGACGAAAACGTTTTGGTTCACGTACACTCCTATTCACGAGTATTAAAGTAGTTTTTGATTTCTTATAAGATATAATAATTCCTTTAAATCTAGAAGCACGTGATGCAACGACGCAAAAATTTATAAGTATCTTTCATGTTTTTCTTGTTAAAGTACACGATATTTTCTCGTTCTTTCGTTATATCAAAAACCAACAGTGTATTATAATATATACAAGTTCGATCATTCTGTACAAAGTTCAAGATCGAATGTTAACACTGTTGTAAACCTCGAATTTTTATATCTCAATCTTCCTCTCGTTTTAGCAAACAGAGAAGATTCGTATTGGTCTATGTAATTGTTTGACGTAGAATTGAAACGAGAATATCATACATGTCAATAATAATTTTTTTTTACTCAAAATCGAGATGTTTGTTTACTTTGGAAAAGTACAATCTGGTCGAAAATGATGGGTTGTGAACGTATTAGCGTTACGTTGCATGTTGAACATGGTTATTAACATAAACCTAACTCTACCTTGCTATATCTGTTTGTACATTGTGTAGGTGGAAGTAGCTGAAGATCGAACGCTGCAAGAAGGGAAGTTTGGTCAGTAAGCCAGTTCGCCTTTGTTCGGTGGACTTCCAACTATCGCGAAAACGCTCGAATATCCACGATAATCGTGTAACCCTCGCGGATACGCCGCTGCCCTGGACAATTATGGAATCAGTTTGAACCACTTTGTTATACAGCCGAGTGCACTCTCGTTGTTGGTTTGGACGCTGTTGCTGATGCTTTCTGCGGTGTCTGCTCTCCGGGTCTTTTGAAGTTAAATTGACCAGAACTTCGACCCGTTTTCTGTTCGCTGTGTATTTTAAAAGTATACAGAACTGTGATGTTGGTTTTGTTTGGATCGGGGCATCCAGCTGTGGTTACATGCATCGTGTAACTTACAATAAGTTTTCAAATAAGTTGTATCGAGTCTGTGGATAGTTTAATTGGCTGATTAAAGTAAATTGTTCGAGTTCGATGAAATAAAAGAACTTGAATTTGAACAATATTTAGAGTATACGGCGCGGAGGTAGAATCTTTAATTTGAAAAAAGCGTTGAAAAAAGTTGAAGTCTAATAGACAAACATTTAATCCTTAGAATTTAATACAGCCAAGATTTGTATGATTACAATGGAGATATTTTATTTTTATCGACCGTGATTGATAGTAATCGAAGAACTTTTTAGAAGAAGTTCAGAAGGGGTAAATTAAGAAGATTGTGTTGAAAGTATTAGTTGCAATTTTTAATATTAGCTATGTTTAAATTGATAATTATAATGGATCTTGAAGTTCCTTTTGTATTTAGAAGATGAATACAAAGGTCATAACAACTTTTTTCGTACAAAGTTCCCCAATTAAGGATTGAAGTTAACTATTCAGTCGTTAATTCCTTGTAATAATTTTTGTGAATATGATTATTCATTTGTCGAATAATTATTTAGTTAATAAGATAATAAGATAATAAGACAATAAATATCTTAGTCTCTTATTCGTATGTATCATTTCCTGTACTTGTCCCATTCTTGCAAAAGAAAATGCAGTTGTATCACTTTTCTACCGAATTCTTCGTATAATATATTCCGTAGAGATCATACCGTGGTATGGAATCTAAGTGACCCAGTCTCCCACACGTGTGTCGCGTTCGTTATAATTATGGTGCCTGGAGGCGCAGTAATCCGAGATACAGACGATAATTTTCAAATCATACACGCTGCTGTAATTTATGAAAATGGAGAACAATGACGGATGATTTAAGAGGTAGTAATCTAGCCAGATATAAGGACAGCTCTAGTATGAATCTGGATATTGAACCTATATTTATTCCTTGCCTCTAGATAGTGCATTTTTATTTCTCCGACGCTTTATTTCGCGCACAATTACCAGTGCTGCTATTATTAACAACGAAACAAAGTCATTTAAGTAGATCATACTTTTTATACCTTCTGCTTGTATTTTCTCGGGAATTACCTCGTATTTTTCTTTTCTGAGTTGGTATATTTTGCACGCAATATTCAGAGTGATCCACTTTAGCTGAACAAGCTGTAACTTTATTCTAATTGTAATTAGAGAAAAACGTTAGAAGAAAAGGATAAGTGGTCCAAACGAAATATATTTTCTGTGTTTTCAATTTTACTGTATCATTTCATTTTATATCATATATCAAATTTTAATTCCAAAATTAGATTAAAAATAAAGAGTATATTCCTAAAAATTGGCTACAGTCGATTTCAGAAAATCTTCCATTGATCGTTGATCGTGCTCAAGAATAGAAAAAGAATACAAAAATCAATAGAAAATCGTTTATCCAGTATCACTATACTATCCATTTATTGTATATGAAAGTACACATGCCTAGAAGACTGAATCTGTGTCAAGACTAACGTGCGTCGGCACACCACAAACCGAATCTATAAGCTCGCCTATCGTATTCTGCTTCTGCATATCGTATAGGACGTCGACCATAAATGATGGCCATCGTGACTTTATACAACTTCTTACTCGGCGAACTTCGCCAATGCCAGATCGATAGCTCATTAATAATTTAATGTCGAATATGAACTAGGTACGCTACACGAGTTTCCCAGCAAAAGCCACGCATCCGGCTCACCGGTTAAAATCAACTAACAAGAGGAAATTAACAGTAAAGGCAGAATGATCAAAGTAATCAATGATCTTCCAAAGAAGTTTCATTATTAATTCTACTGTTACTAATTTCGTTAAAGTAATTAGTGAGGGTTCAGATAGATTTTTCCTACAATACATGGATAAAAATTATATACATTTTCAGATATCTTTAAATTTTATTTCTTCGATAAAAATTTACAAATTTGTAGAGTTCAGTCTAATCTGCTGTTAAATAAAGATATTATGCACTTTTCATACATTCGATATATATATATATATATATTTTATATACACGTTCGATTTTCATTCCTTCGATATAAATTCGCAAATTTATAATTCAATCTAATCTATTATAGTTCAACAATCTCAGAATGAACACAAGTTATTCGTATCGTCCGCAAACATTGCCTCTTCTCATTTCACGGATAAATTAAAAACGATCTTTTTCGATCTCATGCAAATCGATGCGGATTCCGTTTAACGAACGCTCTGGGAAATATCCATGGTTCCGTGTGTGCCAAGTTTGAAGATCGCTGGATGCTACGAACGAATGTTTACCCGAAAACGAAAAAGATTCGGGGAGAAAACGATTAGAAAAATAAACGGTACGGTCGATTTCTTTGGGAGGATATTCTAGGCAGAATGTAGAGGGAAATCGACAAATTTGCTATCAATTTGGTAGTAACTCGAATTCGGAGGTTCGAAAAAAGAAGCCACGATAAACCTTGCAAATATAGGGACGACGCTACCACGGATGAAATGGATCGTGAAATTTTAAAACGTTCACGTACTTGAGTTTCATTCTTGGTTCATTCGAGGAAAGTTCGTTTCAGGTTATCATACTATGAAGCTGTATATCGTGTCTTAAGAAAATAGAGAGGAAGGAGCTGAATGTTCTTGTAATAAGATGAACAGGAAAAAGAGCTTGGCGTAGAGAAGATCCGTGAATTTGTATGAAATTTTTATCAACGAGCGTTTCTTTGCGCACTTCTTAGCCGGAGGTTTTAAAGTATATAACCGGTACACTAGAGAGTACTAACTTTAACGGTAAAACTTTTTTAAAGCATTTTGTAGCATTTGAATAATTTTCAGTAATTCATAGAATTTCCTACAAATCAGTTTTTTAATAATAAATTTACAATATCTCTCCTACAAAATTTCACCGGAAATTTAACGCGTTCTGTGCCAAAGCGACTAATAATAAAAACTGTTTTATTATTAATTCATACATTAAAAAATAAATATTTTATTATACGTCGCGTATATTTTATTATACATTTTGCTTTATTTAAATAATTATGGCCTTTTGTGCCACAAGACTTTGTGTACCAGAGACTTTTGCAACTGATCGTATAATAATAAAGGTTCCTTTCGTCCCTAGCATTATACGTAAAATGTTTCGTATACTTTTCGTTTCAATTTCTTTGATACAAACTTCGTACGTCAGTCGTTCTATTATCGAAAGCGTTAGTCAAATGAAAAATTGTGAAAATTTTCATCCGGCACCAGATCGAGGTGTCACAGAATAACTCGTTACTAAAAGTCCCTGTGCCAATCACAAAACCAGAGAAAGCCCTTCGAATCTTTCTCCTCTGATTCTTTAAATTCAGAAATCGAATCGGAACGAAATTACGCGAAACGAGCCAGCTTTATCGAACACGCGTCGAACATCCCCCTATTTTCCTCGACCGCGCTCGATTTAATAGCTTAGGGGGCTGCGGCGACGTTCGACGGGAAATGATATTTTTAAAGCGTGTCGACCGCGGGTTCGTTCAACCCCTAGCCGCATACCACGGAGTTGATTTCATGGGCCACTTGCTCGATACCATCCCGAGCCCTTTAACTTTCAGCAGTTACCACGTGTGACTGCGCCTTTCCTCTCTTTTCGTGCACCCGTGTTCAACTTTCTTCATGGTGACACGTACAGTAGCCCACGAAAATATTCCAACAGTTGTAGAAACACTTTATAAACTGTTATATGAAATTTTGAAATTTTGGAACTTCATTAATACCGTAATGAGATCCCAGTATCGTGGTTACATTGATAAAATTTAAAATAGATACGAAGATGTATGTAATGTGACCGATACAGTGCTAATGAAATTTCAAAATATTTTATACAATATATAATGTACGATACATTCTAATGCGTCAGTGTATAATATATTTTACACGATATATACATTTTCAGATTGATTTGAAATTTTGCCAATATAATCATAACATTGCGCTAAGGAAATTTCAAAATGTTTTGTATAACACATATATTTTCAGATTGATTCCAAGTTCTACTATAATTGTGATAACTGTGTCTCGTTACAATACTAATGAAATCTTAAAATGTTTTGTATAATGCATAAAAGTTTCCCATGTTGAGTGTTCAAATACTTTTGTAAGTTACTGTATATGGTCAAAGACGAATCGTGGGCTACGATCGTCTGGACTCGTAGTGCTTTGCGTTTACATTGGCTGAAGGAGATCTGTCGTCCGTTCACCACCGCTATTCCGCTAGAGTAACCATCAAAAGGTCGCTCCGAGCTTCTTGAAAAGCTGGTGCATACGAAAATTGCGAATGGAAAGCTGTCGAGTCGAGTTTTATCGCTTTGGAAATTGCGCAATGTACTGGAGGGCGCTATGGGGGTGCGCTGTGGGTGTTGCATGGTGAGTAATAGGGACGATGGGTGTTTGTTGTATCTGGTGTCTTTCGATCGAAGGAGTAAATTGAATTTCTCGAAGAGCTATCGTTTATGAAAAATCTGTATGCATGTCTGCGCATATACATATATAATAGGAAGCTGTGTCATTTGAATTTTATCACTTTCGAAATTTGCAATTTTTAGATGTTTCACTATTGGGTGCTATAAGGTCCTGCAGAGTGTATAATATAATAAAAATATGCATTTGTTACTATATACTATATACTATATACTATATACTATGTATTTCAATTGAAACCGTCATTGGGATTTTTCGAGAATTTGTCACACACGAAAATTGCAATTCCCAGCTTCTCCATGCATATAGGAAACCGTCTCTATGAATTTTATTGTTTCGCAAAATCACACAGTAGGATATGGAGTGCAACAGGGTGTTATACAGTGCTGTATGATGTAGTGAACGTAGATACTGTTACGTCTGATATCCGTTTCGATCGAATTATGAGTAAAACACGATGGTACAAATATTGGGTATACCTTTTGGGAAATTGCGCGCGGTTTGGATTGACAAGAATTAATTCGTGTTATAGTTCGAATAGTGTGTATAGTTGGCGAGTTCGCGTTTGTCAGACGGGGATAATTGTAGGTAGCCGGTTGGAACGTTAGGGTTGAGCGAAGGAGTCCGTTGATAGGTTAGATAAATCAATTGGTTGGAGTAGGTTAGTCGAACGATGAATTCCAAATTGCAAGCCGATCCATTAAATCAGTCGATTAATTAACAGTTTCTGCGGAGTAGCTACCTACATATGTTCAATATAACTGCCACGTCGAAATCGAAATTTTCTCTTCCTATTACTGGATTACAGGGTCACCTGGCGAGCCTGGTTATTGCACAGTTATGTCTTAATTTTCGCCCTAATGGAAGGATCATCCAGGTATTGACAGTTTTGGAACCATGTTGAATGATGTTGAGTGCATGTAGTCACTAAACGTGGTTGATTGATGTGCATGTACGCTTCAATTCTATAGCTCTATGTATCTCGTAATCTACGAGGCGAAATATTGTATACTTGTCTCTCAGAAATCTCGTCTCAGAATAGTCAGGTTCTAGTTACTATTTACACGTTGTGGATATTTTAGGTTGTACCAGCAGATCGATCAAAAAATTCGTGAATCAAATCGTTTGTTTGCTTATGTTTGCTCCAGGTATTGTACACTTGGTCCTTTAAAATAATCCGGTCTAAGTCATTTGCCGCGACTGTTTTAAATTGTACTACTAGCTGGACCAAAAAATTGGACTGTTTTAAGTTATACTACTAACTCGATCGCAAAAAACTTTACTTTTTAAAATTGTAAAGTAGTACAACCAAAAGTAGTAAAACTGTAATTTGACCAAGAAATTCGACTATTTTAAGTTGTACTACTAGTTCAATTAAAACAAGTCGTCTATTTTAAAGTTTATTACTAGTTCGAGCAAAAAATTTAACTATTTTAAGTCATACTATCAGGATGACCAAAAGGTGGATCGTTTATTTGATTACTAACATATTAACTGATATTGCATTCTCGTGCTGCCCTGCAATATTTATGCACATAATTTATAGATGTCTATTCTTCCGTGGCGTTTTAATTCATCAAGTTTCTAATTGAATATATTATAACTTTCTCCTCTAAACATGTAGAGAGTATTTTGTCTAGGACCTTGCAAAAAGAAACTGGCTGTCTATTAGTTCACCTCATTCTACTTCTTTCCTTTTAATCTCAGTATATCAATTGTAATCCATTCAATACAAACTTACACAATCACGCTGCAACCTTGCAAAAACAATAATCCTTCCCAATCGTATTATAAACTTCGCCTAACGATTACAAGCTACAGCATTTAAACTCGATTTTTCCTTTACATCGTGTTGTGCGGTTTCCCGTGCCTGCTCAAATTTCATCATCCACCGTCCTAAAGGGAGAAAACTCGAGCAACGAAATAAGAACACTTAATATCTCCTGATCAAACAAACCACTCCGCCAGCTAAGAAAAACTTTAGAAAACACGTCGCGACTCGTGCCATTTCCCACTCCATTCCCAAGAAAATAAATCGACCTAACCAATTTTATCCGAGCGCCGGCAGACTGCCCGATGAAAATACTTTCCGCGAGCCGATTACGAGCAGCAGGTGCGACGCGGTTTGGCCACCACCGTTAAAAGGAAGATTAACGCCGGCCACGGGGCGTCTGTATAAAGTTCAAGTTTTAGCACGAAGTGGCCGAGAACGTGACTCGACCGACTGCCTGTTCTCTCTCTGCTGTACTCGAGCCGCAGGGATATTAAGATGCGATCAACAAGCTACGACACGCACACGACTCCTTGTTTCACCCTCTGTTCCGCCAGGTGTACGACGCAGTCTGCTACTTTCAACTTATTAGCCGCGCAACGAAATTACAGCCGACCTAAGTCGTTTCGAGTCCTTTTGTACGGTATCTATGTACATTCTTCTTCCTTTTCTACCTCGCTAGCTTTGCTTCCTGTAACTTTGCGTTTAGTCAAGTATTTCTTTTGTATTTTGTAGATTGAATTTAACTTTGTGTCGAACTTTTCTTTGATACATTAGATATTTCATTCGAGAAGGTGGTACAGTTTTCTACGACTTTATCTCCTTCATTTCGCGAATCTTTATGTTTCGCGAGGTTTCATCAAATATTTGCTTTGCATTCTGTTAGGTGGATTTACGGGAGTTCGGTATTTGAAATACCTTACACTTTGTTTGATGTAGAGATTCTAGTCTTGTAGAGATTCTTTTCTACAATATCAATACTTTTTGTCCTTTGAAACTTTCTCTCGTAGAACATTATGTTTCGCAAGTTCCTACGAAGTGTTTGTTTTACAGAATGAATTGTATTCTACAGAGTGCATTCGCAGAAGTTCTACTTGAAGTACTTCATTTTTTTTTTTAGGGTGCGGTGAAGGTACAATTTTCTACGAATTCTATCATTTCTTGAACGTTCATGTTTTATACGTTTTTACAAAAAATTTAAAGTTCACGCGTGTATGATCTACAATACCTTTATTTGAGGTGTTTTGTATTTCCTTTGAAATAGAGGTTTCAACTTTCCGATATTTGTCCCTTTCCTGTTCAATTTTATTTTCTTCCTTTCTTGAAACGTTAATGTTTCCTGAATTTTTGTGAAAATTTTCGGAATTCGTGCGTGTTTGTTCTATTCTGTAGGATGAATTTATAGAAATTTCGTGTACAATATTTTGTAGTTTATTCCAGAAACTAGCTTCAATTTTTTCATGTTTACTTTCCAATTGTGATAAGTTTGATACGAAACAGAATATTTTTTGAAACAACAGAAATTGTAGATTTTATATAGAACAGCTACGAGGAGAGCACGTAGGACGGCTTTACGAATATAATTTAAGACGAGGAAACGTGGTGCTCGAGCAACTTGCCCCGCTGAGTTAAGAAGTTAAGCCCAATATGCTGCTAATGAAACATCTGAAATGCTAATTTTCAATGCCACGATGCGCTTGCTTGAATCCGCACAAGTCCGTTAGATGCACTTGCTTGAATCTGCACAAGTCTGTTAGATGCACGGTGCCCTAGCTTCCCCAATTTGAATAAACGCATTCAGCGTTTGTCACCTTCTTCGCTTTGCAATTGGATAAATTAGAAACCACCTTAAGAATCACGTGACAACTTCCATTTCATATTAAATTCCATATTCATTCGATTTCATACAAAATTTTCATTCAAACTGTCAATTCCTTTTTTCCCCCTTCGAAAAGATTTGCTTCAACAAAGTAAAAAGTGAATCAAAAAGGCCATTTATTGTCGTCTCATACTATAATACTAATTCCATTTTAAGAAAAATTTTATTTCACGTTCTCGTGATTAAAACTGAATCTAAAAACTATCGCAATCTATATGGATGCCCAAATTACAATCTCATTGCATTTCTTTAAAAACTCTTTTCCAAATTCTGAACTTCGTCATTTTTTACAGTCTTTCCTTTCTCAAACCATCGATTTATTTTTAAAAATGCCAAGCCGTCGATTAAATTATTGCCCAAGTTTAATCCGTAATAATTCCAAGATTTCAAAAACTAAAATATAAAAGATTTTATTCAAAGTTCTACAGTTCTGAAGTCTCGATTCAACGAAGTCAAAGAAGCATCCAAACCAAAACTCGAAGGCTATCAATTCTTCCATGGTAAACGAATCGACACCCTCGACCCATAAATCAAACGTGGTTAATTCGAAGGCAACGGGAATCAATTAAACGTTACACGGTTGGTCGCAAGGCGGCAGGCTTGCACCCTTAATTATCTCGCTTTTGCCTCCGTATCGTTATTTTCCCGTGCTAATTCCAGCGTTCCAGCGAAAGAACACGTGCCCTCCTTCGTCCACCTTTTTGTACGGTGCAATTCGTTACGTAAGTTCCGGCGATAATTAAGTTCGAGCAGTCTCGACAGTTTTATTGGCGAGCACAGCCGGTAATTTGCATAAGGGTGGCGCGTGGCCAGGGGATAAGGTCGACGTCGAAAGCTGGTTTCAACGATTGCGCAATCAGTTCATACTGCGACTTCCTCGTAATTTGCTCCGCGATACATGAAACGTACGTCAGATCTCTGATAAACGAGAGTTTCTAGAGTTAAGAGGTGGTAAATGAAGAAGAACTTGCAAAAGAGAAAAATGTAAGACTGTGCATTAGTGTCTGCGTGTATGTATGTATGTATTTATATATAAAGACAATTTAGGTTTCTGATGGACACTCAAAAAGACGTTGGGACAATCGAGGGAAAATCATCTCAAAATGAGAAGATCCACCCTTAGTTATTTTAATATTTTACTTTAATGTTATTTCTTTATTGTCTTAAATCTCATTAAGTGTAGGTCATAGTCCACTTAAACTTCGTTTCACGGTGAAAACTTCCCCTAGATTAGAACTCAGAGGGATTAGATATCTTTTTGAAGACTTTTTTCTATGAGAAAAAGGTTTGGTCCCAAATAATTGACACCTTGGTTTTCTGTTACGCCGTGTATATATGCAATCCCCTCACAAATATTAGAAAATTCCTAGCTAAGTGAATATTTGTAATGATCTATCCGAGTTTTTCAGAAGCTATTAGAAAAGGCGATTGCAACGATTGTGTGTATAGAAGGCTTGGAGGCAGGAGATTCTATGAATGCGGGTTAGAGTATGTGTGAGACCAAATGGAGGCTGGTGTTGAAGTGTTGAAGAAGGAACAATGTGTGGCGAGTGAGAGTTTTCCAGGGAACAGCGAGCGGCACAAAAGTTTCCTGTACCAGAGAGAAAGTATTCGGTGAGTTTCTCTGCGAGGTTTCTCTACAAGTTTCGGTACTGCGGCGCAACGGAAGAATCTGTTGTGTTTGCACCTGCTCTGTTCGACGAAGTTCTACATTTAACACAGCCGCTGTAAGGAAATTCGTTCAGCCTTTGTCGTGATCCGAAAAAGAATTGCATTTAATTCTTTTCTTTCCGTTTCTTTGTACGACGTTCTTGTCTTTTTTTCGTCCCTTAAATTGTTCTAGAAGTTTAATGAAAGAATCTAGAGTTAAAGAATGTGTAAAAAGAGAAGCAGAAAACTTTTGATTGAATAAATAACTCTAAGTGGATATTTTGTTTCCCCGTTATCGATACAAAACGTTTGTCTCCAGAGAGAATGGAAGAAAAGATTCAATTTCAAGAAAGAGAAGGAATTATTTGAATGAATTAAAAGCCAACTTGAGGATGTATCTGGAAAATGAGTTCGCAAGACAAAATGGTGAATTGAATAAATTACATCGGTTTAATTCTGTTTCTTAGTATTAGCTACATTTAAATTGATAGCAATTACCTTAAAGAACTTTGACTTCATAGAAAATTTCTTTTACAAAGTATTTACAAAATGAATCGAAATTGTGTGATGAATGTTTGACTAAAATATACATCCGCCATAGACCCATAATCCATTTTTGTAACAAACTTCTTAATTCCAGAAATAAATTTTACACCTGACATCATCACTACAACATCATGTTTATTAAATAAGGGCACACAACATAATCCTATTTCCCTGTCCAAAGTATACAACTTCTCAATTTCAGAAACCAACTTGTCAACTATATAATATGATATTTATGGGTTACACGACGAGTGGGACTAAACAACACAAATATCTTTCTATGCAAAACTATGCAATCTTTATCCTAACCTCAGTTGTGTACCGTCTTTATCGTAATCTAAAGCACGGATCAGCCAGGAATTCCAATCGATGGCTGCATTAACAGACCCCAAACGAAACACAGTATCAATCCTTCCTTTCTCGTTCTCTCGTATCCTCCTCTCTTCTACCGCTCCTGCAATTCCAAGCTACAAACCGAAATTCCTGTGACGAGTTCTCCATGTCGTCAACCGGAACTCGCGTCTCGCGTCGCAAACGCCACGATGCTTGTTCTGTCGTTTATATCGCGCCTGGTGCCAGTTACGCGAGGCGTTTACTGGTTAAAAGCGATGTCGTTATGCCGTTAAGTGTCAGCCGAGGCATCGTCGATCCTCGAGGGGGCCACGAAGGGGCGCGAGAATTACGAGGCCAGTGTCCGCCCTTTCCAAACGAAATACGACGCTGTAAATTCGAGCTTTACGGTCCTCGACACGACGATCCGTGACCGTTTCGTGGAATATCATTTCGAGTTCGTCGCGGAGGCGAACGGAATTGGCAAGGGGATAGATGGCCGCCGTGGTTAATTATTTAATGAATCGCGAGGGTCCTGGACGTGATGTCTGGAGGCTGCAGACGAAATTCGAATAGCAGCTCAAGTTTTATATACCAGGGTAGGGACGTTCGAATGCGCGAATAACGTACACGTCGATTAAATGTGCAAAGTAAACGGATTTCTTGTGTATGAGCTGTGCTTGGGCATTCATGAATCCGGTGGTTTGGGATTTATTCAAGTTTGATAGATCGTACGACGTTCCCGGAAATAATGGTAGGATATTTTTAGTGGAATCCATAGAAAGAGGTCTGTCTTCAGAAGTTGAGGGAAGAAACGTTCTTGTGGAGGTATCTTTTTCAAACTAAATTGGAGACAGGATGATTCAGTAGATGTGGGAAGCTTCATCGAGCTAATAACATGTGAATTCATTTGCATTTCTTCTCCACGTTGATACGTTCATTATGAAACGAATGTTCATTACCTACAATACTGTGTGATAACGGATAATTTTAACACAATACCCGTTTCCATACCATAAAACTGACCGTATCGTTAATTTCTTGTACGAAGACATAATTATGACATAATTCAAAATATAATTTTACAGAAAATGAGTTTAACTACATTGTATAAATAAGAACCATTGTTTCTATACTACAATAATAATTAAAAAACTGCAAAGTTTCAATTGAATTATTGTCGCAGCAAATATGTGAATAATTCTACTATTATACTGGGTACGAACAGGTGTATTGTACTATAAATGCTTCTTCACTTTTATTATTTTCAATTTGCATCTCGTATTCAAATTGGTACTATAAACACTATCTGAAGCTGCGTTGATTTAAATTAAGTAAGAATTAATTAACAAAGAATTAAAAAGATTAAAACAAACAAGAATTAATTTTAAAAATTTAAAATTGAAAAAAGAATATTTCAATTATCGATTAACAAACACATTAAATGATACTCAAGAATCAAGAATCACGCTCCCTACTTTGAACTCACTTTCCTTGCATTTTCTACGCGTTCTTCCGTTATAGGAAAGGAGACATGCTATGCCAGCCCTCAAAGTCGAGAACTTCACGAGGAAGAAGAAGAAGCGGACAAGAAGAAACACGAGACGATCACGTGCCTTTGAGCCAAAGGAACACGCGAACACTAGGTGACTTTCAAACGGTCTCGTTTGCAGCTCGCGTCGGCAACACTTAACAGGTGGTGTCTTCGCAACTGCAACCCGATATTTTCCATCCCTCTTTCAGTGCTCTGTCGTTGAAATAACGGGCAAACAAACCTGTAGCGGTAATTTTAAATAATCGTTCCTTTTGATCTCGTACGAACACGAGGCGAGTGTTCTATGCAAAGGTGGAAAGAGGTCTAGCTAGTAGTTTGCATGTTGCAACGATTCATGAATTTTCATATTTCAATCCTGCTCTCGCGTTGGTGGACAAAAAAGATTTGTTATTGAAAATTGTTTCAGCATGTTCAACATATAATTAAAACAAAAAATCATATTTTGCTGATATTTTTTTACGTGTTCCTTGACGTTAGAAATTGAACTGGAAATGATCGAAATAACGCAGTATGGTTAAGTTTTCTGTGGCACAGTAACACGATAGTAGATTCTTCAAAATAATGAGGGAATAGTTTTCCTTACGATTTTGATTTTTATAATCATTACGTGTACTTGTTTTAACGATTACCTTAAGGCCAAAATTTTGATTACAGTATCTTTATTACAGCTCTTCGCTTTCGTTTTCCGGGTCGATTACGATAAAACCGACCGTAATAGCGATTTCCTTATTACTTTGAGCACTACAGTATCTACAGATCACGCTGACTTGATTTGTATATTATATTAAATAAAATTGTAAATTCGCGCAATAACAAGAATATCTGTTATTCTTCTGTCTGCATCTTTACGATCGTATGAAAGAAGACAGATTTATTACGCCAGAACCAATCAAATTCGCATTTTTTCGGCCAGACGTACATTTCAATTCGTTGCTACGAAAAATAGTTGGTTGCGTGAAAATCGAGAATTACTACAAATCGGAAAGCCAGCGTGTTGCCTTGCGTAGTTTAATCCGCTATGTAATAATTCATAATGTCATTTCAAGTTGGCGAGTACCGCTGAATTAAGCTTATTGTCCACAAAACTAGTCAACTAATTCCAGAATTCGCGCGCGCCATACCGCCAGCCGCCCCTTTCGTGTGTTTATCGTTAAATCAAAGTGCCGTTAACGAACCTTTCACGTTTAGTTACCCTCTTTCTTTTTTCCCTTGCTCTCATAACAAGCACCACAGAGTTACGAGTACCAGCGGTTAAATCATTTCACCGAGGAATTAAGGACGCCTTTCATATCCTTATATCCTTCTTCTTTGGCTTCGAACGAATGTTTGATCACGTTATTATTAACCTGGACATACACAGTTTCAATACCATCATCGAGGGAAATTTTTCTCGTGTATCGTCTATCTACCATCCATTTCAATATTTGCAATTTTTATACACAGTAGAAATATTGTAACCTTTATATATAAAAGAAAGTTTAACACCGATATTCTTCTCGGGTTTATACAGTCCGAAATGGATGTTATGATTTCAATATTTAGGATATTATTAAAATATAGAGAGTTTTTCAATATTTGGTTTTAGTATTTGATATGATTTTACTATCTTTCGCGTATTCTATGCTTTCTACAAATAAATTAATCCAAGAAGAGAAAGAATTCAGAATATCCGAAGAGATAGAAACGCGACGAAGAAGCGAGAATAGCTAGATTAAATACAAGTGGTGCGAAGAATACCATAATTTTCTAAAACAGAATCGTATTTGGAAAAAGCAATGAACAAGTATAATGTACGCTCCAGAACAGACGACTGCTAGCAAGCTGTGGTTAAAAATATTGCATAAAAAAGTTACTAACACGCGCATATACACTCAGCAACTTTAAATTTTTGTCTGCCACTGTACGCTACATAAATAATTGAATGCGCGTTTTATGAAATGACAATTAGGGGAGAAAAAATTTGCCTGAGAGCATGACGTATTGTCCCTAACGACGTTTCCTCGACGCAACTTCGTCGCGTTGAAACGCCATGGTAACTCCTCGGGATCGCGTAAATCCAGTTACAGAACTCGACAGCGAATGAAACAATTTTGCAGTGGATGCAACGCGCCAGACTAATTTCCATCAAGCACAGCCAAGTGCATTTGTCAATCACGCTACGTACGCTTGTCCCTCTGTCTCGCTTCTTCGCCTGCGAACACGTTGTTCCTGCGAACACGCTGTTCCTGCGTAACGCGACATCCTTCTGCGACATGTGCCGGCACATTGATTTCGTCGAGCGTCGTTTGTTACATGATTGCGAACAGTTCATTCCAGCGACCAGAGATTTCATCAAACTTGTCGAAATTGAAAAAAAGAGACACACGGAGGACGATTTTATTAATTGGAGATCAATGAGCTATAGTTGGTCTAGAAATTTATGTAAACGAGTGTGGATTCACAGTACATCGGAATCGTCACAGTTGAAATAGTTTCATTAAAAATTTTCTTCAATCCCTAAGCTTCGATCTAATTTCAGAGTTTCCAGAGAATTAGGATTATGGTCAAGATGATCAAAGTCTACAATTAGTCTTTATATATCTTATTTCCTTTTTCCTTGTTGCCTGATGTATGATGCTAGTTTGATTTTTAAATCTGACACTCCGAATAGGGAAAATTTTTGTCCTATTTTTATGATTATTTATGTAAAAAATGATCGAACAATGCTCTTTGATTGAAAAGAAGGCGCGAATCAATTCTCGTCATCGATATTATCGAATGGAGAATTTTATACTAAAACGAGTGTACAATCTATAAAATTAAAATATTTACTTTTTATTTCCCCTTTTAATCTCCCTTCCATTGAATAATATTTTGAAATATTGTCAATTTATTCATTTAAATAGATAGCCTTCTCCCAGATTGTCTTTACCTTCCCTTCTGATTATCCTGATATTGGTACAATAAAAAGAAATTTCCAACTTGAGAAGTCTCTCTGAAACTTCTTTCTCATCAGAACCAACTCAAACGTTACAAAATACCCAAGTTGCAATCAAACCACCCCTAATTGAATAAAAATATCGTTTCTAGCTAAATCTCTTTCTCTCATAAATAATCACCAAAAAACCCGGAACTAATTACTAAATTAAAACGTCCACTTCTAAAAACAAAAAGTAAAAACGAAAGGAAAAGGAACGGTTGCTCGAGCAGGGAAGACGCCTCTAATTAGTGCAGCGTCACGAACCAGGTATTACTCGAGAGTCGTCGTTCGAAGAATTAGTAAGAAAGCCAGCTGGAAGAATTAGAACAGGCGTCTGGCGCTCGGAAATCACGAGACAGCTTCGCGATTTCCCGAAATCCAGTTAGCGGAACTCACGGACTAGCCGGAACTGTCGTCTGTTCCGACCAGTCGACAGGGCTAATTCGGTTTTCATCGAAAATAGAGGGACGTGCACGGCGCTCGTTAGCTAAACGCGTCGAAACGACGTGGCCGTTGGTTGGTTACCTTCTAACTTCGACAACCGCTTGAGAATACTCGAGGTGCATTAACAGAACGACGGGAGACGAGAGGAGGGAAAGGAGACCCGGCAAGAAAACGTTGTCCCGCGTTTTCTAATTGCCCGGTCCGCGAAAGGTCGACGTTCTCGTTCAACCTTTCGCTCCCTTTACTGGCCAGGCTAATTGTCCGAATGGCGACGAGTGTTTTGTCGGCGGAAAAGGCAAAGTTATTTGGTATGCTCCACGCCACAATGAGATGATTTGTTTTGTTAACTGCGCTTTAAGCTGTTTTTGAGAATGGTAATTTTGCATCAAGTGCCTGGAAACGGTGAGATAATTGTTGGTTGGATATTTAGAAGGAAGATCTTCATTTACAATCGCTTGTGTAGGGTTGAAGTTAGACTTGGTTAAATTAATTGAGACATCTGCAATGATTCCAGATAAATAAATGTAATGTAATGACTCTTTATTTGTCACTTATTTGACTTGAAATATCTCTTCAAGCTTTTGTGTATGACTGGTCAGGTTGACTTGATCTCAAGTAATTGGAGATATTGCCAAATTGTGAATATACTTATAGATACAGTGACTCGCTGTGACTGCGATGTTTGAACACTTATCATACAGAATGTTCATGTATATATTTTATGTATTATATAAAAAGTTTTAAAATTTTAATAGTATTTTAATAGTAAAAATTTTAGTTTATAGAAACTAAATGCGACTGTCATGATTATGCTGATCGAATTTGAAACCAGTCTGAAAACGAATATAGAAGTTACGAGATATTTTCAGATTTGTTTGACGCGTATAATATATTCATAAAAAGCTTCTACAAATACCCAAACACTTTTATGAGTCATTGTGCTTTAGTTCCGACACGGCAAAGAAACTTCCAATTTGGCTGGGTGATATATTGACAAGAGTGCTGTGCCTGACCAAAGTTGTCTCTGATCTCTAATGACCGACCCGTACCGCTCTCTGCTACTAGTCGCGTAATTTCAGTAGTAAAAAGCAACGTCAGACCAGTGAGACGAGAGCGGAGCAGACTGTCATAAGTCACACAAAGTTTCCACAGCCATTGTTCCATAATGGAGCATTGTTTCGAGTATACCATCACGAACAGCTTCTGCAGAATAAAATAGATTGAAGCACATAGTCAATATTTACTCTCATCCAGCAAATATTGTTCCTTACTCTGACAAATTAACGTAACGGTGAATCAACTAATGGACGAATAATTACTATATAACGTTGAAAATTTCCTTCTTTACGTATCATCGGAAGGTTGAAATTTAATAGAAAGGACTATGAGAGATAAATGAAATTAATGTCGAGATTAAACAGAAATTTCGAGCACGAAGAGACCTGGATAATTCGACCCAGCCGGAGGAATCGTCTTAAAATTTTCTCGGTCCACGATCGAGGCCGACGGTCGCCTAAATTATTCAGCCTCGTCTCGAACGTAACGACACTCCATTAACACTAATTTGTCGGTACTCGCGCGGCCAGTGATTTCACATTCACCGAAAACTCCTATCATCGCTTGTAACTTGTCATTATTATTTAATTAATACGTTCTTCAGCTCTTACTGGAATCCTAACTAACGATCGACCTTCCTTTCTTCTCTCGTATCTAAAATTTGATACCCGTATCCAAAATCTTTCCACACTCGACTCGCTCAACTACTGCGAATAGCTTTTACGAATGTATTGTGTGTATTGTGCGAAGCATTCTGAAATTTCCTTAGCACTGTTACGAGGCTCGGCTATCGTGATTATTTGAACAAGTCTGAAGATGTATGGTATTACATCAGGCGAATTCTCTTCTCTTCAGAATGTTTCGTTTGTAACAACCTCCCATAAGAAAATTACAAAGCACTCTTCCGAAACATTACTTATTCTCAAGCAGATGATTATGTCAATTGAGCCTCGTTACCAATGTAAATGAAATCTCAAACATATATACGTACAAGTGTTCTGTAATATACGTCGAAATCGCGAGCAGTGTGGATTTTCTACTTCCCATTCCACATTTTCCTGAAACGTTGCAATCGAGCATATCGACAACGACGTTTTCGTCGAAAAGAATTTGAAGAAATCCGTAAGGTAGTCATCAGATATGATTTTCTTTCAGAGACCAGATCGAATTCCTTCGATATCGGAGTTAGAAAGTTACCGCAGGAGAAAGACAGCACTTTACCAAATATCTAAACACAATACACTAGGATCAACCGATCAGCCAAGTTTTTTCATTGGTTACACCACGATCACCACAATTTCCTTCCAACGATAATACAATGTTTTTTGATCTCGATGGAGCAGAAGCTCACCACGAACAAAACGTAATGGTGCGGCAAAGACGCCGTCAATCTCGGCAATCTTTATATCCTGCGAGTGCTCTTGAACTCTGGCTACGAACGCACGAAAGGTGCTTAGTCGGCTGACAACCGTTATCGCGTTACGTTGAAGAACCCGCGGCGTCGCGTTATCCTCGAGTGTCCTCGGCGGCCTTCAAGTACCTTAGATGAGCGTAAATTACCAACAAGGATCCCCTTTCCTTGTTGTTGCCAGACTAGCGTCTCGTGTTCGTCGACATACCGTTGAATCGCCGATATCTAGTGATCTTCTGGCCATCGGGTAAGTATCGAATTGATGTTTGAAAATTAGTACTTTGAGTACTATTAGGCACTTTGGATAGAGAGTGCAGGAAGCTTGATTAAATTTTATGTGTCCCTGTGCTGGTAATTTTTATATTGCAGTTGTTATTATTAATTATTATTGTTAAATCACTTGCAGCTAACTGATTGTTAATCATCGAGTCAGATTAAGCTACTGTTATAATAACATCAAAATGAAATTAGATATTAAAAATTCTGTATATATGGAAATGGAATGATATGCAATTTTATAATGTAGGCGATAAGGAATTCCTTTTTAAGGGTTCGTTCCAAAAAATTCCAAGTTACATCGAATATGAGTATCAACACACCCGAAGATATTTATTACAAATTTTTCACAGCATTTTATATTTTCTAGCTATTTTATGTTGATACCAAAAATGAAATAATAGTATAATATTTGTGATACAATTCGTATAGCGTAAAATGCTACATATACATATAGATATAAAATGAAAGTTGGAGTTTCCCAATGAATGTAACAAGTAAAGTCCAATTACTCGTCCTTCCTAACGTACATCTTTATTCATAAATATAAAGCAGTCTGTATATTTTTATGGAGTATCTACATAACATATACTGCAAAAGAAGATATAAGACTCCGTATGTACGAGTCATTCATATTTACGATATCAATTTCCTGCGAATTTGAGAGCTTATCCACAACATTATTGAACGCATTATAGTCAGAAGCTTGAAACGACGCCGGCTTTGTAAGTCGCGTGCGAATAGCAAGCGCATTAGCGTCGAATCTACGACCCGTCGTGTCCCGTTATCTCTCTTTTTACGATCAAAAGGCGACGACCTGCGCGCCAGTTTAACAATGCTCATTGTTGGATGACAAGAAATTCCGAGTAAGTATATACATACTTCTTTTAGAAGAACGACCGTTCCACCATGAAAAAGACTTAGCGTCGACGATCCTTGATATCGTTTTGACTCAGCACTCAGGCAATCTGTTAATGCAAAATTGGCATCCTGTCAATAAAAGTAATCATAGAGCCCACGGCGATTTTACATATCGCTCTGGTTGTCCAACGCATCCCTTTGACGATTGAGGAAAAACTCGCCGATTGATTCGAAACATACTACTTAGTTATCTGTCTATCGGAATGTTATACCATCCGTAAATGCGGACCAACCTCTATTCCGGAAATCGGGAGGCTGCGCCCGATATGGGAGAACGCGCGGAAAAAAAGAGAGCTATTTGATAGCGTATTTTCCACAACAGTGGTCATTTAGTTGAATATTTTTTATGGTATCGTGAATATTGTTGCATTGGAAAGGGACGAACTGGCGTCTTTCCATATTTTCAAATTTACTGACTTGAGATGTGTTCAAATATATTTAAAAACCACACGGAAAATTTCTATTGATTTTTCAAGTTTTATGTCATTTGTATGAAGTGATTGAAAAAGGGAATAATTTCATAAGTTGGAAGATATAAGGTTTTTAACAAGTAATGAGCAGTATTTCTTTCTTTTATAATATTCTTTTAGTTGCTATGTTAGTTCAATTTGATTAATAATGATCTATGTAACTACTGTTGTTAATATTTCTCAAGAAGAGGTATAAGAGGATGATAGAAACACGTATTGAATCTCAAAATAAAATGCAAAAATAGTTTTGGTATGAAATTGACAACATATTGAATTTAAAAGTCGCTTTTGAAAAATTTCAGAGCATCATAGGATTCATTATAAGGAAATATTTTATGTGTTTCTCATATATAGCGTTATATATAGTGCAGCACATATATAGAGCAATTGCAATAAAACTACGAAACGCGAGAAACTATATTCAGAGCATTTCCGTGAGAGTCGCGACGGCGATATCGTCCAGGACGATAAAGGCCCGTGGTGTTCGGTCGAAGAAGAAGGAATTGTTATTCAGGGAATAAAGGAACGAAAATATCCGTAAGAGACTCTCGAACGAGCATCGATATCGTTGAAAACAACATAAAGTATATCCATCTCATCGAAAGTGACGATCAGAGACGCGTGTATTGCGCCACCGTCCCGACGTAAAACTCGTCGAATGATACGAGAATCGTATTTCCCCGGAAAAATATGTCCGTTTCGAGGTAACGACAGGGGTGAAATAATGCGGCTGTTTCTTAATATTATATAACTTCTGGTTATCCATACTTTCAATATTTCCCATGCATTGTGTTAAATTCAGAGACGTAAGAAAATTCTTTGAAATTCTGAAGCTTTTTCTTATTAATTACCACGACAATTAATAATAGTTCATAGTATTGTTTTTAATCTGTTTTGACTGTAAGATTCCATTCACAGGCATTAGCTTAATTAGCGTTTATTGAACTTGAACATTCCAAATGGCATCGTATCGTAACTATAAATATAAACGTTTCCACTGCGAGATATCTTTTTCGTACGATTAGAAAAGTAAAATTCTTGTATGTAAATGAATGAAGTAATATTCACGAAAATGGGTTCGACGTACGGAAGTACCTGCTGACAGAAATTGCTATTTATAGTACAGGTGTGCTTTAGTTCTGTCCCTCGATATGGAACGAGGTTATGATTAAGATATAGTTTGCTCTGACCCTGCCATTAATCGAGAAGCTAAAGACTACTTGGATGAGCGGTTTCCCGGTAAATGGATAGGACATGGAGAATCAATTGCCTGGTTTCCATGATCCCTTGACCAGAATCCACTCGATTATTACTTGTGGACACAGCTACCATCTATTGTTTACGCAATAGCCACTGGTGGTAGCCAGCTACTCCATCAACTTAGCGTAAAAGTGTTGAGGGTAATCCATAGGATGATGGAACTGTTTCGAGACATTATAGCTAATATGCTAAGAAAATATTGCATTACTTTATCTCCATTCGGTATTCACTGTTATACAGCCAGTAATGACAAAACATGAATCTCAATAATAAAAGCCCTATAACTAGCCACTTTAATAAATCAAGCGTCCATACATCTCATATATAATCAAAGCGTCAATACGTTTTTACCACACTTCTTCTCCTTCCTTTGCTCTTACATCCTTTTAACCTTCTAATTCTTCCTCAAATTTCTACTTTCCTTTATTAAGAGGATTTTCTTTTATCACGAACTTCACTTAATATCCAGTCATTTATCTTGAATTTCGACTTCCTCTTTATGTTTCCTCGCAACTTTCAATGAATTATGATGTGACATATATTATGTAATTTTACGTCACAATGTAAAATAAAGGAAAATTAGAAAAGAATTAAAATTAAATTATAAATAGTCAGTGAAGCGTTATATCACATGCTACAATGATGACACATATCACGCCCCTAAAAATAGTGTTTCAAATATAAAATATATAAATATATAAAATAGCCATGTATCATATCGCCATAGTAATACTTTATTGACGTACTTTGAGAGCAATCTTTTTGTTCAAACTGTATCCTTTACATGTGATGATAACAATATACAAATTTAAAGATATATCGAAAATATTTCGATATATTTGTTTAATATTGTATATTATTACAATTACTTATATCTCGCGCTACAGCGTGAATATTTAACACAGAACATTAACTGACGTTCCTCGTTGAAATGTTAATTGACCAAGCACTCTCATGGTATTAAGTTTCCGCAAGAGCATTTGGATATTCGTGAAACGTTAACGTACGAACCGCAACAAACGCGATTTACCCAGTCAAACATCTTCCGCCTCACGGTTCGAAACACTTCCAATCCATTCAAAGACTTTCAAATTATACTAATAACTTTCTAACGCCTCAATTTCCTCTGCCCCTCGTGTAATCTCCATATTTCCAATAACAACAAGGTAGCGTTCACTTTTCCAGCAAGGCTGCCGTGACATTTGACGATACTATGTCGCCGGTAACGCATTAAATAACGTAATTTTGGCCATACGTACGCATCGACCAATTTCATGGGCCAGCATCGTTCAATTCATGGCGAAGAATCACGAATGTATACTACCTCTCATAAGTATTTGAACGTTTTGGTCGATTTGTAATAACAGTAAGCAAATTTTGTCAAAGTGTACGAATTACATACACTACAAGTCTAATTGCATACATATTAGAAAACATAGCAATAACGCATTTAATCATTTACTATATGCATTACAACAAGTGACTTGTTATTTAAATACTTTTCTATCCTTTTCTACAACTCCCCTTAGTCTGTCGTATAATTAAAAGATTAAGAAATCCACGAATAAATAGTTCGGCAAGTAGCAAAATAACTCTATAAAATTTAACAACAACAAACGTCAATTTCATTATTGCATATTGATTATCAAACATTCATTTAATCAGGATTAATGAATTAAAGTTAAAATGAATTAAAAGAATTAAAATTGCTGTAATCTGATTCATCCGATATTTTGTAATTAAGATACGCCTTGTCAAAAGTAAGCGAGTGCCTGGATACTTCTGAACGTTAGTGTAGGTGTGCATATATAGGTCGAGTGACTTCGAAGACTGGCTGGAAGAATAGCTTCTGCGGTTTCCTTAACGGCAAAACACAATACCCGATAGAGGGTTTCGCGAAGTACGACACCGTTGTCAGCGGAAGGTGCATTAAACGAGGAAGATCCTCCACGTCGAGGCGAGAAGCGGGCGGCTTGTCGTCGAGCATTCCACCGAGCGATGATATAGGGCGCCTCGTGTACACACGCGTTACGTGTTGAAAGTAGTCGTCGTCATGTAACTAGAGTACGGGAATAATGGATAAGGACGAGGAAATGTATATACGAGCGGAGGAAGATATTTTCAAGTGGGGAAACTAGTGGTTGGAAACTTCTTTGACGTTCCGCCATATTCCAAATGATATATAGAAGCGCAACATGATAAAGAATGATAACCGAGGAAGGGAGAAAATTTGCTACCAAAAATCTCATTCTGAATTATCAATTCGTTTATGTGAAGCAGTTCTGGAGCGGGTGTAACTTCATTTTTTGATTCGACCAGCTTTTGAGGAACGTTAAGAGTCTAAGTAAAATAATATTTTCTTGAGATTCGCTTTTCGACTCCTTATCGTGAAAACCGAGTTATCTTGTTACTTTCCATTCGATCGTGAATGGTGATCATATTAAGTAACTTGACTTAAACGAAAAGAAACTTGAAATCAAACTGCTTGAATAATTGACCGATCTAAACGTGTTCGATTGACTTAACCAATCTAAACGAAGTTTGGATGAACTTTCAACCTAGAGACATCCATCAATGCTGCTTCTCAGTAGCTCAACCTATCAGCTTACTATAATACCATAACGTAATTTGAAATCAAGCTACTTGAATAGTAGACTAATTTAAACTTGACCAATTAACGTAATCAATCTAAACGAGTCCAGTCGAAACCTTTAGCTCTTTGGTATCCAATCAACGATGTTTCTCAATAATTCAATCTACCACCTCACTAGAGCGTGTTAATACTAGAATTACCAGAACCAGTAAAAATGACTGGTACCAAATTTGTTCTTCTTATAATTAAGTATTAAGAACATGCAAATGTTGTTAATATTATTAATATTTCTTTGTAATTACACGGAAATATGATCCATACATTTATTCATTTTTTTCATATTACTTCGATTCTAATTAATTATGCACGATATATTTAGACACATGTTAAAGAAACTGGTAGACGTAGTATTAATGCAATTTGAAATTTAGCTACTTAAATAACTGACCAATCTTACCTAGACCAATTAACCTAATTAATCTAAACGAATCCAGTCGAAACCCGAGACACCAACCAACGTCGTTTCTCAACAATTCAATGTACCATCATGCTATATTATCTTAACGTATAACACGCCTCTACAGATCCAGAAGTTTCGACAAGAAAAACTAAAAACAATAACGAAGCGAAGAGAAGAAAACTCCGCTATGTATAGCGTATTCAATTATCGAAAATCCCTTAGCGAGATCGAAGCTGGGATTTACCCCCTTTACGAGGGAAATGGACGCTAATTTCTGCAAGCCACGAGATTGGAGCTCGGCCAGGCCGGCTAGGCAGTGTTAAATTAGGAATAGTAATAATGTTGCCGCGCTAATAATTTATACCGGATGCTTTTACATCCGGCGTCGGTTAACGGTACCAGCGGCTTTTAGCCAGTCCCTACTTACGTACCCTCGATCCCCGAAGTAAAAAACGGAGTTTTATGAAAATTGCCGACCGACTGCGAACGCTTAAGTATTCAGCCTGCAGGAAACGGCATTACGCGAACATAACCGCTTCGCCAGGTAGCTCCTAACCGCGCGCGAGCATTCCCGTTGTAATTCTCCCTGAGCGTTCTCCTGCATCAAATATGCTCGACCGATAGCCTCGTGGAACTTCGATCGGGCGTACAACTTCATCGATCTTTCATCTATGATAGATCAATGATCCAACGCGAGGTCCTGTACGTAAATAAATTTTCGCGCTAGCTGATGACGTTTTAATCTATTTATAACGAATGACGTGTCGGTATGTCAAAAGCTTACTGACAGTTTTTATAGCTGAAATATCGTCACGACACTTCACTAACAATTGTTATGTGTGATTCTAAATTCGGTTTTTTTAATAATGTTCCTCGATGAGAAGTAATTTTCCTTTTATTTGAATTTGAAGTCAGATTTATTGTTTAGATTTTTGTATTCTGAAAGTACAATGTTGAATGCAAACGTTGATGCTGTAGATGCAAAATGACTACATAAATTATATTACAATCATTCTTCTTGAAAGAGAATAACGAAGTTCGAATGGTTCCAAAAATTCAAAAATAAGTAGCAAAATTATCCTGCAACCACCTTTTTTTAATTTCTATTGGCTATATTGAATACATTGACTGTAATAGATAGATATTCAGCCTGTTTTTATTGAACTGCACCTACATAGCTGCAACTACCTTTGACAGACTAAATGTTTAGACTCGTAACATTGTCTCATTGTGTCCAGTGTTTTTAAGCCCAGGCAGTACGCGAATATTGTTTTTGCGAATAGGTTAGCCAACAATCGTTGTTAACCGAGACTAATTAGTATCGAATTGCAAATTTTTCATAACCTCGGCTAACTCACGAAAATAGATTTATTCAAATAATTTCAACATTAAACTCGTCACTCGTAGTTCACTGATGTCTATCGCACGAAGCTTACATGAATCTGCTTACGACACAATAGATTTTCTTTTTAATATATCCAACATTGTGTAGAACTCTCATAATTGATCAGGAAGTAGTAAAAGAAACAAACTATGGAAGTAACTATGAAACCGAGGACATCGTACAACAAGTAAACTATTGATCCATAAATAGAAAGTTCTACCGTACTTGACAAGTTTGAAGGATCCATTCATATTATGACTTGGCGAGCATATCGATTTTACGGCTTAACACCACCATGTGTTTTCAGGATGCAAAAGCAAAGGAGTTCGCTTGTATCACAATCGTATATTTCTAAACAAATTGAGAGGAGGAAGTACGTTTACTGTTTGACGCATCCGCGACAGATTAAGGTACCCACCGTGACATCTAACTACGAGCTTTATACACCGACGAATTGTGTTCTGTATATGTTTCTGGTTAAGTTTCGTCGCGCGGTATCTCTGTGGTGTGGAAGCGCTCTTAACATTCACTTTGGCCTAGTCCCCTCGGTAAATTGCATGGAGTACAGCCAGAAGTGGTGTGGGTAATTAGTGATACGCATCGTACGCATGCCGTGCTGAAATTTTCTTTAAACGCTCTTCGCGAAAATTTCAATTTCATGTGTATTTTGCGATCTATTAGGTTGAACGAAAGCTTTTTATTTTTAACAGAAACTTTCCTTATAGTTTAACAAATAACGTAATTTTATGAAATCTCTATTACTTTCTCAAAATGTTCCACAAGCTTCCCAATAGGTGTAGAATTTTTCTGATTAATTTCGTTGTCTTTCGTGAACATAACACTATAGACTTCGTATTAACTCGAAAGAAATGAAAGATTTTAATCGAAACATTATGGAACATCTACCATATCCCCTGGACTTAGAATTAACACTATCTGGTTACCATCTATTCAAACTGTTGCAAGATCCTCTTAACAAGGAAAAGTAATAGAATTCGGAGAGTCCTTAATAACGTCCTGTAAAACCATTTCTCGTTCAAACCACAAAAATTCTATGCAGATCGGAAAACTCATCGAGTTTAATAAAATATAGAAGCGCATAAAATTTATCCCGATAGTTTCTCTAGGATTCAACGTAATCGTGTATATAATTTTTCAAATAACCAAAAGTTTGAAGTATCAAAAGTACTCGTGAAAGGAGAGAGATAAAATACAATCCGCGTTTCATGAACAGATTTTAGAACGATGAAACGCCGTACCAGTGAGCAATTTGTCGACGGGGGATGGATTCGTGAGTCATTCGCACGAAAAATGAAGATTTCCGTAGATCGGTCGCGTCTCTCGCTGACTGGCTACATTTACATAATTCGCCAAGGTGCTTTTGCAGATAAAAAAAAAGAAAAAATAAGAAAGGAGAAGGAGAGGAATCGAAAAGAAGGAAGAGAAAAAAGATACTCAATTTTATTTCGTGGAAATTTGACGAGATAAGTGAATGGACTTTACGGAGGTTCACAGTGCATTTTATATTCCACACCCTATTACCTTGCGTGGAACGTCCTAGCGTCATTTTACAGCGAAGTAACATTTGCCCTGTGGCGTTTATTAAATTTCTGCGAAATTGTGAAATACGCGTCGGGCATAAATATTAAACAATAACGGTGGCCCGTACGTTCTGATTAATATTCTCTAAATCAACGTTGCCATGCTTAAACATTTTCTCTTCGGCTATTTTTACGCAAAATTAACGGCGATAGATACGGCAGGGGAAGGGCGAATGAAATTTTAGCCGAGAAGGAATGCGTTATCTACCATGGTAATTCACACAGTGCTCCATTTGCAAAATCTTCCGCAATTAACGTCGCTCGGAGGATCGTGTAAACCTCGCTCGTCCGTAAAACTTATGATCTGGAAGATTTTCCGGAACTGCGCAAGGAATTTGCGGAACATCCCTTCGCATAATCCCGCACTACAACGCTCCTAGTCCATAATTTCCGTTCTATTGAAATCAAACTTTACGTTCAAGTATAGAAATAAAACCACTCCCTTCGCTTTCGAATTGCGAAATTTTAATTGTACAGGGTGTTCTCTATACAATAAGTAGAAGTACAAATAAGTAGAAAATATTTTATGAGTGATTTTTGGCATATCTAGACGATAAAATAAGTTCACATAAATATATAACCTAAGTGACTTTGTTTCCGAGATGTAAACACCCGTATAGTAACTGAGTTTCATCATTTTAAAATTCAATCTTGAGCTTTGCATGGTATAATCAAATTTCTTGTACATTATGGGCTGCCATTAATTGTTAATATAATGGTGAAAGAATGAGAAAATATCGCGTACTTTAGTTTTAGTTGAACAAATTTCTTCTCTTCCGATGAGTAGAAGCTACTACTTTCTAAAAGAAACTCTACTCTCGTAGAGAATTATGGCCGTTAATTCATTATACTGCTAATAACGAGTTAAATAGTCTGTTTCCAAATATAGATCATTTAAAATCGTCCCCATCGGAATTTGGCAACTTACAAGGAAAATTACTTAGGTCGATCTAAATATCCTTCTCACTCAAATAACCCTACCCAGTCCCGTCCTTTAATATTATTTACAATCAAATTCGTTCGTCCGATAATATTTATCCGGTAATGGTCGTTTAGAAATACTTTTCCTTCTTTCTAATGCTATTCTCACGTATCATGATAAAAGTAATAACGGGGTAATGGATCCAATTATTATCCGAACGCAGGTTTTCTGAGATTACGCTTTATCGCTGAACAACACCGCATTTTCAGGCCAATTATCCGCACTCTTCATCGTACTCGTATCAAACTCTAACCTAAAGTTTGTTCGCGACTCGCGCTTAAGAGCCTCGTAAATTTCTGCCGCGTCTTATCGAGACCTATACGTTTTTCACATACATTAGGCGTGCCTCCCTCCACCTAGTTTCAAGTGTATAATAAAAGTCGTCGCGGGATACCCATTATGTTTCATCAACGTCGAATAGACCTCCACGGTTTGCGTAGCGTCAGACAATTCATTGAGAACTTCGATCCCGAAACTGCACGTTATCGTCGCTAGAGAGCCTCGTAAAAGCGAACACGGAACATTCCGTATACGATGTAGCGATCGTACTTCAAGACCACGATGGTTCGTTACGTCTATCCTGCTTTTCCCTTCCTCTTTGTTTATCCTTTTCCTTCGTTTCTATGCTTCCACTCCGTCTCATCTGGCTCTCATCTCGGTAATTTCGCTACCCCTTCTTTGTTTCTCACCGGTCCTTCATTTCCTCTTTCCCCTGTCGTTTTCTTTATCTCCGTCCTTTTATCTACCCTTTGAAATTCACCTAATATCGAACAAAGAAAAACCACGTGTCCATTGTCACGGTGAAAATTAACGTCCTGAGGAGATACAATGGCAGGACGGCGATCATAGCCACGAGAATTGCCAATGGGGCTTTCCTTTGATCGCGACTTATGCGCCAGATACTCTGAATCGATGCGTAACACGCGGAAACATTGCGTCTGGGGTTGGCTGCCTCCAGGACTTCAGAAACGTTACACTCCGGGCGCGAGATTCGTTCAATCTGTGAGTACCCACGGTAATTCAGAGGAGAAACTGCCAAACTTTGGCGAAGGGACCTTTCTAAGTTGGTTGGTCTCTAGTAAGTTGGCATTCGTGTTGAAAAGACGTACTTCTACTAGGATGTTTAGCGACTCGTGTGGGTCTGTGAAAAGAGGATTGATAAATAGGATGAATCCTATCGTCGGCTATTAGTTTCAGGTACGTCGGTTCAAAGAGATATAGAGTTCGTTTGGAATGTCATTTATCCTTCGAGAACGCAGTAAAGTGAGGCAAAATGTAGGATGAATTATTTGAAAATAATGTCTGGTATCAGATAGAACAAAAATTTTGACTGAAAGATACTTTACAGAAAAACGCATTTAGCTGTCTGTAGGAAATGAATGTTAATAATCGCGTTATGTATGCAGATATTTAAGGTGTGAAATTTATGCTACTATATTATAGTAGGATATACTGAAGATAGATTTTATCTCTTACAATTGTAGAACTCAGAACAGGGTCATATTGCTATGTGCATGAAAATTTAATATTATACTATTTAGTAGAGAATACTTTCTTATGAGAAACTGAGATACGTGTATTTACAATCATATTGAAAAGAATACAGAAAATGGAATATCGGAATGATTAAAGAAAACAATTAAACGAATATTGATCGATCGAATAAACTAACTAAAATCCTTCATCGACTTATAAAAAGCTTATAGATGTTCGAGAAAGAAACACGAAGACATAAAAAGCTCGATCAACATTTTATAGAATTAATAATGGTCGTTTGTTCGAATGAGCTAAAATACAAACTGGACGTCGGCATGGCGATAAAGTCTCGTGTAATCCCATGATCGAGCAATTGCCGCTATTAAATCACAAACGTGGCCAACAATCGCTGCTTTACTTCTCTGTAATTTTCAGCTATAAACATTTCCAATTACCAAACTCCATGAGAACAGAAGCAGAAAAGAAAAATTCTTTCGCGTTAATTATCCTTACAATTAAATCAAATAATTAATGTGCGCGGATTTACAAGGACGATTATGGTTTCGTTCGCACGCACGTAGCATTCTGGTTGAACTTTGTGAAAGGTCGAGATAATTCTTCGCTTTTTGCCCGCGTAAATCGATAACAATGACGGCGGCCGGTCAATTTGAATAATTACGCGCCGGTGCAATCTCACGCGCTCGAACGTGAGCAATTGAACTCCTTTCAGGCGACGCGCGACCCGGGAAACCGATGTTTTCGCTTTACAGCTTTTTCATCGAGCGTGAGCGAACCCCGACGTCGATTAATTGACCTGCAACTTTTACACACGTGACAAGTCACGCGACTTCGGGTCACTATCGAACCTCTGATACTTTTTAAACGGCTTTTAAACGGTTCACAAAAGTTCTTCTCATGAAAAGAGTAATTGGTTACTTCTTGCTGAATTTACAGTGTTGAATTCCTCGCACATATTAGGTGTAGAAGTTAATAAAACGTTTATAGCATGCCCACTTATGGGGTGGGCTTGAGTTGATGTGTAAAGAAAATCTCCATTTTCGTGCGAGAATTTATGTTTGAAGAGGATAAAGGTCAAATAGTGTCAGAATATAGGAATCTTAACTCAGTTCAGCATTATACAGAATGTCATAATTCTATCTATCTGTATATCTCCTTAACTCTAGAATGCGTACGTTATTCGATATTCCTTTAATAGAAACCCTATTGTTCATAATATTAATTATCTTCTCCAGCCTTTCATTTCAATGATAATTTTCCTCGAATATTCCGAAATGTTAAATAGGACGCTTAAATAAGAAGGACGGAATATTTCTCCAATGATTTCCCATATATCGTAGTTCATGAAAATTGTCCTAATTACTCTCGACCGATATAAACGGAGAAAGGAAGCGAGAAGATAGATGGAACGAGGGCAGCGCGAATCACGAAAATCAATCGTTCTACACGCGCGATATTACGTGAGATATTTGGTAACGAGCGCGGAGATCTCTCCAGCGATTTCGATGGCCTTGTGTAACGAGATTCGGTGAACATCCGTAATTCGGTTATCAGAAGGGCACGCAAAGGCATTTCCAAAACGATGAACATCTACATCGCGCGCGAATTGTCCGAATAATATCGCGAACGTATCCTACGGTGAAACACGCGCGTAAAGACCGCAATTGGAATTCGTGTTACTCTAATAATGCAATAATAAGATGACTGCGAACGTTTCTACATGTTGGAGATATCCACGTTATGGGGACGAAACGACAACTCGTTGTCGTGTACGACTCTGGCGAAACGCGTCACCGGTAAGTTGCTTTTCGCGACAGAATATCCGGGTAATCGCTGGCTGGCTACGTTGCCCGTCGTTTCTTTACAGAAACGCGAGAGAAACGGGGACAGACGTTTTATATTTTATGGAACATTTCACGTTGCTTGGAAGTTTCTGTTACTCGGCTGCAATACGTCGTCTATGGTGAAGAATTGGTAGGTAACTGAATAAATAAAACGAGAATTACTAGAGTAATTCGATAGTAATTATATTTGACAAACGATTTATCCATACAATGATTACTGATTTCGGGAGATCACCTGTCGATGTTAAAATTTTCGAAATATTCTTTGTATCTTATTCCCTTATTTTATCTTGTCTCTTATTTCTAAAATTGCCCAATGTATTCCTTGTATTTATCATTCCCTAAATTGACCAATCTGTTCTTTAAACTTCTTTTTCAATTTTGACTCTCAATTATAGACCACTAGTCTCTGAAAGAAATCCGAATTTTTATTTAACTATTACAATCTAACAGAGAATTTCGAAAAATTCAACATTTGAGGATCTTCAATTATAAAGACTCTTATCAAGTAAATATATACTTCATTGAACAAAATAGTTATACCAGGTTCGTTGTTGTAAGACAGTGATTTAGTACGACTAAAATTATCAGATAATTCATGAGATTGTGATCCTAGTAGCGAAGATATTGACATTTATTGAAGGGTTAAATCAATCCCACAAAGGAAGTAACTTATTCTTCGACCAATATATTCATTCTTCCAGACTTTATGTATGAACATAAAAAAGCTTCACACTCTAAATTTTTGATTGTATATCATGTATTTAATTTATTATATTGTTCCGTAGGTAATTAGAATGACTAGAGTAAGATGCTACAATATATGTTAGGAAATGTAGTCTAAAATTTCACGAAGCTTAGTATCATAAAAATATTCGCTATTTTATGCCTGGCCCGATCAGTGGAGAGTTCGCCACGATCAAAATTCTATATTTCAAGCACCAAATCCCAAAGCAAACAACGAATAGAGCAATCTGCTGGTAAATTTGCAGCGCGATTAGCAGAAGAACGCTTTGCTCGAGGTAAGCTCGGCTCAAAATTCCGAGGACAGATTGGTACCTGTTTGCCGTGGGGATGAAACATGAGCGTGAAGAGGGGTGCAACGAAGTGACGCGCGATCTGTCCACGTGATGAGTTGCGAGATGTAGGATGATGAACGCGTAAACGATGTCACAACTTTTTGACTTATGATAGAGTCGACAGAAGCTGTTCTCCGAACTTTGAGCTGCCTGGTGAAACCGCGCCCCTGAATAAATAACCATTGTGTGGGAAATATCGCACGAAAGCGATTGAAACTGGTGAAGTTTTAGGGAGAAGAATAGGACGGAGGTTCAACAGGCTTCGGAGAAAATGAACCTCGTGTCGAGCTCAACGAGCTGATCGTAAGAAAACATGAGAAACGGGTTGATAGGTAATTAGGTATGATATGGCCCTTCTTAAGGCTTTTTATAGTATAGACACCTCTTCGTATAGAGTCCAAATTACCTCGCAAATACCTCGAACTATAGATATATTGTGAAGACTACAATGTACGTACATATTTATGATGCAGTTTAATTTACAAAATGGATATATTGACATTGACAACGCTAATTAATGATAAAACGTAACAATTCGACTAATAAAGGTTATGTACTAACATATTTACTGCGTTCTATTCAACTTACAATAATTATCGTACTAATTTCTAAAATAACGTAGACTATAGATTAAGAAAGACACGTTCCTCAAATTCTTCCAAAGAAAATTTTGAAAGCTTTGTCATCAATCACCAACGAATTTGATATTTCTCAAATATGAATCTCTCACATTTAGACAAATGAACCATAATGTTTAATTAAGATATTGTCGCCAAGAATTTACACGGACATAATATCCTAGAAAATCCTCTATAATCATACCGTTCACACAAGTGCATCCTGCGAGCCAATCACCACTATCCTTTCGCCTAAGGCATGAACTTATTGGGAAGCCCTATCAACGAATCCACTATCCAACACTGAACTGTTTCCCTTTCCTTTGCTTTCTCATTCTTTTTTCTTTTCATCATCTCTCCATTTTAACACGATGCGTTAGAAAATTTCATGACGTAGATATAATACTATATCCGACTATATAGTGTTCTCTAATGCACTACATCCATGTTATTCCTTCAACAAGCTAAAATGATCATCCCTGAGATATCGCGGCGAATATTGGCGATACACGCTAAGTATAAACATTACTTTCAACAGAGAACATAGTAATACTTGACTCGACCTGCGTCTCGAAGCTTTGCCTTGTGCTTAATCTCCGCTGTTTATGGCTGTGTCTCGTAAATGGCTTGTTGTTGCGGAACGTGTAATAAATAGCCGCGTAATCTCGAAACCTTAAAAAGTAATATCCCCACCAAAGGAAGATATCGAGGACCGCTAGCGGTTCCGTTCCATCGATTCCGGCGTCGAAACTCAGGCAACGAATCGACCCGACACATATTTCCGGCACAAGCCTCCAAAACGTACGACGAGCTTGGCTCTGGAAAAACTTCCCCGACAGACTTAGTTGTATCCAACTTCTATAACTTCATTGCGCGACAAGGGAAACGCAATTCGTACGTATACAACGTCCGCGAAGTTTTGCGACCTGGCAATTTCCACGCGTCTCTATTTTTTGCACCGGCTCCACGGAGCGTTAAATCTTCGCGGGAAACGCGTCCCAGAGCTCTTGTGATTTCCAAGACTAGCAAATTGTTCGTCCCTTTCGGAGACCCTCTGTTGGTCGACATGAACGAAACAAATTGCGACGACAGGATCGAATTCGTGTCTCCGTAGATAAATCAGAGTTTGTTTAGTATAGGGTGTATAGATATTTTGGATTAAATAAAATATAGCGTAACAAAGAGAAAAGCGAAAAAGCAACATTTTCTGTCCAATAAGATATGAGCTGTTCAGAAGCCACATTAACCCTATAAATTAGAGGTAAATAAAAGTGATGATATTACAAACACTACTTTTCGCATTAGAATTTATCACTATAGGAGCCTCTCTTTTTGGATTTATTTTTTTATAATCACAGTTTGATTTTAATGGAATTTACTAATGTGAATTGACAAACGCCTACCTAAGAGCAATCCTTTCAACACGCACCATTTCCATGATGATATCGGAATATTTCGAAACCATTAAAACGTAAAATCACAGTAACGTAATCTCTGAATTCGTTAATACTCAGCACTATGTTACTTCGTTTCGTATCTCGATCATATCAATTTTCTATTCAAAACTTAAGAAAAGTTCCACATAGACGACCGTTGCAAACAGATTGCATATCTATAGGCATACCAAACCAGCATCTTCTAAACTTTATTAAAAAGGATAAAACCATACGTACATTAAATAAGAAACATGTTCTTTTCAACATTCTTTATTACTCTCTGTTCAGCCGAAGTCACAGTTTGGTGTATACCTTCCAACCTTCTAACCAACTTTCTATACGTGTATATAGCTTATATATCGTCGACGTCAAGAAACAAGCTGGATACCAAATTAAGACGAAGGCAATCGAGCGATGTTCGTCTTGTTTCCGGTTAGAAGTCAGCCAGAACCGATGCACGGCTTAATACGATGCTGTGAACCGAATCAAAGCGGAAAGTTGTCTTTGAGCGGACGCACGTCCAACTGCGTCCAGCACTGGCGTTACGATGAATATGTAACGCGCGGCAGAACTTCCGCTGGATCGTTCGACGCCGATTAAAGTGGAAAACACTGATCGATTCGCGGGATCTTAATTAACCCTGAACGGACGGGTCGGGTCAAAGTGAGTCTGGCTACTTCTTTTGAAGCGACGTTCAGGGAAACTTGTTTACCTTGGACTAGATAGGTTGTTGAACTCGCCGGGAGAATAATTTAAGCGTAGGATATACATAAAAACTTTTCGAGGTCTGTGATTATTAAAAAAATCAGGGGTGAATTTAAAAAAAAGAGAGGAAAAGGAAATAGAAAAGGTAAATGTATATACGAGAGCACATGTACAACTGTGAGAAGTGCATGAATCAATGAAAATTCAGGTAATAGCCAAAGGTCAGCGATGCAGTTAAAAGACAAATCGAATGTTTTAAACTTTAAACCACCGAGATTAAGAGTTGTGCAGCTAAAATATTACTGTTACTTTATTCACTGCAGCTTTGTTTTATATAACAATAGAACGGAACTTCGTTTATATGAATCCCATTTATTCCGAACGAAATTTTGGTTGTTACTGGATTAAATGAAATTCTACTGGTCCATCTACAATCCAGTTACCTAACTGAAAACGTAAATTCCTACTATATGAACAAAAAATCCATAGGTATTGGAAAATATTAATTGACTCTACTTATACGAACTCTAATTAAACGTACGTGTGAATTATTTATTTCCCGACAAGTTCATATAAAACGGAATTCTATTATCTTTTATATCTTATATAGTGTATCATTTATTATTTAATATATAGTAAAGATCAAGTCCTGAAACAACAAAAAAGCACTGTGACGGATCGTGTTACAGTTCTAGTATATATCTGAACCCGCAATGAACATTCAATGGACCGTTCCATTTAGTTACTGTTGAATTTTGACGAGCATCTCGTTAATTGTTCTGTCGTGCTAGAAGAACGAAAGGTTAACGAAACGGACCAGTTATATGCGATCGGATTATACAGTGAAAGTATATTACTGTACCATGGTAGTTGATTCAAAACATCTTACAGATGAGTTAATGCGAGCATGAAGTTTACTTGGCAATTTTCTTGGCATTTTATCACCTGGGTTCGTGTGTCAAAGCGCGAGAAGTTTCACGTATCGAACGAACGTCGAAATTTTGCAGGGAATTAGGTTGTCGCGATCCCATTACCTATAGGGTGAACCCCACTCTATGCAAAATCGGAGCTGCAGAGAATGGTCTTTTCTTTCGACGAGCAATTTCAAATAACGACGTTACCCTGGCATCTCACCTACCAAATGAAGTCCGATGCGACAACTACGAGATTATCGGACGATGCTGCCGGAATATCAAGCAAGAAGCAACAATCGAATTCATCCCTTGGAAGATTTCCCGCAGATACATCCCTATCCCTCGACAGGAAATAATGCTTTCTTTTGGAACGACAATCTTTTGGAAAAGAACACGGCTTTCCCTTCGATTTGTTTATGTCAAAATATTCGAATCTTACAAATATATATTAATGGACAACAGTATGGACACAGACTAGCTTCTTTTTCTATAAAATACTGTGTAAGTTTGCAAAAAGACGTGATCTTTATTTAATTCTTCTCAAGAACATCATTTTTTAGCGTTAAAAGTAAATGGTTATGACATAGATCTCGGTTTCTGAAATGAATACGCGTCATTCCGAATAATTGTTAGGAGCAGGTGGAAGTTTTCTAAATTAAGAATATATCTTATATATAGTCGTATATTCTACATCTTACATACAAATCCTGTATCTTAACTCATTATTACTATTATTGTTAACGATTATTATTAACATTATTATTAACCTATAAACTTGTTCTAGAATAGACTCCCGCATCAAATTTGAAATAACTGAAATTTTATATGTTGCTAAGAACAATCCATTGTATATTTCGTATTATTTAGCTTCATCGTGGAGCTGCTTAACGATGATGAATTCTTGTGTTATATTATACTTAAGCTTCAAACTGGAAAGCGATATTTTACAAGTAAATTAAATAAAGTATCGTAAATTTATACAAGATTTACATGAAAATCTGATCTGTGCCAATACTTCCTTTCATCTCTGTATATATTTAATTCCACCAATTTAATTAATGTATTTAATTTAATGTATTTAATCCAATGTATTTAATGATGGCTTTTTGGTTTTATCGCGCTGAGAGTTTAATGATCGAACTATTGGACGCTTCGCGTGAGGTAGAGAGTATGGTGGATCTCGAAGTACTTGTATTGAGAAGTTACTCGAGCGGAGAAGGAAGATAACCTATAGCATTAAGGACATAGACCATTACGTTCGAGACAGAAGGCAATGCGAGTATGAAACGTGAGTATTTATGCCTCTAGCGATACAACACGCGTTCTGAGTTGTTCGAATATACAGAACGTCGGTAAAAATGGCTTTAATATTTTGTGAAGTTACGATATTCACGAAATACTTCGAATCAATCATTTCGCTGAAAAATGCGGAAATTTGTTTTTACGTTTGTGACGGACATTCAATGTATCTTCTTCCTATCTTAATATAAAAGTGGCATCTATAAATTGCATATCGATATACTTTTCACACAACCTGCATAAGGCGTATATTTGTTATTCATGCGAAATCCAATGTAGAATGACGAATGAACTTTTCCTTCTCATATTTCCTTTTAAAGTTCTATCATTTATTCAGATATTTGGTAAATCACATAACGGAATGTTCCCTTATAAAAGGACATCTGCTTAAACGTAGGTAAGTACATGCTACATTTGAAATTCAAGGATAAACGAACATCAGCCACTCAAAAGCCAAACTGATCAATACTCCGCACTTCTTATTAATTTCCTAATTTCCTTAAATAAGTAGATAATTCATATCCAATTCTCAAAAACAAACGACATACTTCCATAAGATTTATTCATCACATGAGGATAACATAAATCGTCGGGTAAATTAAAAAAAAAAAAAAAGACAGTGTTTGTAACGATCATCACTTTTTCGTACTTTCTGTTTACGAAGTTGATCAACATAACTTTCGAGTAGCTCACGTATACAAACACGACTTTCGTATTTCGAGAGCGATTAGTAAACAACGACTTGTCTCGGGAATGCGTCGCAATTCACGAACGAAACATAACATGCAATATCGAGATATTTATGTATTGTACTCACTGTCTTTCACACAAAAGGCGCCGATAATCCAGAGTGGGAAGAGTGGCACGATGAACACGTTCCAGTGTCTTGCGTTCGTGTTGCACCGTAGACTCCTCCCGACGTGCAGCCTAAGGTAAATCATGATCGTTCCACGTGAACTCTCCGCGGCTCGATCATAGCAACCGATTGTCAAGCATCATCATCCACCAATTCCACCGACACCGTATGTTTCTTCGAATTAATCGAGATCGAAGGATCTCTGCCTTGACTCGCCTTCACGGGAACTGTCTTCCTGTATCCTCGTCCTGCGTGTCTTTCACACACTGTTCCCACATCTTCTTCAGTGTAACATGGAGTAATAATTAACCGACACGACGCTCGAAATTAATCGACACTAATGATAGATCGCAATCGAACACGAAAACGCGACGCAGAATAGCAAAGAAGCACACTAGAAAAATCACTTTAAACTCCGTCAGATGCAACTACGTAGAGGTTTCGTGACGGGTTAGGAAGCCATGCAAACGGCTAGAACACGCGTGATCACTGTCGAAACGATAGTAACATCACTCACGGTGCAACGATCGCACGCGATTGTTCGACACGTTTCTCTCCCGGTCTTTCTTTCGATTTCATATCACACTACTTTATAACTTCTTTAACATTAATTAACTCCCAACTTTCCAACTTTTCCGAGCGAATTATTCCATTTACATTATTATACATAAATGTACGCGGCACGTTCCCGATGAAAATTCACATTTGATAGATATGATTTCGACTGTCGACCGGGAACAATGTAATGCGCGCCACTCGCACTCGGTGAGATTTCGCTGTTCCACACTGTATCAGCAACACCGGACCGTGCGGTGCACACCGCTATGCTAGCTAAGCTGCCACGGCCGACGTTAGAGTCGCCACTGTCGCTCTGCCTGCCACCACTACTCCAGCTTCCCCTTCCACCGCCACTCGCGCCCCACTTCTGCGCGCTACCCCTACCATAGAACCAGCTAGCTCGCTATGACACTAGTACTACCACCACGACAGCGAAGCCAACTGCCGATGTCGACGTCGTGGATCGTCGCCGTTGCTGCCGTCGTCTACGTCGACCTGCTCCGCGACGTCGTTGCCACAGACGTGGTATTACGTCGATCGAAAAGAGCCTGCGTTGTACGCGCTCGCGCACATGCTTTACCTCGCATGCGTATTGAACGCACGGTTTCTCTCACTTTCTCGGTTGTATAGTCTCGTTGATAGGGCTGTCTCATTCGCACTCTCCGCTCGTTTTTCGCTCTTTCGCTTGCTTCTCTCGTCTGTACTCGCGCAGTATCGCGTATCAAGACTAGCCGAGAGGGTCTCTTGGAAAAAGAAAAGCGGCACCCGTGAATGGAGATGAATGAAGAGGGGAATTTATGTTAATTTCGAGTATCGCACCGCGGCACGATTTGAATATAAGTTAGGCGCGACGCTAGTTGATTGTAGAGGGAATCGAGCGGAACCAGAACTACGCGCTCTTTCCCCGTTTTTTTGAGCCTCATGTTCTTTGTTCCTTTACGTGTATTCTCTATTCTCGCGTTTGATTGTTTCTTTACTGCGTGACGATTGCATAGTATCTAACAAAGGAGGTAGGGCCGAATGGATTCTTGTATACATAGATTTTTTAAGATACAAGAATATTCGTTGGGTACTATTAGCTTTGAATGATTCATTCATGATCTGTCAAGGGTTGTGTAACGAGGTTGATCTTCTTTGTTACTCGAATATCAGATATGTATCTATAAAAAAGAAGGATAATTCGTTACACGAGTGAATTACTATTGATTTCCGCGATTTAGGTCATAGTTCTATAACGTATATATAGATACTATTAATTTCAATAATACGTGCATTTGTGGTTTGTAATAGCCACGTAATGGACTCGATAATGGCGCTAATCTTATGAACTGCGCCTTTCGCTTCCTTTTGTCGTGTTTCTTTAATCAATATTCTCGTCCAGCATTGCCCCCCTTCCAACATTCTTCTCTGTCCCGGTGCTTTTCCTCATTCTCTCTGAGCAATCGTTTTCCTTTCCGCCTTCTCCTTCGTCTTCTGGTTCTCCGACTAAATTCGAGGCTGATGGAAGAAGTTTCTGCAACAAGGCTACTGCACGCGTACTTGTAAGAATGTGAACCGGAAAACGTGGATTGGCGAGGAAACAGGGGTGGGTTTGAAAGGATGAGTTACAGAACGGGCAATGTGGCTCTCGAAGACGGAATTCCTGTTAATTCTAAATAAAGCGACATTTGTCTCTGTAATGTTCGAATAGAAGTGCGAATCGAATTGGTTAATTATATTGGGAATTGAATACAAATTCCTTCGTGTTTCTCCGGTGTTGCTCCTTCCTTGCTTTTTCTTCTTCTCCTTCTTCTGTCGTCCAGGCGTGCTTGTTTCCATTCCCCTTTGCATACTTTCGCTTTTTTCCCGCTCTCGCCTGTTCTCCACCCTTATCTTGCCCTGTAACCCCCGTCGAACCAGCCATCGCCCTTCCTTTTCCTTTATCGCGGCGCGGAAGCCGGGTCTTTGTACTGGTGCTCGCGCTGGAATGCAAAAATTTTCAGAGAGACGAGAAGATATTGAAGAGTCATGAATAGAAATGACAAAGGTTTGCGTTTATATTAATTTCAGATATAGATGTCCAGACCTCTTCTAACTTACTGCTCGGCTTTTCTAGTGCAATATTGAATAGAGTCACAGTTGACAGTGTTTAATTACACAAAGAAACAAATTCAGTCACATCGCTGTGATTTCGGTGCTCCTTCGTAACTAGTCACGGGTTTTCTTCCTTCAGGCCTGATTCTCTGGTGGCCTCTTTGCTACGTTAATCGTATTTTTACCCAGTTTCCGGCTTCCTTCCCTCTTTCTTTCTCCAACCCTCTTCGTTTCCTGCTTTTTTTCTTCTAAATTAGTTTGCTTAATCCATCCGCGGGCTTCGACCCGCTTTCCCGTGACCCTCGTCTTAAATTTTCTTCGTGGAAACTCTTTTTGCTTTTCTTTTGGTGGACTGTTCTTTTTCCTCTTTTCTTCGTTCTAAATTTTTTCTGCCGTCGTCGCGAAACTTATCGGAAGAGAAAATAGAGAGATTCGGAGAGAGGACGTGGACAAGCGTGTATCGGCGAAAAAGGAAAGAATGAGAAATGAAAAGGCGAAAGAAAAATTACTGATACAAGGGGAATAGGATTTGATGGACCAGAGATAGCTTGGAATCTCGCCAGGTAAGAAAACCATAAACAAACGTGTTTAATTATAGCAGGACCTCGTTTCGGTTCATCCACGTTTCTCTTTCCTACCGCTGTTAACTGGTCGTATGTTCAGTTTCGTCGTGGTTCACGGTTTTATGCTTTCGTTCAGACCTCACGGTCACTTCGTCCTCTTTTTCTTCGTTGCCTTGACGATACTTTCTCTTTGTCTGGTCATTTTATCATTTTTGTCCATCGTTATCTCTTCTTCTTTCCTTTTTCTTCCTTTCGCTGTCCCCTTTATTTTTCCTCCATAAGAATGGATTCTCTATAAATTATTCGAAACAATGCTGGAAAAACACCTTCGAAATTTGCTTTAACGTCGCTGTGTACGCTCGCACCCTTTCGCTCTCGTTGCTCTGAGACAACCCCTCGACTTCCTGGTCACGTTTCACGGTGTTTAACACGACTACTGATTTTCAGCTTCTACTTTCCCCGTCCTTCTTACCATTTTCATCATTTTCGCCTTGTTTCCTCGTCCTTGTTCTTCTCTTTTCTAATTCGGTAAAGGCGAACGATGCGTTAACGCAACGTTTCATTTATAGTTTCTTTTTAGTTAGTTCATATTATTCAATTCCATTGAATCCACAGTACGAATCCAAAAATTTGTTCAACAATTTTATGAAATTTGGTGGAATCGAAGTATATTTTATTGCGCTGCAATAAACTTTTTTTCAAATTATAGAACTTCTCTTTATTCTTTCAATTTATGGGCTTTTGCAGTGTATCTATTACTCTAATACATGTTTTTAATATCTTTCCAAAACAATAATTTATGTTTTCATAATAATGTTTTAGTGACGCTAGTAATACTTGTACGGCTATTATTTTAGTACTATAGTATTTTAAGGTACTTTTAAATTTCACCTTTGCCTGTTCTTGTAAATAAATGCAGTAGCTCGAAATATCGTTGGCGAAACGCGCTTTGAAGGATAGAGGAGGAATGTATCGGAAAATCACCAGCGAAAACGAGACCTATACACAGCGTAATCATAATCCCAATGACGACTCGAGATCAGACGTATAACTTGGTGAATGAGTTAATGAGAACGTTGCATCGAAAGATGAATACCCCCCTCCCCCTTTCCATTTCTCTTTTCCCTTCCACTAATACTCGCGAGGCTTTAGGGAAATTTGTTCCATCAGATATTGCTGCGTACTATTCACGGGAGTTATGGTTCCCAAGTTTCGGAAACCGATTTAAAATTACACCTATCGTGATTGCGTTGCATAATATATAATATACTAATGTATTATAGAATAATGTACATATAGTACATATTATAATATCATATTTATCGATTCCTATATACAATATTATAATATCTTATTTAAATTGTTGTATATAATTGAGTATATAAGGAAATTAAAAAGAAATGTAATTAATAAATTGATAGTATTCGGTAGAAATAAATACATACATATAAAATGATACTAACAATACATATTTATAATATATTATGCGAAAGAATAATTTTAAATCAGATTGAAAAATATGAAGTGTTCTACTGAATACGTGTTTTGTAATAAATCACAAGCATTCGTTATAAAGATATAGTTGATATCGTAGTGAATGCTCAGGGAAACTTTTGCAACTTTATATAGGGAAAAGCGTTTAAAAGAGAATCGTGTTATGTTAAGCTTCGCGAGATCCAATGAATGTTTATTTTGAACGAAACTTGGAGAATTTACTCGATTGCGTTCGTTTCCTTCGGAATACCCGCTTACACGGCCAGGAAAAGGATTTCCTTTAATTTTGATTATGGCCACATTTGCATTGCGATTTCCTTGAAACAAGCGATGCTGTTCAATTACCCGGAGTGAAGCACGCCAATTTTTTCCATTCCACTTTCCCTTTATTTCTCTTCTTCTAGAAACTTTCCAACGCCATAATTCTTAATTCATACATATTTTTCTTCTTAAGAAATAATTTTCACGCTTCCGTAAAATTTTTGAACATCAAAGTGAAAAGTGTAAGGGAAAGGATGAAAAAAATTGTTAGCGTGAATTTGACGAAGACTTTTTCTTTGGCTATACTTTTTCTTGTTATGTATATGACAACATTTACGTGTTTTCTGCTTTTTTCATAATTCATCGGAAACTTCTCTCTGACGTATGACATGTCATTCGAACAGAACGAAAAAATCCACTCAAAAGAGAGGTAATATACTATCGAACTCCAACTAAAAAACAAAAAAGAAAAGAAAAAAAAGAGGAACACTGTTGAATTTTGAATTTTCGCGTGTTTATGTTGCGACTCAAATATCGACAAAAATTGAAGCACTTTAGGGAGAAAAAAACGAGATGCCCGGAGGTGAAAGCAGAAAAAAGAGGAGAGGGTTAAACATGACATGTGTTTTTATTCGATCACCTTTGCAGGATCTCACTTCAATTTTTATGTGATCACTTGCCCGTGTCCCTTTCCGCGCTCGACCCTCTTTTTGTCGTCTTTTTATCTCGCCTCTGCCGTAGCTGGAAATTTTATCGATAAAGAATTCCTCGCCTAGCACAGAATCCAAGTAAAAAAAGAAAAGAATTGAAAATAAAAAATACAGACGAATTGAAACAAGTAATACGATACGAACAATAACTCTTTTATGAATGTCGAATTTTGCCAAAATAATTGTTGAGGTGTAGAATAAATTTATTCCCGGTTTGGAAAGGAAACTAGAGAAAGCATTTCATGATCTTTATCCCATCGAAAAATTTATTGCCTTTTACGAACCATTTTATCAGGTGATAGAAAATAAAATTTGTTCGTTCGTGTTGTTTTTTTAAACATTTGCTGTATCGCCATTCTTTGTTTCTCTTGGTTTCACCTCAATAGCATATCTTCCCCGCGGTGAAACTTAAACCGTAACTCATGCATACAAAAAGTGGCCCATGGAGCAAGAAAAGAACGCGGGTCGGTGCAAAAAGGATTTGCTTCATTTCCGGTATTCCTGCATTTACATTTCACTATTATTTCAACGTCAACAGGATTAATAGCGGGTCTATTAAAGAGGTTGGGTAAATAAAAGTAATTTTTTTTAAAAACACGAACTTTCAACAAAAGAGAAAAAGAGAAAGAGAGCCAACCGGTAGAAACGACGATAATTTCCAGCAGAAAACGAGTTCGTCTCTTTCAAGTTCAATTTATCGTTATACGAGTTTGCATACACTCGAAATTGTTCGTCATTCACTTGAATCATTTATGATGAGGGATATAATTTTAAAATAACTTTATACTCAGAGGATAACATTGATTCGATAACCTTATAGAATAAATCTAGATTCCAAATTTTATTATATTAACCTATTAACGACACAATAGTTTCTTCATCTCTTGATCCCAAATTGTTTCATTGTTATTTGAAAATGCCTCCTGGAAATATAATAAAATTAATGAATTAAAATGAATTTATTTGAAATTGATTTATTTCTATTAGCTCTTAATTTTACGATTATGAAAACATTTTGCTAAAGAGTAACCTAGTGAAGAAGTGAAAGAACATTTTTATAAACAAATCAAAAGGTAAAGTGAGGAAATTCTTGTCTCGATGAAACAATACTTGATCCACTATCTAATCGATAAGTTTCGTAAAAACCGGTGAAGTTGAGAGTTAACGTTTGGAGGTACACGTGTGATCGTTACAAAAATTCTTCTCGCACGTCAGCGCGATACCGTCCAAGTTTGAACTGTGGTGGTCATCAAGGATTGCGTCTATTTTTCCAAGGACTTTGTCGAAAAATGATGCTTCTTGTTCCGATACTACAAGCTCGAACGATGAAACCGACGAGTAGAAGGACGAAATTTTGTGTCCGATTTTATTTTATAAAATTTTGAAATTTATTTTGTATAGAATTTCGTTTCCTGAATATTTTGTTGATAATTTTTTGAAAAGTTCAATGGAGTCGAATGAAATTTAGAGAAAATTTGAGTCAATCAAAATCGAATGTCAGATAGATATATTAGAAAATTGTTGCACGACGATACTTAGTGATGTCTAACCCAAGTTTGCGAATTTCACTGCAGCATGATTCAAAGACATTCATCGCGGAGGCTTGACGATGGTAAATTTCAAAGAGAGCTTTAATTTCATATTTATATTGGAAAATTTGCTGCATACTCGTACATTACGGTATTCAACTTTGATCTTCCTCTTACTTAGTAACGTAGAAAATGCAACGAGAAGAAGAAGTAAAGAGTTTTTCTCTTTCTAACTTTTCCTTTTCTTCCCCCCTCCCCTTTTTGTAAATTAATACACGCTGAAGATATACGACGAAATTAATTACGTGGTTTAAAAATTAATATATTCACGCCTCATTATTCAATCTTCTATTGAATCAAAGAATCGGTATGAATAGAGTGTACAAAGAATATACGAAAAGCGACTAGTTTCGCGGCTACCCTTTGACCGGTCAAGAAAGAGCTATTTAGCGCATTGTTTGAATAAACAAATGTTTGAACAGACGAATATTTTCGCATCGTGAAACAATACCCGCCGGTTTCAAATAAAGCATTCAGACGTTTGACGTGACGTTAAATTTTAATGAATAGCGGTCGAACGACGACTCGTTCGCGATTCTAATTTCCAGCCAGAAGCGAGCAGAATGCGAAACTAGTTCTCCTCTTAATTATTCGCAATAACATTAATTAAATTTGATTCAATGGCCGGAGGAAAGAGGTGGTGATAGCGGTGGTACGTGATTTGTCGAACGGAATGAAACTCCCTGGAAGACCTCGCGGATTAAGTTTTTCAGTAATGTCTCTTCCCCCTAACGAGAAACGATGGAGACTGTCCAAACAATAAGTTTTGTCGTATTTTATAACATAATACATCTTCCCTCGTGTGTCTGTGTGTTTCGTTAAAATCAACGTCTACGTGTTTGTCTACGTGCATGAAGAAAGAAAACATATGTGGATGTGCGGTAAAAATAGGAGGAAAAAATAGCGAACGTGAGTTTAGTCGCGCGGCGAATGGAACGAAAATACTCGAAATGTGGTAATACGCTGCACGGGAATATAATTTCAGTAGAAAACGGCCCGTCAAAATCACACTCTCGCCTAGAACGCCAGGATTCGGTGTAATTTTATTTGGAACCATGGAATGTCGAAACGAAACACGCGAAGCGAACTATTTACGTTGCATCGGCGTCAAATAAACGCGGAACCAAAAATTTGGAGACTCTTGGATATGGTGCCAGGAACAAAACTATCGCCGTGGCGTTGCGACAAACAATTTGCCTCGTCGGATTCTATTCGCTTGCAAATTTTCTCTGTTGTCGTGTTGCTTTAAGGTTTAGTATATTTTCTTCTTGCACATGCTGAGAAGTGATTATGCCTAGTAGATTAACATTGGAATGTGGTTATCGCGATGACCATTCTGCCTGTTATTCTTACTTATCTCATTGCTTTTACAGACTAATTATTATTAGTCTTACAATTAGAATTTCAATTCTAGATGAGCACGTTATTGCTTTGTTTGAACTGGTGCTGTGTGTATAACGTTTCACAAAAATTTGTGCATAAAATTGTACCATTATGTCTATTCTTTCTTGGATTGTAATTTGCGTGAAGTATAGCAGGAAAATTCTCTTTGCAACCGCTTAAAATCATTATTGCGTTGTAACCTAATATGAGTTCATTATGCATAGAATTTTAAATAAAATACGATTTTCCAAAATTATACGAAATAATAAATTCTCTTTGTAGACATCTCAATTCATTATTTCTCTGTAATTTGAAATTAGTTCATTATGCGTGAAGTTTTGAACGGAAGCGTCTTTTGAAAATTATGTACAGGACGATTGATTATTCATTCTTCACATTTACATAGTACATGCCGACACATTCGTTACCGGATAACGAATTTACCATGGATGTAACAGGAAGAATAATTAAATATGGCTTTATGAAAGAGTACTTAACATTAACGTCTATTAAAAATTAACAGTTATATTCGCGCAAAATCAAAGTGATTAATATTACGGATAATGTTAAATCCCCTCAAAGATTGATAAACAACGAAGTAAGAGTTTCACTTTGAAAAAATCAAGGCAAATTGAAACGAGGCGTATCGTCTCTATCACGTACAAAAATTTCAGGAAGCACGTTAAGAAGAGGAAACTTGTAAAAAAATCGTGGCAACATGAAAGATCGAAGAACGGGCACAGTTTATCCAGGAAAGAAGAGAAGACAAACAAGCATAGTTAGAAAGTCTATCGAGATCTCGAACGATTCAACGCGAGTCGAACAGCCACCGACGAACTTTTGGAATGGTCTGATTCTATGAAAGACTTTGGAAGAAGCTGCGGTGAATGGAGGTTATTAAGGAGCAGCAGCGTCGTCGACAAACGTCCCAGCTGTTATGTCCCGTTTCTCAAGAAAATTCGCCTTCCCACGTGTAATTCTTCTTGACGAATTCGGGTCGAACTTTGACTAGAGGAAACCGGGACACGTGCTTTCCCGCGATTAACTCTCGACTACAAAATCGTTGGTTCCATAGCGTATCCGGGTCGTGAATTCCGCGTGCTTGAATCGAAATGCATTAAGCTGACTTTTAATTTCCGAGATACAGGCTGCTGCGATATTAACCCGCTGGCTTGGTCATTTTTTAAGCAGAAAGGGTTAATTACGAAATTAAAAATTAACAGAAATTAAGAATTAACAAGTCAATTTCAGAGTGAAAATGTAAATACACGTAAGTATTCGAATATATCTGTGGATACATTTTATGAATACATTACGTGTGTTACAAGACACATCTTGAAATTTCATTAGCACTATTACGAGACTTGACTAACACGATCATTGCTCGAGTTTGATACAAATCAAACTATAAAATCAAATTTATAAATTTGCAAAAGCTATATTTTACGAGTTTTTTACATTTTAGAATCGATAATTGTTACAAATGTAGAATAACAATATAATTAGTCACTGATATGGATATTGCTTTGATAAAATATATGGTGCTTCACAGAGAACACGATTCAAATTTTGTTTGGGAAAACGACATTTCATGTATAGCAACCTAATAAATTTGCATATCTAATTTTTGCTTACATATATTAACTATAATTTTGGTTATCTATATATAATGTAACGTACACATTTGCACGTCACAGTTCCGTTGCACCAACGTTAAACCTTAGTTGTCCTGATTACGAGTAAAAGAAAAGAGAATTACGTTCGATTATCGCGGAGGCCTGGTTATGGCCACGCGAAATACGTTGCAGCTGACCAGCTTATTACCTTTGAAAACATGACGAATTGCCGCGTGAAGGGTAATTACGGATGATGAATCATCGTCTTAATCGCTTTCGGTGGCAACATCGAGATTAGTGTGTGCGCGTGTGTCTCAGTTAATAACAATTTTGACCGAAGAAGCATTGTTTCTCTCGTACAGCACCTAAGTACACACAAAACGAATCCCAGCGAATATCGTAATAATTAATACGGCTAAAATATTAATTTCGCTGACTAGGCGCTAATGCTAGCTGTTCGTGAAACTTACAGCAGGTTTTCGTGAATTATCGTACTATAAATCTCGACAATAGCTTGTTACAGTGCTTTATCTTTTACCTTTAATCGAGATAAGAAAAGAAATTATATAAATAATATATATATCTATATATAGTATCTAGTATATAGTAGCTTGTACTTTAGTTAGTATTATATTAGTATAGTAGTAGTAGTTTTAAGTATATATCAGTATATTTATATATTATATATATGTCGGTTAACGTTATGATTAAAGTTAGGGGCGTGTAATGAATATTCTCTGGAATTAGCCATGGTTGTTATACAATCGAGGTAATATCGATTGGCACAAGTGTGAGTGTTACCGAAACGACAAGTAACCGCGGTGAGTAGACTCTAATAATAATGGTCTTAGGTTCGATAACGAATCCGCCGTCAACGGGATAGTCAATGTACTTTTCTCCAAAATCTAAATCTGGCTCTGGTTCAAATAAAACGTGGTAATATTCACTGATCGTAAAGATGTTGTTTTTCTTGCTGACGAGATCGCACGAGACTGACTTTTACATCGCGGTGATGTTGCAGAGGAAAACTATGATAGGGTGTGTCTAAGGGCATGAGATCATCAGATTCGTCGAGGACAACCCTCGTTCAGAAAGTGAAAGAAATGGACGTTGCTGTTAATTGGTTAATTTCTATGTTGGTGGTTAGAGAAAGATGCTAGCCGCTCTTGAGAGGAAGTTGCTAGCGGGAAGCGTCTTTCGTGAGAAAAGTAGATTTCCCTTATCTTCCCGTAATAGGTGATAGATTTAGAGACTCTTAGGATAAAGACTGTTTGTCCGTTTGAAGGACCTTAGGTAACTATATCCTATGATTTATAGCGGGTCCTCAGACTATCTGAATATATACTGTGGAGATGCATCGACATCTGGTAATCATCTTTCCCGAAGAATAGGGTCTGTGTGTGGCGAGCTACGCGGTAGAGACCATTGGAATGTTGACTGTTACGTGCCGCTAGTAGTATTTCCTTTCAAGGAGAGCTATACAATTATTCTATACCTCTGTTAGATAAAACGTTCATCCCGTGACCGCGGCTACGTTAGGCGACTAGTTGTCGCCTCGAGCGCAAGCTCATTATCGCAAATCTCAGACAATTATAATCGGGTTAACTTATAAAAATTAAAGTATTGGGGAGTTTCCAAAGAAGTCCAAAGGGAAGGCCCGGTGTCCTTTCATCTCCGACATATATATATATATATATATATATATATATATATATATATATATATATATTTGTATATATATTTATAAATATAAATATTATTACACTGGAAAGAAGAGAAAGGATAGGAAAGAAGTATTCAAAAGTAATCGAACATTTTCGAGCGATTGATACGAGGAATGGTACAACGGCGAAGAATCGTATGGAGGTTGGGAAAGAAGGTGCATTCGTAACTATTATATGAAAAATGACCGCAACTCCATGTCAGAACTAACAATAAATCTGGAGAAATATTACGTAAATTCTCGCCATATCGTAACAGTGACATTGAAAAACGGTATATTCCATTTATTAGGAAGTCGCGAATGCACCGTTGAATAAATTCATCTTTTAGAAGATTGCTCGACACCTGTAATTATAGGTGGTTTATTGTACAACTACAACTGTACAACTACAATTGTACAACTACTACTGCAACTATTGTACAACTAGGTTTATTGTACAACCATAGATGATGTGAAATTTATGAACGTAAATTTTGTTTGCACAGGGTCGCACAGAATACTAGTGAACAGGACGGAGAGTTAAGCGTTAAAAACACCTTGCAGTATGCGAAGTATGAATTACCAGTAAGATATTATTATGAAAATACGATATCGAAGCTAAAGTTTCAGTTAAATGGATGATCTGTAAACGTGACGAGGCATTGGTGAATTCAATTCCGAAATTCGTGTGACACTAACCCTTCGTATATGGTATGTTTTGCGTTTATGTTTCGTATTTACAGGGATGAAGGTTCTGAGCAGCTTTGATTGAAATACCAAGTTTCCAACGTGAGTTTACGGGGAATTCTGGTATCTCGAAATCGTTTAGAACTTTCGAATCTCCTCTCTCTGTGTGCTGTCTTGGAGTCCTACAAGAACTCTTTGTGTTTATCAGGATATTCGATATTCCTCTTTTCATTGAATTCCCTGAAACTTTCCCCGCTCGGAATTCTCCGATTCCTTCGAGTTCTCCGAAAATGCTACAATCTTCCTGAACCATCTTAAAACTTTTTCGAATCTTTGAACTTGCTGGACTATCGAACTTCCCAGCAATTCGTTAAACTCTCCTAATATTCAAACTTTTTGGAAATAATTTGCAACGCTTGAACTTTCTGAAATATTCGGATTTTCCTGAAACCTTTAAATCTTTGCAGACACTCGGAATGTACCGTGTAACGTTTGAAGTCGAGGAAACTCCTCCAGTGTTCTGTAATGTTCGAGCAGTTTGAAACTTTGCTGAAGTTTCGACGCTTCCAAACCCTCAGGAAATTCCATCGATCTCCAACGGTTTCTGATCCATTAAAAGTTTAGTATTTTTCCACTCATTTCTGAAAGCAACTTGGCGCTACTGATTCGAGATAACGTTTATAAAAACTTCTCTCTTTCCTCAAGTTCACACATACACATTTTTCCATTTTCTCGGTTACGAGAATTACATCTGTGCTTGCAGCCATAGATTCGCTGGTTACACGGGACGTGCGCGATATTCTCCTGGTAAACGATAACAACACCGGCTGCATATGCACCTCGGGAGACATTCCGGCCCGATGTATACACCAGCGTAGCGCCAGAGAACAGACAATGCGTATCGTCGTAGCTGTCAATGAGACTCGTGGAATCTCGTTAGTACACCGTTCTTTTCAGCCAACAATCTACAATCATTCCTCATACATAGCTCGTTAAAACGTAACTGCGTTGCTAAACAGAAAATATCACTTAAAATCCTAAAGCGATACTCAATTAAACAGCTTCTGTGTTACGTTCGCTGGTTTGGGATATCGTTGATGATGAATTTTTCACTTCTGTGGCTTATTCTCTATAGGAGAAAAATTCGTTAACGCTGATTAACGTTACATATGCAACTTTATTTATACCCAAGTTAATTTACAAAAACGAACTGCGAAGAGTGAATACATAAATTTCCTTGAAATTTGATTTTATTAATTAGTTATAAGCTAATTTATAACGTGAATTTAATAAAGTAATTTCTAAAATGATCGACAGAATTTTGAAATCAAATTATTCCAAATTCTATGTTCCTGTTTCTTATCTCGAGTTAACAAGATATTTTGTTCTGTATAACCAATGTGCAAATGACGTGATTGATCGGGATTTTGGAAATGACAAAGGAAGTAGCTATGCGATCGAAGAAACTGACCTAGTTGCTAAATCACTGTTTCATACGGAGTCACCGTATCTATTATAAGGGTTGATGGTTTGGCAGAGTTGCGGAGTCTTATTTATGGGGTGGCGTGTACTGTCGCGACCTGGCGAACTTACAAATTCTGGTTGGTACGTGTCGGAGCTCGACGGTGTCATACTTCGAAAACTATAATTCGCTCTTCCACTCCTCACTCTCTCTTTCCATTTCTCTTCATCTCTCTCGGCTCAACTTCTTACTCAACAATGATCTGTCCACGGAATGCAAATGTCGCGTGCTAATATCGAGGTTACAGCAATCAGCCGTTTTCATTGTGTTTCCAACTACTCAAAACGTTCCGGCGTTATTCATATATTTAATCAGAGAAAATACGGTGGTTTGATACCTACAGTCATTACGACTCGTTAAGTCCTCGCCTACTTTCATCGAAACAATGAAGCATTGCGACCACTTGCACTTATGTTCGCAGGTATCAAGACACTTACATAAGGTAAGTCTAACCTCAGAAATAATTAGGAATATATTAGTTGAATTTATTAATGGTTAGGAATTTATTAAAAAGTTCCAGGTTAAGAGGACAAAGTACTTGCGATAAGTACAATTTTGCCGATTTCCTTATGTTAAATTCACTCGTAACGATTAACGCCTTTTAAGCTGTTAACTGAGGAGTTTAGTTTCAAAAATTTATTATAAATTTTACGAAAAAAGTAAAGCAAAATGAGGATGGATTACATTTTCATTCGATAAAAAATGTACAATCCATTGTTGAAAAAAGGTATTGTTTATAAAAACTTAAAAATTGCCAAAAGATCATACAGTAAAATATACAAAATAATTCGGGCAATAGCCGATATACGCAGTAAAGTACACAAAATAATTCGGTGAATAGCCGATGTATTGGGGAAAATAATCGACCCAATTTATAAAAATGTTATATTTGATTACGTGCAGCATAACCGAAGAGAATGATCAAATAATCAAACTTTCTTTCTTCACTTTCGTTTTGTTTTATAAAATATGTAATAGCTTTACTGAAAGTATAAAGGAAACATACCACTAAATGCCATTCATATTATTTTTACTAAAATTTTGAGTTTTTATAGAAAATGGCAATTTTTTATTTTACACGACGAGTATACACGTCAACCGCGTCAAAATAAAGTTTTGGATTGACGTGTATATACTTTGAACGCAGTTAACTAGTTAATGGTCCATAAGATGCAAAATACGTACTTAATCCCACGAACAATTCAAAAAGACAATTTCGATATTTTAACATGAGAAATGGAATTGTAGAACTGATATATTTGTGGTTCTTTAGGTTCCAACTGTATTTTATTAGTTCCTCGGGCTTTGTTTTGACGTATCGTGAATATTCCAATCCACTTTTTCAGAGAAAATCTGAAAAACACGATTGAAACCGGAAGAATCATAAATATATGAAATAATCTTCGTGAAAGATCCACAGCGGAAGTTTCCCAAATGTTCATCCAATGCCTTTTGTGCGCTTGTGTGTGTATCTTCAGATGAAACCAGAGAAAAGCCCAATGCTCAGTGACAGATTTAATCCTTTAGGAGCCTAAAGCTACTAATCATTTTGCGATCCCTAAGTTGAAGCAAATTTAGTTTCAGTTTAGTTTAGTTTAGTTTAGTCTCATTTAGAAACAGTTCAGCCTAGCTAAATCGATGTTTGTTAATTATATATAAGAAAATTAATAGGAAACTGATATATACCTCCAGAAATCCTTTGCCTAATCTGTCAGAATATGACTTACGACTTAGACGTTGAATATTAACTTCACGCACTACGCGATGGTCCAAAACTGCTTTCAAAGCTCTTATGGTAAAAGGAGTCTCGATGGAGCATTCAATTCAGTTCTTTGCATTCTAGAAAATGCAAGAATATTCCTGAACATTTCAGAATGAGTTCACCATGCACTCGAGCCGAGTCTCGAACAATTATACATGTTGATCCGACAAACATCGTTTCAACCAAACTAAAATTTTTATCCCAGGCTTTGCACACTAATACATGCATTTTACGCAATTCTGATAATCGTTTGTTAATCCCTTTGGTAAGCATTTTCGGAGCCCCCGTAGCGTTTCGGGATCTGACGCTTATAGTGACATTAGCATAAAGCTATATCCGCGTCTACTGATACTTATGAACGAGAGAGTATACGACGGCGCGCGTTCGAGATCACTAAACAATCAACGTAACGATGCAGTTTTAGTCTCGGCTTCGCTGAATTTTGGCGTTATCGCAGGATCGGAAATGGCTGGAAGCATCGGCCGCGGAGGACAGGCCGTAATCATCACGCGTCGCCCTGTATAAATGACAGCGCGGTGTAAATCCGCACAAAAATTGTCACGAACGAGTCCCACGGTGCAGTTGCAACTGACGAATCGCGCGGATGGAACAGGATCCTATGCATTTTTAACGTTCCATGAATTACATATTATACGTAGGACACGCCGGGCCATGATGAATATTTATGCAATTAAAATCGTTGTTTATCGGTGGGCTCAGCGTAAATAATAAAGATTAGTCCGTTTCGTCGCGGGCGCGTGATGGGAATGTGCATGATTCATGCGTACAAATGATCGGCCTTTACTTTCCAAGAACGAAACGCGACGGAAGATGACTTGGCAAAGTGTCGTTTAGCGATAGAATCTAGATTTATGCTTGTAAAACAACGGACACGGGATGGTTTACCGAAGGGAAAAACATTTTCGCGGCGAAATTAGAGAGAAAAGTTGTGGAGTAGCTCCAAGTTGTCGGAAAACTGAAATTTTGCATTTGGGACAGGCTAGGCGCATTCTCCGCTCTATCAGAATAATCTTTTTACACATAATCTATTTTGAATATACAATCGTGAATGATAAAACTGTGACAGTTCGTTTCAGGAGTCTTCATTTTTTTTGATTCGTTGATACAAGGCAGTTTTCATAAATGTTAAAATGCTAAAATATTAATAAAATAAAATAATAAAATTCACGGTATCACTGTCGTTTATTTTGTGTAAATTATTCAAATCGAGAAATGAACCTCTCGGGGGCTGAATTGATCAATTTCACTTACTGTTAATTCCTACTTTCATTACGATTGATGATCAGTTCTCAAGAAACAAACGACTTACTTCTGCAAGTTCATTTTTCGCATGGATATGGCATAAATTGTCGTTTAAATTTACCTTAGGATTTACTCAGTCAACGTAGTTTCCGAACGACTTAAATGTAAAGATTATCTCTCTCTTTTTATATGTGTCTCATTTTGTGGAAAAATACATTCACGTAAAGTGGTCTGGGTAAATGTCAAAAAAGAAAAAAACGTTAGTATTATTCACAGTCTATTGATCTCTTATTGCCTATAAATTCATAAATTATGTAAATCAATAAATACCGATGTTACTTGTCGCTTCCTATATTCCTTTCATTTTAAAGCAAATATTTTCCTTTCGTAGAATTTGTCCACCAAGCTCTACATTTATCGTAGGAATGTTTCACAGATGACATTCGATATTACGATCGCGACTAAGTGGTCTTGCTGAATGATGGAAAAAGGCGTCGACATTATTCACAATATTATTCTCGCTTATGCAAATGTTCGTTTACACGATGGCTTGCAACAGCAGGAAAAACTCCTTCAGGAAAGAATCTATTGTGGTTTGCGGTGAAACGATGGCTGCTCGCGATCTAGAATTAGATTCGAGTGTAATAAATATTAATGAGACGTGGCGAACTTCGATGAATTTATTGCGCACTTGTCATGGGAAATACCACTGCCATACAACTTAGCGTTTTCAACACGATGAATCGAACGATTGATACACAATGAAACGTGTTCTTGAATAGTTCCAGTCAATATTATAAACGTTTCATTTGATCATCAACGATTAATTCCATTAAATTCGTAATGAAATACTAGCGGCATAATATTACACGATATACGTCGAGGAACTGATGGTAGCATTAACTTCTTCACAGTCTTTCTCTATTAGTTAATTTTATTACCCGCAAGAAGAGTGGAATGTACATTTGCCAAGAGCTCCAATTTAGCAAGTTTCACGCTGAACTGAGAAACGATTTCAAGTAAGGAAGCAACGGGAACGAACGTGGAATTTATCTAATTCTTCTACTTCGTGCTGTTTGATAAACGTTCACCTAAATGAAATGCCAAATAACTTACACTTTGATTGCTACCCGTGGATATATATACTTATTTAACTCTAAAATCGGATATATATTAGAAGTAGGTATACGGAAGACGATATAAGATGTAAATGAAACAAATTAAAGAATTATTATGATCAAAATTAATCTACGTTTGAAATCAAATAAAATAAAATGAAGTGTCAATACCAATCGATGGTTAAAATACCAAGGATTATTCGAACTGTAATCGTAAATTGTTGGTTAAAACGACCTGGAACGTCGTATTCGAGTTCTTGCGAATCTTGCCTCTCCATCGAATGGATTCTTTCACGGAACGACGCGTCGCGACACCGATTTCCAGTGAATCGGATCGAGGGGAACGTGACACGGAGAGCAGGGAGTAACGCGCGTTTGAAATTCAAAGGTGAATCGTGTTGCACGCAGAGACACGCGCGATCGATCGTTGAATCAAAGAAACGTCGCAGACGATGTCAGACACGATACCAATGGTATTATGACAGATATTGTGCCGAAGGCAACTTATAATACAGCGAGAGACGCGAAAAATCTGTCGTCTAGTCGCGAAAGTCGAAATTTTGAACGTATACCATTTTTCTTGCCTGCGACTCTTTGATATTTTATAACGTATACGCGTATTGAACGTTTTCGTATTCCTCGTGAAATTGTTTGGCGAAACAGAAACTTGATATTTGTCGTTCATTCAGAAATCCTATTGATTGTTAATCGACTGAGTTTTAATAACTGATATCAATTACCGTATCACAGGGAACTAGTATGGATTATTATTAGTCGTAACTGAATTCTTAGTTTAAAATTTGTCCTTGATGTTTTTAAGATCAATTTATGAAAGCGTGCAGAAGGAGAATATTGTTTTATTTGTACATATTAACCCGGACAGATTATGCGTCGGAGGATTACTTGCAATTCCTCGATTAAATAATGCGAATTATATCTCCGTATCTTTTAGAATCATTGATTGAACGAAAACATAAAAAAGTCCTATCTACAAATAAAGCTATATCGAGCATCGATGTTATTTTAGCAGCTGCGCCTCCATTTTGTTAAATCTTCTATTCGGTTCTCTGTCAAATTCAATTCTCACGAAATATAGCCCAAACGTATTACTGGATCCGGCTGGAACCGCGAGAGTTTAACCTACAAAATTTTACGATCAACCCCGAAACGATGCTCTCCCCCCCTCTCTCTAAAAACAATTTATCTCTCCACGTGGAGCGACTTTTCCACGAGAGATCGGCCGGTTTCCACGCCAGACCGGGATACCAAGCAGAAATGACGACGTTGAACGCGTTCACGCTTGTACAGGATTTAACGAAAAATATCCAGCGGCAGTCCCTCGTAAAGTCCCCTTGGTTTGCTCGACCTGTCAGAAATCATTGCGTATCTCTGGTATCTCGTCATCGCGTCATCACGGTCTGTGACAGTCACAGCTGAAGTTGTGCTCGCGAGGAATATGGTTTAGCGCGAGTTTAGCCAGACTAAGCTGCAATTTTTCTCTGGCCACTCTAAATTAGAGTCAGGATTGTTGTTCCGAAGTTACGACCCGATACGTTTGTCCAGCCACGATTCCCTGTTTTATATATTCAATACGTCCAGCTCTGTCGTTTGCATTTCACGCGAAATATCGCCGCGCTATTGTGCTTCTCCTCGTTGAAAACTCGACGACTGCTGATGCTACAAAAATACCGCTCGGTATTGTGAAAGATAGGACGTTCGTTTGATTCATGGTAGTAAAAATGTTCGTTGTGCTGATAAATTACGAAACCTTCTTTGTATCGTGCATTGCGTAGACTCTTTGATGTTGAAAGACAAAGAGATTAGTGATCCTTGATAATTTAAACTTCAAGAAGAATATAAAGCATTCTTGTTTATACGCATAAATTCCAGATATTCATGCTTCTGTCGATCATTGCGTCGACGAGTTACCAATCTTTTTTCTATGGAATATCGTGTGTATCTTGCGACGTAAAAAGATAAAAAAGATTAGCGAACCGTGGTAATTCATCGAAACATGAACGAAGTATATAAAGTGGCCTAGTTTATACGCACATATACATTCACAAAAACACATACACAAATTCTAGACATTAGGAGTTCTGTTTCTGTCGATTGAAAGCGTAGCACGCTCGTTCGGTTTCTAAAAACGAAACGTCTCCGAGCGTATATCAAGCAGATAGGAGAAAGGTTTGGAATTGTGAAAGCGCACGATTCGTGTGCACACGCGCATGGAACAGTAGACTACGGGTAGTTGAACGATGGTTTTGCGAAACTTTTGAAACGAAGGACCTCGCGTACGTGCGCTGCCACGTGCAGAAGCGCGGTACAATTGTTTGTAATTGGGCAGAAAGCCAATAACATTCCGCAGCTGAAACCGAGGTGAACTTTTGACTGGTTTAGGATCTCGATTCCGAGGATAGTGGTCATGCATCCGCCAAGGCACTGAATAAGTATGAAACAATGCGATTGTTATACACCGTTGTTATTGTTGTTTCTGCCTGCCTGTCATCCGGCTCATCGTTTGACCCCCTTTTCGAATTTATGCAAGCTGCTAAATTTCAATTCGGTCACATTCTCGAAATACACACGTTTCATTGGAATTATTCCTTGCAACGTGTAGAAACAACGATTACGCGTAATTGCAGTACTTCGAAGGGAAGTCTTTGACAGCCCCCGTTTCTTCGTTTCGCATTAGATTAATTAACTGCGTCTATTCGTTGGCGAAACAGTTATGTATTTACAACCGATTTCCCGGGCTTTTCGTCAAGATAAATCGTTTCGCCTGGGAAATCCAAGATCAAACAAAGCTGTGAACCAATGATTACGAAAATGTTAAACCTCGTCTCCTCGAATAACCACATTGTACCAATGCGAATAACGCTGCTGGAATTTCAGTTGTCCTTGATCCCGCGGCCTGCAGCCTGGGATTAATTGCACCTAGATTAATGGTTTCCCTAATTCCTTATTCGTACGTGGCAGTGACTTTACTAGGCGGCTCTGCAAACCTGTCTTTCCTGTCTCTCTTCGTTTCGTGTCTCTTTATTCTCTAACAATTAATTCTGTTTGACTCTGTTCGAAAATGTTCCTTCGAATCACCCTGTTTTCTTCGGTCAAGGAAAATGTGATTAAAAATTTAATACCTGCGATAAGCAGGCAACTATGATTTTACAGAGAAATGAGCGATAAAGTTGAGATACGGTCGAATTCTTTGCAAAGTAATGTTTCTGTAGCTGGAATTTAAGTCGAATACATTGATCAAACTTTTATACACGCCAACATAAATGGAGAGAAATATTGAGCTAAATTGGTTTAAATATTGAGCTAAAAAGGTGTCAAACTATATCGCAAATTAGAATTATTTTATAATCATTATTCTGGAAAGATAACGAGTATATGTACGTAAAATAAATTTTTTATACCATTTTACAATGAAAAGAAATTAGAGGTATGTAGTAAAAGGTGAATCTGTATGATCGCTTCTCTCCGTGTTCATCACTGTTACCAAGCCTCTTTTACAGACGACAAAGCGCGATTAATAACGATGATTGACTATAGTTGAATTATTGAGTTCGCGTGTTACGGGTACTCCCATGGTAAACAGTCGAATCGCGACCATGTGTTTGTCAATCGAAGCGAAAATTGACCCACTTCCTGTAGCGCAATTATCTGCGCCTTCCTCTCTTTGTGCCGCGGTCTGCTGATCGCAATAAAACATCCATTTGCAAGTAACGAATAGAAAGCAGAAACTGTATAACGTTAATCATTCTTGTCTGAATGCTGGAATAAACGATAATAATAACTATTAGACAAATGCGAGTATTGTATGACATGATTTAATAACAAGGAAAGATTTTCTAATACGATCAAACCAATCAAGTATTAAATTGAGTAATTTCATTTACTGGAAATTTCACCGTTCTAGCAGAATACGTGACGACTATTTAATTTTTCAATGGAATTGTCCTCTTTTTTATTTCCGTATAGCCCGATTAACAACCTAAATAATGAAAAATTCTGTGTAATTTTATATTAGAAAGTATAACTACTAGAGTCAATGGATTTATTAAGTATAATAAATAATCGGAGACCACGGGAGGAATTGCGTATTTCAATAGTTAGTTTGTGATTAAATAAACGAATTTTAATGCGACATCATTCAAAACGAAGATAATCTATTAAATCGAGGGATATTCTTTAAAAATGTGTAAAACGACAAAATTTTATGGAAGACAAAGGTATAATTATTGATCCAAAAAATATTTAAATATCACTAATGCGTTCACGTAACAAGGGGCAATATGTTTCAAGATTAGTTCAAACAGAGGCGAGATCGGCAGCTCGGCCTTAATTCCTTTCTAAACGCGAAAAATCTTCCTTCTTCTCGATACTTCTCGCTCTGCTTCTCCCACCCCAACATCGGCGAACGACTCGCAAAGAGAAAACACTGCCTCGGAAGAAAAAAGGTAAAGAAAACGTTAGGACAGGGAAGAGGAAAACAGCGAACGAGATATTTGCGACACGATGCTCGATGTGACGTTGGTGAAATGAGCTTTTTACGACGGGGCTGGATGGACGTGCAGCGTGAACGGGCGAAGAACGAACAAAGAACTCGCACGAGAAAGTTCTCGAGGAAGAACGGAAGCTTCCCACGGACGAAAGAAAACGTCAGTGGTCGCGACGCTGCGCCGCAAGCACCCGTCCACTTATTCTTCTACTCTTTCCACTTCTTCACCGTTCTGCTCCTTTTTCTTCGCCACTCTCTTCTTGTCTACTCATATATCCACCGTTTTCGCCTACATCTTGACCTCACCCACATTGGCCTCCACAAACACGCCTGTTGTCATAGCATTTTTCTCTCTTATTTCACCTCGCCATTATAACATAACACGTTATATTATATCTCGCTATATTATATTACATTATATTATATCATAACACGTTGCATTCTATTACGTTATAATATATAATGTTATATAGCATTACGTAATTATATAATACGTTATAATGTATTATGTTATATTGTATTACGTTATATTATATTTCGTTACATTATATCATAACACGTTACATAATATTAAGCTTTGACCTTCCTTAAAATACTGCGCAGAAGGCGAACGATAGCATGATCGCGGACGGATATGAACACGTGCATAGTGGGGATATCGAAAGATGACAGAGGGAAGAAAGTGGATCAACAGTGTAGTTATCCGTATCCGTAAGCAATCATGAGAAGGAGTAACGTGTCGAGAATTGTGCACAAGTTGCTAGTCAAGAAAATAAACAAACTGTTGGACAAAACACTGAGTATTCATGTGGAACATTTCACGTTCCACATCTCAGTTATATTGGATTACATTATAATATATTACGTCATATTAAATTACGTTACATCATATTACAGTATATCCTCTTACGTCCGATTATATTACGTTATAATGTGTTAAGTTATATAATATTAGGATATATTATATAACGCTACATTACATCATAAGACGTTATATTACATTACGTTAAAATGTATTACGTTATGTAGTATTACGTTACACTGCATTACAATATAATATACACCATTATGTAGTCTAACGCCATATTATATTTTGTTATAGAATATTACGTTATGATGTATTACGTTATATCATATTAAGTTACATACTATTACGTTATATTATATTAAGATATATACTGATACTTTATATTATACTACGTTATGCTATAGTACGCCATATAGTAATGCGATATACTACAATACGACATATAAAATTACGTTCTATTATACTACGTTATATTAAATTACGTAGGATAGTCTGCGGTCACATTATGTGACGTAACATTACACACCGTTATACAGTATTACGTTATACAGTATTACGTTATATAGTATTACGATATACATTATTACGTTCTATAGTACAATGTTATATAGCATTTCGTTATCTAGCATTACGATATACATTATTACGTTATATAGTACTACGCTATATAATCTAACCTTAAGAAACATTACATTGTACATTATAACTTTATAAATTATTACGTTATCTAGAACAGCGTTACATATCATTACGTTGTATAGTATAACGTTATTTACTATTACGGTATAGAGCATTACGTTATACAGTATTACGTTATACAGTATTACGTTATAACGTATAACGTTATAAAGTATAACCATATATCGTATAACGTTATATAATATTACGTTATAACGTATAACGCTATCTACTATTACGTTAAACGTATAACGTTATATAGTATTGCGTGATAACGTATAACGATATACAGTATTACGTTACAACGTATAACGTTACGTAGACATAGGATATAACGTATAGCAATATGTAGAAATAGGATATAACATATAACGGTATGTAGATATAGGATATCACGTATAACGATATGCAGTTATAGCATATATCGTATAACGATATCTAGATATAGGACATAACGTAAAGCGTTACGCAAACACAGGAAAAAACGAATAACGGTATGTAGACATAGGATATAACGTATAACGTTATGTGGATATAGGATATAACTTCTACCTTTATATAGTGATACGTCATAACGAATAACGTTATCTAGATATAGGATATAACGTATAACGTTATGAAGTTATAAGATACAACGTATAATGATATGTACATATCCTACATACCAACATAACGTTGCACGTTATATCCTATATCTACATATCGTAATAAGTTATATCCTATATCTACGTAACGTTATATGTTATAACGCAATACTATATATCGTTATACGTTATGTCCTATATCTACATAATCGTTACACGTTTTATCCTATATCTACGTATCGTTATACATTATATCCTATATCTACGTATCGTTATACGTTATATCCTACATCTACATATCGTTATACGTTATATCCTATATGTAGATAACGTTTTACGTTATATCCTATATCTACGTATCGTTATACGTTATATCCTATATCTACGTATCGTTATACGTTACATCCTATATATACGTATCGTTATACGCTGTATCCTATACCTACATTACGTTATACGTTATATTCTATATCTACATAACGTTATACGTCATATCCTCTACCTCCATAACGCTATACGTTATAACGTAATACTATATATCGTTATACGTTATGTCCTATATCTACATAATCGTTACACGTTTTATCCACTAATTACATACCGTTATACGGTATATCCTATACCTACATAACGTTATACGTTCTATCCTATATCTACATATCGTTATACGTTATATCCTATGTCTACATATCGTTATACGCTGTATCCTATACCTACATAACGTTATACGTTATATCCTATATCTACATATCGTTAAACGTTATATCGTATATCTACAAATCGTTATAAGTTATATCTTATGTCTACATATCGCCATACGTTATATCCTACATCAACATATCGTTATACGTTATTTCCTATATGTAGATATCGTTATACGTTATATCTTATATCTACGTATCGTTGTACATTATATCCTTTATCTACATATCGTTATACGTTATATCCTATGTGTAGATAACGTTATACGTTATATTCTATATGTAGATATCGTTATACGTCATATCCTATATCTACGCATCGTTATACGTTATATCCTATAGCTGCATATCGTTATACGTTATATCCTATATCTACATATCGTTATACGTTATATCCTCTATGTAGATATCGTTTTACGTTATATCCTGTATCTACGTATCGTTATACGTTATATGCTATATCTACATATCGTTATAAGTTATATCCTATATCTGCATATCGTTATACGTATTATCCTATATGTCGATATCGTTATACGTCATATCCTATATCTACGTATCGTTATACGTTATATCCTCTATGTAGATATCGTTTTACGTTATATCCTATATCTACGTATCGTTATACGTTATATCCTATATCTACATATCGTTATACGTTATATCCTATATGTAGATAACGTTATACGTTATATCCTATATGTAGATATCGTTATACGTTATATCCCATATCTACGTATCGTTATACGTTATATCCTATATGTAGATAACGTTTTACGTTATATCCTATATCTACGTATCGTTATACGATATATCCTATATGTAGATATCGTTATACGTTATATCCTATATCTGCATTTCGTTATACGTTATAACCTATATCTACATATCGTTATACGTTATATCCTATATGTAGATAACGTTATACGTTATATCCTATATCTGCATATCTTTATACGTTGTATCCTATATCTACATATCGTTATACGTTATATCCTATATCCGCATTTCGTTATACGTTATAACCTATATCTACATATCGTTATGAGTTATATCCTATATGTAGATAACGTTATACGTTATATCCTATATCTGCATATCTTTATACGATGTATCCTATATCTACATATCGTTATACGTTATATCCTATATGTAGATAACGTTATACGTTATATCCTATATCTGCATATCTTTATAAGTTGTATCCTATATCTACATATCGTTATACGTTATAATATATATGTAGATAACGTTATACGTTATATCCTATATCTGCATATCTTTATACGTTATATCCTATATCTACATATCGTTATACGTTATATCCCACATGTAGATAACGTTTTACGTTATATCCTATATCTACGTACCGTTATACGTTATATCCTATATCTACGTATCGTTATACGTTACATACTATATATACGTATCGTTATACGTTATATCCTATATCTGCGTATCGTTATACGTTATATCCTATATCTACATATCGTTATACGTTATATCCTATATGTAGATAACGTTTTACGTTATATCCTATATCTACGTATCGTTATACATTATATCCTATATCTACGTATCGTTATACGTTATATCCTATATCTGCATATCGTTATACGTTATATCCTACATCTACATATCGTTATACGTTATATCCTATATGTAGATAACGTTTTACGTTATATCCTATATCTACGTATCGTTATACGTTATATCCTATATCTACGTATCGTTATACGTTACATCCTATATATACGTATCGTTATACGTTATATCCTATATCTGCATATCGTTATACGTTATATCCTATATCTACATATCGTTATACGTTATATCCTATATGTAGATAACGTTTTACGTTATATCCTATATCTGCATATCGTTATACGTTATATCCTACATCTACATATCGTTGTACGTTATATCCTATATGTAGATAACGTTTTACGTTATATCCTATATCTACATATCGTTATACATTATTTCCAATATCTACGTATTGTTATACGTTATATCCTATATGTATATAACGTTATACGTTATATCCTATATCTACGTATCGTTATACGTTATATCCTACATCTACATATCGTTATACGTTATATACTATATCCGCATTTCGTTATACGTTATAACCTATATCTACATATCGTTATACGTTATATCCTATATGTAGATAACGTTATACGTTATATCCTATATCTGCATATCTTTATACGATGTATCCTGTATCTACATATCGTTATAAGTTATATCCTATTTGTAGATAACGTTATAAGGTATATCCTATGTGTAGATAACGTTGTACGTTATATCCTATATGTAGATATCGCTATATGTTATATCCTATATCTACGTATCGTTATACGTTATATCCTATATGTAGATAACGTTATACGTTGTATCCTATACCTACGTATCGTTATACGTTATATCCTATATCTACATATCGTTATACGTTATATCCTATATGTAGATATCGCTATATGTTATATCCTATATCTACGTATCGTTATACGTTATATCCTATATGTAGATAACGTTAAACGTTATATCCTATATCTACGTATCGTCATACGTTATATCCTATATGTAGATATCGTTATACGTTATATCATATATCTATGTATCGTTATACGTTATATCCTATATCTGCATATCGTTATACGTTATATGCTATAACTACATATCGTTATACGTTATATCCTATATGTAGATATCGTTATACGTTATATCATATATCTATGTATCGTTATACGTTATATCCTATATCTGCATATCGTTATACGTTATATGCTATAACTACATATCGTTATACGTTATATCCTATATGTGGATATCGTTATACGTTATATCCTTTGTCTACATAACGTTATACGTTATATCCTATATCTACGTATCGTTATACATTATATCCTATATCTACATATCGTTATACGTTATATCCTATGTGTAGATAACGTTATACGTTATATTCAATATGTAGATATCGTTATGCGTCCTATCCTATATCTACGTATCGTTATACGTTATATCCTATATCTACGTATCTTTACACGTTATATCCTATGTCTAAATTTTGTTATACGTTATATCCTATATCTACGTATCGTTATACGTTATATCCTACATCTACATATCGTTATACGTTGTATCCTATATGTAGATATCGTTATACGTTATATCCTATATCTGCATATCGTTATACGTTATATCCTATATCTTCAAATCACTATACGTTACATACTATGTGTAGATAACGTTATACGTTATATCCTCTATGTAGATATCGTTATACGTTATATCCTATATCTACGTATCGTCATACGTTATATCCTATATGTAGATATCGTTATACGTTATATCATATATCTATGTATCGTTATACGTTATATCCTATATCTGCATTTCGTTATACGATATAACCTATATCTACATACCGTTATACATTATATCCTATATTTGCATATCGTTATACGTTATATCCTATATCTACATATCGTTATACGTTATATCCTATATGCAGATATCGTTATACGTTATATCCTATATCTGCATATCGTTATACGTTATATCCTATATCTACATATCGTTATAAGTTATATCCTATTTGTAGATAACGTTATAAGTTATATCCTATGTGTAGATAACGTTGTACGCTATATCCTATATGTAGATATCGCTATACGTTATATCCTACATCTACGTATCGTTATACGTTATATCCTATATCTGCATATCGTTATACGTTATATCCTATATCTACATATCGTTATACGTTATATCCTATATGTAGATAACGTTATACGTTATATCCTCTATGTAGATATCGTTATACGTTATATCCTATATCTACGTATCGTTATACATCATATCCTATATCTACATATCGTTATACGTTATATCCTATGTGTAGATAACGTTGTACGTTATATTCAATATGTAGATATCGTTATGCGTCCTATCCTATATCTACGTATCGTTATACGTTATATCATATATCTATGTATCGTTATACGTTATATCCTATATCTGCATATCGTTTTACGTTATATGCTATAACTACATATCGTTATACGTTATATCCTATATGTAGATATCGTTATACGTTATATCCTTTGTCTACATAACGTTATACGTTATATCCTATATCTACGTATCGTTAAACATTATATCCTATATCTACATATCGTTATACGTTATATCCTATGTGTAGATAACGTTATACGTTATATTCAATATGTAGATATCGTTATGCGTCCTATCCTATATCTACGTATCGTTATACGTTATATCCTATATCTACGTATCTTTACACGTTATATCCTATGTCTAAATTTTGTTATACGTTATATCCTATATCTACGTATCGTTATACGTTATATCCTACATCTACATATCGTTATACGTTGTATCCTATATGTAGATATCGTTATACGTTATATCCTATATCTGCATATCGTTATACGTTATATCCTATATCTTCAAATCATTATACGTTACATACTATGTGTAGATAACGTTATACGTTATATCCTCTATGTAGATATCGTTATACGTTATATCCTATATCTACGTATCGTCATACGTTATATCCTATATGTAGATATCGTTATACGTTATATCATATATGCAGATATCGTTATACGTTATATCCTATATCTGCATATCGTTATACGTTATATCCTATATCTTCATATCGTTATACGTTACATACTATGTGTAGATAACGTTATACGTTATATCCTGTATCTACGTATCGTTATACGTTATATCCCATATCTACGTGTCGCTATACCTTATATCCCATATCTACGTATTGCTATACGTTATATCCTATATGTGGATATCGTTTTACGTCATATCCTATATCAACGTATCGTTATACGTTATATCCTATATCTGCATATCGTTATACGTTATATGCTATAACTACATATCGTTATACGTTATATCCTATATGTAGATAACGTTTTAAGTTATATCCTATATTTGCATATCGTTATACGTTATATCCTATATCTACATATCGTTATACGTTATATCCTATATGCAGATATCGTTATACGTTATATCCTATATCTGCATATCGTTATACGTTATATCCTATATCTTCATATCGTTATACGTTACATACTATGTGTAGATAACGTTATACGTTATATCCTCTATGTAGATATCGTTATACGTTATATCCTATATCTGCATATCGTTATACGTTATATCCTATATCTACATATCGTTATACGTTATATCCTATATGTAGATAACGTTTTACGTTATATCCTGTATCTACGTATCGTTATACGTTATATCCCATATCTACGTGTCGCTATACCTTATATCCCATATCTACGTATTGCTATACGTTATATCCTATATGTGGATATCGTTTTACGTCATATCCTATATCAACGTATCGTTATACGTTATATCCTATATCTGCATATCGTTATATGTTATATGCTATAACTACATATCGTTATACGTTATATCCTATATGTAGATAACGTTTTAAGTTATATCCTATATCTGCATATCGTTATACGTTATATCCTATACCTTCATATCGTTATACGTTACATACTATGTGTTGATAACGTTATACGTTATATCCTCTATGTAGATATCGTTATACGTTATATCCTATATCTTCGTATCGTCATACGTTATATCCTATATGTAGATATCGTTATACGTCATATCCTATATCTCCGTATCGTTGTACGTTATATCCTATATGTAGATAACGTTATACGTTATATCCTATATGTAGGTATCGGTATACGTTATATCCTATATCTGCATATCGTTATACGTTATATCCTATATCTGCATATCGTTATACGTTATATCCTATATGTAGATAACGTTTTACGTTATATCCTATATCTACGTATCGTTATACGTTATATCCTATATGTAGATAGCGTTTTACGTTATGTCCTATATCTACGTATCGTTATACGTTATATCCTATATCTGCATATCGTTATACGTTATATCCTATATGTAGGTATCGGTATACGTTATATCCTATATCTGCATATCGTTATACGTTATATCCTATATCTACATATCGTTATACGTTATATCCTATATGTAGGTAACGTTATACGTTATATCCTATATCTACGTATCGTTATACGTTATATCCTATATGTAGATATCGTTATACGTTATATCCTATATCTGCATTTCGTTATACGTTATAACCTATATCTACATATCGTTATACGTTATATCCTATATCCGCATTTCGTTATACGTTATAACCTATATCTACATATCGTTATACGTTATATCCTATATGTAGATAACGTTATACGTTATATCCTATATCTGCATATCTTTATACGATGTATCCTATATCTACATATCGTTATAAGTTATATCCTATTTGTAGATAACGTTATAAGTTATATCCTATGTGTAGATCACGTTGTACGTTATATCCTATATGTAGATATCGCTATACGTTATATCCTATATCTACGTATCGTTATACGTTATATCCTATATGTAGATAACGTTATACGTTGTATCATATACCTACGTATCGTTATACGTTATATCCTATATCTACATATCGTTATACGTTATATCCTATGTGTAGATAACGTTATACCTATTATCCTATATGTAGATATCGTTATACGTTATATCCTATATGTACATAACGTTTTGCATTATATCCTATATCTACGTATAGTTATACGTTATATCCTATATCTGCATATCGTTATACGTTATATCCTATATCACCAAATCGTTATACGTTATATCCTATATGTAGATATCGTTATACATTATATCCTATATTTGCATATCGTTATACGTTATATCCTATATCTACATATCGTTATACGTTATATCCTATATGCAGATATCGTTATACGTTATATCCTATATCTGCATATCGTTATACGTTATATCCTATTTCTTCATATCGTTATACGTTACATACTATGTGTAGATAACGTTATACGTTATATCCTATATCTACATATCGTTATACGTTATATCCTATGTGTAGATAACGTTATACCTATTATCCTATATGTAGATATCGTTATACGTTATATCCTTTGTCTACATAACGTTATACGTTATATCCTATATCTACGTATCGTTATACATTATATCCTATATCTACATATCGTTATACGTTATATCCTATGTGTAGATAACGTTGTACGTTATATTCAATATGTAGATATTGTTATGCGTCCTATCCTATATCTACGTATCGTTATACGTTATATCCTATATCTACGTATCTTTACGCGTTATATCCTATGTCTAAATTTTGTTATACGTTATATCCAATATCTACGTATCGTTATACGTTATATCCTACATCTACATATCGTTATACGTTGTATCCTATATGTAGGTATCGTTATACGTTATATCCTATATCTGCATATCGTTATACGTTATATCCTACATCTTCAAATCATTATACGTTACATACTATGTGTAGATAACGTTATACGTTATATCCTCTATGTAGATATCGTTATACGTTATATCCTATATCTACGTATCGTCATACGTTATATCCTATATGTAGATATCGTTATACGTTATATCATATATCTATGTATCGTTATACGTTATATCCCATATCTGCATATCGTTATACGTTATATGCTATAACTACATATCGTTATACGTTATATCCTACATGTAGATAACGTTATACGCTATATCCTATATGTAGATATCGTTATACGTTATATCCTATATCTACGTATCGTTATACGTTATATCCTATATCTACATATCGTTATACGTTATTTCCTGTATGTTGATAACGTTTTACGTTATATCGTATATCTACGTATTGATATACGTTGTACCCTATATCAACATATCGTTATACGTTGTATCATATATCTACATATCGTTATACATTATATCCTATATCTACATATCGTTATACGTTATATCCTATATGTAGGTATCGGTATACGTTATATCCTATATCTGCATATCGTTATACGTTATATCCTATATCTACATATCGTTATACGTTATATCCTATATGTAGGTAACGTTTTAAGTTATATCCTATATCTGCATATCGTTATACGTTATATCCTATACCTTCATATCGTTATACGTTACATACTATGTGTTGATAACGTTATACGTTATATCCTCTATGTAGATATCGTTATACGTTATATCCTATATCTTCGTATCGTCATACGTTATATCCTATATGTAGATATCGTTATATGTCATATCCTATATCTCCGTATCGTTGTACGTTATATCCTATATGTAGATAACGTTATACGTTATATCCTATATGTAGATAGCGTTTTACGTTATGTCCTATATCTACGTATCGTTATACGTTATATCCTATATCTGCATATCGTTATACGTTATATCCTATATGTAGGTATCGGTATACGTTATATCCTATATCTGCATATCGTTATACGTTATATCCTATATCTACATATCGTTATACGTTATATCCTATATTTGTATCTAACGTTATACGTTATATCCTATATCTACGTATCGTTATACGTTATATCCTATATGTAGATATCGTTATACGTTATATCCTATATCTGCATTTCGTTATACGTTATAACCTATATCTACATATCGTTATACGTTATATCCTATATCCGCATTTCGTTATACGTTATAACCTATATCTACATATCGTTATACGTTATATCCTATATGTAGATAACGTTATACGTTATATCCTATATCTGCATATCTTTATACGATGTATCCTATATCTACATATCGTTATAAGTTATATCCTATTTGTAGATAACGTTATAAGTTATATCCTATGTGTAGATAACGTTGTACGTTATATCCTATATGTAGATATCGCTATACGTTATATCCCATATCTACGTATCGTTATACGTTATATCCTATATGTAGATAACGTTATACGTTGTATCATATACCTACGTATCGTTATACGTTATATCCTATATCTACATATCGTTATACGTTATATCCTATGTGTAGATAACGTTATACCTATTATCCTATATGTAGATATCGTTATACGTTATATCCTTTGTCTACATAACGTTATACGTTATATCCTATATCTACGTATCGTTATACATTATATCCTATATCTACATATCGTTATACGTTATATCCTATGTGTAGATAACGTTGTACGTTATATTCAATATGTAGATATTGTTATGCGTCCTATCCTATATCTACGTATCGTTATACGTTATATCCTATATCTACGTATCTTTACGCGTTATATCCTATGTCTAAATTTTGTTATACGTTATATCCAATATCTACGTATCGTTATACGTTATATCCTACATCTACATATCGTTATACGTTGTATCCTATATGTAGATATCGTTATACGTTATATCCTATATCTGCATATCGTTATACGTTATATCCTACATCTTCAAATCATTATACGTTACATACTATGTGTAGATAACGTTATACGTTATATCCTCTATGTAGATATCGTTATACGTTATATCCTATATCTACGTATCGTCATACGTTATATCCTATATGTAGATATCGTTATACGTTATATCATATATCTATGTATCGTTATACGTTATATCCCATATCTGCATATCGTTATACGTTATATGCTATAACTACATATCGTTATACGTTATATCCTACATGTAGATAACGTTATACGCTATATCCTATATGTAGATATCGTTATACGTTATATCCTATATCTACGTATCGTTATACGTTATATCCTATATCTACATATCGTTATACGTTATTTCCTGTATGTTGATAACGTTTTACGTTATATCGTATATCTACGTATTGATATACGTTGTACCTTATATCAACATATCGTTATACGTTGTATCATATATCTACATATCGTTATACATTATATCCTATATCTACATATCGTTATACGTTATATCCTATATGTAGATAACGTTTTACGTTATATCCTATATCTACGTATCGTTATACGTTATATCCTACATCTACATATCGTTATTCGTTATATCCTATATGTAGATAACGTTTTACATTATATCCTATATCTACGTATAGTTATACGTTATATCCTATATCTGCATATCGTTATACGTTATATTCTATATCACCAAATCGTTATACGTTATATCCTATATGTAGATATCGTTATACATTATATCCTATATTTGCATATCGTTATACGTTATATCCTATATCTACATATCGTTATACGTTATATCCTATATGCAGATATCGTTATACGTTATATCCTATATCTGCATATCGTTATACGTTATATCCTATTTCTTCATATCGTTATACGTTACATACTATGTGTAGATAACGTTATACGTTATATCCTCTATGTAGATATCGTTATACGTTATATTCTATATCTACGTATCGTCATACGTTATATCCTATATGTAGATATCGTTATACGTCATATCCTATGTCTATGTATCGTTATACGTTATATCCTATATCTGCATATCGTTATACGTTATATCCTATATCTACATATCGTTATACGTTATATCCTATATGTAGATAACGTTATACGTTATATCCTCTATGTAGATATCGTTATACGTTATATCCTATATCTTCGTATCGTCATACGTTATATCCTATATGTAGATATCGTTATACGTCATATCCTATATCTCCGTATCGTTGTACGTTATATCCTATATGTAGATAACGTTATACGTTATATCCTATATGTAGGTATCGGTATACGTTATATCCTATATCTGCATATCGTTATACGTTATATCCTATATCTATATATCGTTATACGTTATATCCTATATGTAGATAACGTTTTACGTTATATCCTATATCTACGTATCGTTATACGTTATATCCTATATGTAGATAGCGTTTTACGTTATGTCCTATATCTACGTATCGTTATACGTTATATCCTATATCTGCATATCGTTATACGTTATATCCTATTTCTTCATATCGTTATACGTTACATACTATGTGTAGATAACGTTATACGTTATATCCTCTATGTAGATATCGTTATACGTTATATTCTATATCTACGTATCGTCATACGTTATATCCTATATGTAGATATCGTTATACGTCATATCCTATGTCTATGTATCGTTATACGTTATATCCTATATCTGCATATCGTTATACGTTATATCCTATATCTACATATCGTTATACGTTATATCCTATATGTAGATAACGTTATACGTTATATCCTCTATGTAGATATCGTTATACGTTATATCCTATATCTTCGTATCGTCATACGTTATATCCTATATGTAGATATCGTTATACGTCATATCCTATATCTCCGTATCGTTGTACGTTATATCCTATATGTAGATAACGTTATACGTTATATCCTATATGTAGGTATCGGTATACGTTATATCCTATATCTGCATATCGTTATACGTTATATCCTATATCTATATATCGTTATACGTTATATCCTATATGTAGATAACGTTTTACGTTATATCCTATATCTACGTATCGTTATACGTTATATCCTATATCTGCATATCGTTATACGTTGTATCCTATATCTCTATATCGTTATACGTTATATCCTATATGTAGATAACGTTTTACGTTATATCCTATATCTGCATATCGTTATACGTTATATCCTATATCTTCATATCGTTATACGTTTCATACTATGTGTAGATAACGTTATACGTTATATCCTCTATGTAGATATCGTTATACGTTATATCCTATATCTACGTATCGTCATACGTTATATCCTATATCTACATATCGTTATACGTTATATCCTATATCTACATATCGTTATACGTTATATCATATATCTACGTATCGTTATACGTTATATCCTATATCTCCGTATCGTTGTACGTTATATCCTATATGTAGATAACGTTATACGTTATATCCTATATGTAGGTATCGGTATACGTTATATCCTATATCTGCATATCGTTATACGTTATATCCTATATCTTCATATCGTTATACGTTACATACTATGTGTAGATAACGTTATACGTTATATCCTCTATGTAGATATCGTTATACGTTATATCCTATATCTACGTATCGTCATACGGTATATCCTATATCTACATATCGTTATACGTTATATCCTATATCTACATATCGTTATACATTATATCCTATATCTACATATCGTTATACGTTATATCCTTTGTCTACATAACGTTATACGTTATATCCTATATCTACGTATCGTTATACATTATATCCTATATCTACATATCGTTATACGTTATATCCTATGTGTAGATAACGTTGTACGTTATATTCAATATGTAGATATTGTTATGCGTCCTATCCTATATCTACGTATCGTTATACGTTATATCCTATATCTACGTATCTTTACGCGTTATATCCTATGTCTAAATTTTGTTATACGTTATATCCAATATCTACGTATCGTTATACGTTATATCCTACATCTACATATCGTTATACGTTGTATCCTATATGTAGATATCGTCATACGTTATATCCTATATCTGCATATCGTTATACGTTATATCCTACATCTTCAAATCATTATACGTTACATACTATGTGTAGATAACGTTATACGTTATATCCTCTATGTAGATATCGTTATACGTTATATCCTATATCTACGTATCGTCATACGTTATATCCTATATGTAGATATCGTTATACGTTATATCATATATCTATGTATCGTTATACGTTATATCCTATATCTGCATATCGTTATACGTTATATGCTATAACTACATATCGTTATACGTTATATCCTATATGTAGATATCGTTATACGTTATATCCTTTGTCTACATAACGTTATACGTTATATCCTATATCTACGTATCGTTATACATTATATCCTACATCTACATATCGTTATACGTTATATCCTATGTGTAGATAACGTTATACGTTATATTCAATATGTAGATAGCGTTATGCGTCCTATCCTATATCTACGTATCGTTATACGTTATATCCTATATCTACGTATCTTTACACGTTATATCCTATGTCAAAATTTTGTTATACGTTATATCCTATATCTACGTATCGTTTTACGTTATATCCTACATCTACATATCGTTATACGTTGTATCCTATATGTAGATATCGTTATACGTTATATCCTATATCTGCATATCGTTATACGTTATATCCTATATCTTCAAATCATTATACGTTACATACTATGTGTAGATAACGTTATACGTTATATCCTCTATGTAGATATCGTTATACGTTATATCCTATATCTACGTATCGTCATACGGTATATCCTATATGTAGATATCGTTATACGTTATATCATATATCTATGTATCGTTATACGTTATATCCCATATCTGCATATCGTTATACGTTATATGCTATAACTACATATCGTTATACGTTATATCCTACATGTAGATAACGTTATACGCTATATCCTATATGTAGATATCGTTATACGTTATATCCTATATCTACGTATCGTTATACGTTATATCCTATATCTACGTATCGTTATACGTTATTTCCTGTATGTTGATAACGTTTTACGTTATATCGTATATCTACGTATTGATATACGTTGTACCCTATATCAACATATCGTTATACGTTGCATCATATATCTACATATCGTTATACATTATATCCTATATCTACATATCGTTATACGTTATATCCTATATGTAGATAACGTTTTACGTTATATCCTATATCTACGTATCGTTATACGTTATATCCTACATCTACATATCGTTATTCGTTATATCCTATATGTAGATAACGTTTTGCATTATATCCTATATCTACGTATAGTTATACGTTATATCCTATATCTGCATATCGTTATACGTTATATCCTATATCACCAAATCGTTATACGTTATATCCTATATGTAGATATCGTTATACATTATATCCTATATTTGCATATCGTTATACGTTATATCCTATATCTACATATCGTTATACGTTATATCCTATATGCAGATATCGTTATACGTTATATCCTATATCTGCATATCGTTATACGTTATATCCTATTTCTTCATATCGTTATACGTTGTATCATATATCTACATATCGTTATACATTATATCCTATATCTACATATCGTTATACGTTATATCCTATATGTAGATAACGTTTTACGTTATATCCTATATCTACGTATCGTTATACGTTATATCCTACATCTACATATCGTTATTCGTTATATCCTATATGTAGATAACGTTTTACATTATATCCTATATCTACGTATAGTTATACGTTATATCCTATATCTGCATATCGTTATACGTTATATTCTATATCACCAAATCGTTATACGTTATATCCTATATGTAGATATCGTTATACATTATATCCTATATTTGCATATCGTTATACGTTATATCCTATATCTACATATCGTTATACGTTATATCCTATATGCAGATATCGTTATACGTTATATCCTATATCTGCATATCGTTATACGTTATATCCTATTTCTTCATATCGTTATACGTTACATACTATGTGTAGATAACGTTATACGTTATATCCTCTATATAGATATCGTTATACGTTATATCCTATATCTACGTATCGTCATACGTTATATCCTATATGTAGATATCGTTATACGTCATATCCTATGTCTATGTATCGTTATACGTTATATCCTATATCTGCATATCGTTATACGTTATATCCTATATCTACATATCGTTATACGTTATATCCTATATGTAGATAACGTTATACGTTATATCCTCTATGTAGATATCGTTATACGTTATATCCTATATCTTCGTATCGTCATACGTTATATCCTATATGTAGATATCGTTATACGTCATATCCTATATCTCCGTATCGTTGTACGTTATATCCTATATGTAGATAACGTTATACGTTATATCCTATATGTAGGTATCGGTATACGTTATATCCTATATCTGCATATCGTTATACGTTATATCCTATATCTATATATCGTTATACGTTATATCCTATATGTAGATAACGTTTTACGTTATATCCTATATCTACGTATCGTTATACGTTATATCCTATATGTAGATAGCGTTTTACGTTATGTCCTATATCTACGTATCGTTATACGTTATATCCTATATCTGCATATCGTTGTACGTTATATCCTATATCTACGTATCGTTATACGTTATATCCTATATCTGCATATCGTTATACGTTGTATCCTATATCTCTATATCGTTATACGTTATATCCTATATGTAGATAACGTTTTACGTTATATCCTATATCTGCATATCGTTATACGTTATATCCTATATCTTCATATCGTTATACGTTTCATACTATGTGTAGATAACGTTATACGTTATATCCTCTATGTAGATATCGTTATACGTTATATCCTATATCTACGTATCGTCATACGTTATATCCTATATCTACATATCGTTATACGTTATATCCTATATCTACATATCGTTATACGTTATATCCTATATCTACGTATCGTTATACGTTATATCCTATATCTACATATCGTTATACGTTATATCCTATATGTAGATAACGTTATACGTTATATCCTATATGTAGATATCGTTATACGTCATATCCTATATGTAGATATCGTTATACGTCATATCCTATATCTCCGTATCGTTGTACGTTATATCCTATATGTAGATAACGTTATACGTTATATCCTATATGTAGGTATCGGTATACGTTATATCCTATATCTGCATATCGTTATACGTTATATCCTATATCTTCATATCGTTATACGTTACATACTATGTGTAGATAACGTTATACGTTATATCCTCTATGTAGATATCGTTATACGTTATATCCTATATCTACGTATCGTCATACGGTATATCCTATATCTACATATCGTTATACGTTATATCCTATATCTACATATCGTTATACATTATATCCTATATCTACATATCGTTATACGTTATATCCTTTGTCTACATAACGTTATACGTTATATCCTATATCTACGTATCGTTATACATTATATCCTATATCTACATATCGTTATACGTTATATCCTATGTGTAGATAACGTTGTACGTTATATTCAATATGTAGATATTGTTATGCGTCCTATCCTATATCTACGTATCGTTATACGTTATATCCTATATCTACGTATCTTTACGCGTTATATCCTATGTCTAAATTTTGTTATACGTTATATCCAATATCTACGTATCGTTATACGTTATATCCTACATCTACATATCGTTATACGTTGTATCCTATATGTAGATATCGTCATACGTTATATCCTATATCTGCATATCGTTATACGTTATATCCTACATCTTCAAATCATTATACGTTACATACTATGTGTAGATAACGTTATACGTTATATCCTCTATGTAGATATCGTTATACGTTATATCCTATATCTACGTATCGTCATACGTTATATCCTATATGTAGATATCGTTATACGTTATATCATATATCTATGTATCGTTATACGTTATATCCTATATCTGCATATCGTTATACGTTATATGCTATAACTACATATCGTTATACGTTATATCCTATATGTAGATATCGTTATACGTTATATCCTTTGTCTACATAACGTTATACGTTATATCCTATATCTATGTATCGTTATACATTATATCCTACATCTACATATCGTTATACGTTATATCCTATGTGTAGATAACGTTATACGTTATATTCAATATGTAGATAGCGTTATGCGTCCTATCCTATATCTACGTATCGTTATACGTTATATCCTATATCTACGTATCTTTACACGTTATATCCTATGTCAAAATTTTGTTATACGTTATATCCTATATCTACGTATCGTTTTACGTTATATCCTACATCTACATATCGTTATACGTTGTATCCTATATGTAGATATCGTTATACGTTATATCCTATATCTGCATATCGTTATACGTTATATCCTATATCTTCAAATCATTATACGTTTACATACTATGTGTAGATAACGTTATACGTTATATCCTCTATGTAGATATCGTTATACGTTATATCCTATATCTACGTATCGTCATACGGTATATCCTATATGTAGATATCGTTATACGTTATATCATATATCTATGTATCGTTATACGTTATATCCCATATCTGCATATCGTTATACGTTATATCCTACATGTAGATAACGTTATACGCTATATCCTATATGTAGATATCGTTATACGTTATATCCTATATCTACGTATCGTTATACGTTATATCCTATATCTACATATCGTTATACGTTATTTCCTGTATGTTGATAACGTTTTACGTTATATCGTATATCTACGTATTGATATACGTTGTACCCTATATCAACATATCGTTATACGTTGCATCATATATCTACATATCGTTATACATTATATCCTATATCTACATATCGTTATACGTTATATCCTATATGTAGATAACGTTTTACGTTATATCCTATATCTACGTATCGTTATACGTTATATCCTACATCTACATATCGTTATTCGTTATATCCTATATGTACATAACGTTTTGCATTATATCCTATATCTACGTATAGTTATACGTTATATCCTATATCTGCATATCGTTATACGTTATATCCTATATCACCAAATCGTTATACGTTATATCCTATATGTAGATATCGTTATACATTATATCCTATATTTGCATATCGTTATACGTTATATCCTATATCTACATATCGTTATACGTTATATCCTATATGCAGATATCGTTATACGTTATATCCTATATCTGCATATCGTTATACGTTATATCCTATTTCTTCATATCGTTATACGTTACATACTATGTGTAGATAACGTTATACGTTATATCCTCTATGTAGATATCGTTATACTTTATATCCTATATCTACGTATCGTCATACGTTATATCCTATATGTAGATATCGTTATACGTCATATCCTATGTCTATGTATCGTTATACGTTATATCCTATATCTGCATATCGTTATACGTTATATCCTATATCTACATATCGTTATACGTTATATCCTATATGTAGATAACGTTATACGTTATATCCTCTATGTAGATATCGTTATACGTTATATCCTATATCTTCGTATCGTCATACGTTATATCCTATATGTAGATATCGTTATACGTCATATCCTATATCTCCGTATCGTTGTACGTTATATCCTATATGTAGATAACGTTATACGTTATATCCTATATGTAGGTATCGGTATACGTTATATCCTATATCTGCATATCGTTATACGTTATATCCTATATCTATATATCGTTATACGTTATATCCTATATGTAGATATCGTTTTACGTTATATCCTATATCTACGTATCGTTATACGTTATATCCTATATGTAGATAGCGTTTTACGTTATGTCCTATATCTACGTATCGTTATACGTTATATCCTATATCTGCATATCGTTGTACGTTATATCCTATATCTACGTATCGTTATACGTTATATCCTATATCTGCATATCGTTATACGTTGTATCCTATATGTAGATATCGTTATACGTCATATCCTATATCTCCGTATCGTTGTACGTTATATCCTATATGTAGATAACGTTATACGTTATATCCTATATGTAGGTATCGGTATACGTTATATCCTATATCTGCATATCGTTATACGTTATATCCTACATCTTCATATCGTTATACGTTACATACTATGTGTAGATAACGTTATACGTTATATCCTCTATGTAGATATCGTTATACGTTATATCCTATATCTACGTATCGTCATACGGTATATCCTATATCTACATATCGTTATACGTTATATCCTATATCTACATATCGTTATACGTTATATCCTATATCTACGTATCGTTATACGTTATATCCTATATCTACATATCGTTATACGTTATATCCTATATGTAGATAACGTTATACGTTATATCCTATATGTAGATATCGTTATACGTCATATCCTATATCTCCGTATCGTTGTACGTTATATCCTATATGTAGATATCGTTATACGTTGTATCCTATGTCTACGTATCGTTATACGTTATATCCTATATGTAGATATCGTTATACGTTATATCCTATATCTACATAACGTTTTACGTTATATCCTATATGTAGATATCGTTATACGTCATATCCTATATCTCCGTATCGTTGTACGTTATATCCTATATGTAGATAACGTTATACGTTATATCCTATATGTAGGTATCGGTATACGTTATATCCTATATCTGCATATCGTTATACGTTATATCCTATATCTACATATCGTTATACGTTATATCCTATATGTAGATAACGTTTTACGTTATATCCTATATCTACGTGTCGTTATACGTTATATCCTCTATGTAGATATCGTTATACGTTATGTCCTATATCTACGTATCGTCATACGTTATATCCTATATCTACATATCGTTATACGTTATATCCTATATCTACGTATCGTTATACGTTATATCCTATATCTACGTATCGTTGTACGTTATATCCTATATGTAGATAACGTTATACGTTATATCCTATATGTATGTATCGGTATACGTTATATCCTATATCTGCATATCGTTATACGTTATATCCTATATCTACATATCGTCATACGTTATATCCTATATCTACATATCGTTATACGTTATATCCTATATCTACGTATCGTTATACGTTATATCCTATATCTACGTATCGTTATACGTTATATCCTATATCTACATATCGTTATACGTTATATCCTATATGTAGATAACGTTATACGTTATATCCTATATGTAGATATCGTTATACGTCATATCCTATATGTAGATATCGTTATACGTCATATCCTATATCTCCGTATCGTTGTACGTTATATCCTATATGTAGATAACGTTATACGTTATATCCTATATGTAGGTATCGGTATACGTTATATCCTATATCTGCATATCGTTATACGTTATATCCTATATCTTCATATCGTTATACGTTACATACTATGTGTAGATAACGTTATACGTTATATCCTCTATGTAGATATCGTTATACGTTATATCCTATATCTACGTATCGTCATACGGTATATCCTATATCTACATATCGTTATACGTTATATCCTATATCTACATATCGTTATACGTTATATCCTATATCTACGTATCGTTATACGTTATATCCTATATCTACATATCGTTATACGTTATATCCTATATGTAGATAACGTTATACGTTATATCCTATATGTAGATAACGTTATACGTTATATCCTATATGTATGTATCGGTATACGTTATATCCTATATCTGCATATCGTTATACGTTATATCCTATATCTACATATCGTCATACGTTATATCCTATATCTACATATCGTTATACGTTATATCCTATATCTACGTATCGTTATACGTTATATCCTATATCTACGTATCGTTATACGTTATATCCTATATCTACATATCGTTATACGTTATATCCTATATGTAGATAACGTTATACGTTATATCCTATATGTAGATATCGTTATACGTCATATCCTATATGTAGATATCGTTATACGTCATATCCTATATCTCCGTATCGTTGTACGTTATATCCTATATGTAGATAACGTTATACGTTATATCCTATATGTAGGTATCGGTATACGTTATATCCTATATCTGCATATCGTTATACGTTATATCCTATATCTTCATATCGTTATACGTTACATACTATGTGTAGATAACGTTATACGTTATATCCTCTATGTAGATATCGTTATACGTTATATCCTATATCTACGTATCGTCATACGGTATATCCTATATCTACATATCGTTATACGTTATATCCTATATCTACATATCGTTATACGTTATATCCTATATCTACGTATCGTTATACGTTATATCCTATATCTACATATCGTTATACGTTATATCCTATATGTAGATAACGTTATACGTTATATCCTATATGTAGATATCGTTATACGTCATATCCTATATCTCCGTATCGTTGTACGTTATATCCTATATGTAGATATCGTTATACGTTGTATCCTATATCTACGTATCGTTATACGTTATATCCTATATGTAGATATCGTTATACGTTATATCCTATATCTACATAACGTTATACGTTATATCCTATATGTAGATATCGTTATACGTTATATCCTGTATCTGCCTATCGTTATACGTTATATCCTTTGTCTACATAACGTTACACGTTATATGCTACATCTACATATCGTTATACGTTATATCCTATATGTAGATATCGTTATACGTTATATCCTATATCTACGTATCGTTATACATTATATCCTATATCTGCATATCTTTATACGTTATATCCTACATGAAGATACTGTTATACGTTATATCCTATATCTGCATATCGTTATACGTTATACCCTATATCTACATATCGTTATACGTTATATCCTATATGTAGATAACGTTTTACGTTATATCATATATCTACGTATCGTTATACGTTATATCCTATATCTACATATCGTTATACGTTATATCCTATATGTAGATAACGTTATACGTTATATCCTATATGTAGATATCGTTATACGTCATATCCTATATCTCCGTATCGTTGTACGTTATATCCTATATGTAGATAACGTTATACGTTATATCCTATATGTAGGTATCGGTATACGTTATATCCTATATCTGCATATCGTTATACGTTATATCCTATATCTACATATCGTTATACGTTATATCCTATATGTAGATAACGTTTTACGTTATATCCTATATCTACGTATCGTTATACGTTATATCTTATATGTAGATATCGTTATACGTTGGATCCTATATCTATGTATCGTTATACGTTATATCCTATATGTAGATATCGTTATACGTTATATCCTATATCTACATAACGTTATACGTTATATCCTATATGTAGATATCGTTATACGTTATATCCTGTATCTGCCTATCGTTATACGTTATATCCTTTGTCTACATAACGTTACACGTTATATGCTACATCTACATATCGTTATACGTTATATCCTATATGTAGATATCGTTATACGTTATATCCTATATCTACGTATCGTTATACATTATATCCTATATCTGCATATCTTTATACGTTATATCCTACATGAAGATACTGTTATACGTTATATCCTATATCTGCATATCGTTATACGTTATACCCTATATCTACATATCGTTATACGTTATATCCTATATGTAGATAACGTTTTACGTTATATCATATATCTACGTATCGTGACACGTTATATCCTATATCTACGTACCGTTATACGTTACAGCCTATATCTACGTATCGTTATACGTTATATCCTATGTCTGCATATCGTTATACATTATATCGTATATCTACATGTCGTTATACGTTATATCCTATATGTAGATAGCGTTTTACGTTATGTCCTATATCTACGTATCGTTATACGTTATATCCTATATCTGCCTATCGTTATATCTTATATCCTTTGTCTACATAACGTTATACGTTATATCCTACATCTACATATCGTTATACGTTATATCCTATATGTAGATATCGTTATACGTTATATCCTATATCTACGTATCGTTATACATTATATCCTATATATACATATCGTTATACGTTATATCCCATGTGTGGATAACGTTATACGTTATATCGTATATGTAGATATCGTTATACGTCATATCCTATATCTACGTATCGTCATACGTTATATCCTATATGTAGATATCGTTATACGTCATATCCTATATCTCCGTATCGTTGTACGTTATATCCTATATGTAGATAACGTTATACGTTATATCCTATATGTAGGTATCGGTATACGTTATATCCTATATCTGCATATCGTTATACGTTATATCCTATATCTATATATCGTTATACGTTATATCCTATATGTAGATATCGTTTTACGTTATATCCTATATCTACGTATCGTTATACGTTATATCCTATATGTAGATAGCGTTTTACGTTATGTCCTATATCTACGTATCGTTATACGTTATATCCTATATCTGCATATCGTTGTACGTTATATCCTATATGTAGATAACGTTATACGTTATATCCTCTATGTAGATATCGTTATACGTTATATCCTATATCTTCGTATCGTCATACGTTATATCCTATATGTAGATATCGTTATACGTCATATCCTATATCTCCGTATCGTTGTACGTTATATCCTATATGTAGATAACGTTATACGTTATATCCTATATGTAGGTATCGGTATACGTTATATCCTATATCTGCATATCGTTATACGTTATATCCTATATCTACATATCGTTATACGTTATATCCTATATGTAGATATCGTTTTACGTTATATCCTATATCTACGTATCGTTATACGTTATATCCTATATGTAGATAGCGTTTTACGTTATGTCCTATATCTACGTATCGTTATACGTTATATCCTATATCTGCATATCGTTGTACGTTATATCCTATATCTACGTATCGTTATACGTTATATCCTATATCTGCATATCGTTATACGTTGTATCCTATATGTAGATATCGTTATACGTCATATCCTATATCTCCGTATCGTTGTACGTTATATCCTATATGTAGATAACGTTATACGTTATATCCTATATGTAGGTATCGGTATACGTTATATCCTATATCTGCATATCGTTATACGTTATATCCTACATCTTCATATCGTTATACGTTACATACTATGTGTAGATAACGTTATACGTTATATCCTCTATGTAGATATCGTTATACGTTATATCCTATATGTAGATATCGTTATACGTCATATCCTATATCTCCGCATCGTTGCACGTTATATCCTATATGTAGATAACGTTATGCGTTATATCCTATATGTAGGTATTGGTATACGTTATATCCTATATCTGCATATCGTTATACGTTATATCCTATATCTACATATCGTTATACGTTATATCCTATATGTAGATAACGTTTTACGTTATATCCAATATCTACGTATCGTTATACGTTATATCCTATATGTAGATATCGTTATACGTTGTATCCTATATCTACGTATCGTTATACGTTATATCCTATATGTAGATATCGTTATACGTTATATCCTATATCTACATAACGTTATACGTTATATCCTATATATAGATATCGTTATACTTTATATCCTGTATCTGCCTATCGTTATACGTTATATCCTTTGTCTACATAACGTTATACGTTATATCCTACATCTTCAAATCATTATACCTTACATACTATGTGTAGATAACGTTATACGTTATATCCTCTATGTAGATATCGTTATACGTTATATCCTATATCTACGTACCGTCATACGTTATATCCTATATGTAGATATCGTTATACGTTATATCATATATCTATGTATCGTTATACGTTATATCCTATATCTGCATATCGTTATACGTTATATGCTATAACTACATATCGTTATACGTTATATCCTATATGTAGATATCGTTATACGTTATATCCTTTGTCTACATAACGTTATACGTTATATCCTATATCTACGTATCGTTATACATTATATCCTACATCTACATATCGTTATACGTTATATCCTATGTGTAGATAACGTTATACGTTATATTCAATATGTAGATATCGTTATGCGTCCTATCCTATATCTACGTATCGTTATACGTTATATCCTATATCTACGTATCTTTACACGTTATATCCTATGTCTAAATATTGTTATGCGTTATATCCTATATCTACGTATCGTTATACATTATATCCTACATCTACATATCGTTATACGTTGTATCCTATATGTAGATATCGTTATACGTTATATCCTATATCTGCATATCGTTATACGTTATATCCTATATCTTCAAATCATTATACGTTACATACTATGTGTAGATAACGTTATACGTTATATCCTCTATGTAGATATCGTTATACGTTATATCCTATATCTACGTATCGTCATACGTTATATCCTATATGTAGATATCGTTATACGTTATATCATATATCTATGTATCGTTATACGTTATATCCCATATCTGCATATCGTTATACGTTATATGCTATAACTACATATCGTTATACGTTATATCCTACATGTAGATAACGTTATACGCTATATCCTATATGTAGATATCGTTATACGTTATATCCTATATCTACGTATCGTTATACGTTATATCCTATATCTACATATCGTTATACGTTATTTCCTGTATGTTGATAACGTTTTACGTTATATCGTATATCTACGTATTGATATACGTTGTACCCTATATCAACATATCGTTATACGTTGTATCATATATCTACATATCGTTATACATTATATCCTATATCTACATATCGTTATACGTTATATCCTATATGTAGATAACGTTTTACGTTATATCATATATCTACGTATCGTTATACGTTATATCCTACATCTACATATCGTTATTCGTTATATCCTATATGTAGATAACGTTTTACATTATATCCTATATCTACGTATAGTTATACGTTATATTCTATATCTGCATATCGTTATACGTTATATCCTATATCACCAAATCGTTATACGTTATATCCTATATGTAGATATCGTTATACATTATATCCTATATTTGCATATCGTTATACGTTATATCCTATATCTACATATCGTTATACGTTATATCCTATATGCAGATATCGTTATACGTTATATCCTATATCTGCATATCGTTATACGTTATATCCTATTTCTTCATATCGTTATACGTTACATACTATGTGTAGATAACGTTATACGTTATATCCTCTATGTAGATATCGTTATACGTTATATCCTATATCTGCGTATCGTCATACGTTATATCCTATATGTAGATATCGTTATACGTTATATCCTATGTCTATGTATCGTTATACGTTATATCCTATATCTGCATATCGTTATACGTTATATCCTATATCTACATATCGTTATACGTTATATCCTATATGTAGATAACGTTATACGTTATATCCTCTATGTAGATATCGTTATACGTTATATCCTATATCTTCGTATCGTCATACGTTATATCCTATATGTAGATATCGTTATACGTCATATCCTATATCTCCGTATCGTTGTACGTTATATCCTATATGTAGATAACGTTATACGTTATATCCTATATGTAGGTATCGGTATACGTTATATCCTATATCTGCATATCGTTATACGTTATATCCTATATCTGCATATCGTTATACGTTATATCCTATATGTAGATAACGTTTTACGTTATATCCTATATCTACGTATCGTTATACGTTATATCCTATATGTAGATAGCGTTTTAGGTTATGTCCTATATCTACGTATCGTTATACGTTATATCCTATATCTGCATATCGTTGTACGTTATATCCTATATCTACGTATCGTTATACGTTATATCCTATATCTGCATATCGTTATACGTTGTATCCTATATCTCTATATCGTTATACGTTATATCCTATATGTAGATAACGTTTTACGTTATATCCTATATCTGCATATCGTTATACGTTATATCCTATATCTTCATATCGTTATACGTTACATACTATGTGTAGATAACGTTATACGTTATATCCTCTATGTAGATATCGTTATACGTTATATCCTATATCTACGTATCGTCATACGTTATATCCTATATCTACATATCGTTATACGTTATATCCTATATCTACATATCGTTATACGTTATATCCTATATCTACGTATCGTTATACGTTATATCCTATATCTACATATCGTTATACGTTATATCCTATATGTAGATAACGTTATACGTTATATCCTATATGTAGATATCGTTATACGTCATATCCTATATGTAGATATCGTTATACGTCATATCCTATATCTCCGTATCGTTGTACGTTATATCCTATATGTAGATAACGTTATACGTTATATCCTATATGTAGGTATCGGTATACGTTATATCCTATATCTGCATATCGTTATACGTTATATCCTATATCTTCATATCGTTATACGTTACATACTATGTGCAGATAACGTTATACGTTATATCCTCTATGTAGATATCGTTATACGTTATATCCTATATCTACGTATCGTCATACGGTATATCCTATATCTACATATCGTTATACGTTATATCCTATATCTACATATCGTTATACGTTATATCCTATATCTACGTATCGTTATACGTTATATCCTATATCTACATATCGTTATACGTTATATCCTATATGTAGATAACGTTATACGTTATATCCTATATGTAGATATCGTTATACGTCATATCCTATATCTCCGTATCGTTGTACGTTATATCCTATATGTAGATATCGTTATACGTTGTATCCTATATCTACGTATCGTTATACGTTATATCCTATATGTAGATATCGTTATACGTTATATCCTATATCTACATAACGTTATACGTTATATCCTATATGTAGATATCGTTATACGTTATATCCTGTATCTGCCTATCGTTATACGTTATATCCTTTGTCTACATAACGTTATACGTTATATCCTACATCTACATATCGTTATACGTTATATCCTATATGTAGATATCGTTATACGTTATATCCTATATCTACGTATCGTTATACATTATATCCTATATCTGCATATCTTTATACGTTATATCCTACATGAAGATACTGTTATACGTTATATCCTATATCTGCATATCGTTATACGTTATACCCTATATCTACGTATCGTTATACGTTATATCCTATATGTAGATAACGTTTTACGTTATATCATATATCTACGTATCGTGACACGTTATATCCTATATCTACGTACCCTTATACGTTACAGCCTATATCTACGTATCGTTATACGTTATATCCTATATCTGCATATCGTTATACATTATATCGTATATCTACATATCGTTATACGTTATATCCTATATGTAGATAGCGTTTTACGTTATGTCCTATATCTACGTATCGTTATACGTTATATCCTATATCTGCATATCGTTATACGTTATATCCTATATCTACGTATCGTTATACGTTATATCCTGTATCTACATATGGCTATACGTTATATCCTATATCTCCATATCGTTATACGTTATATCCTATATGTAGATAACGTTTTACGTTATATCCTATATCTGCATATCGTTATAAGTTATATCCTATATCTTCATATCGTTATACGTTACATACTATGTGTAGATAACGTTATACGTTATATCCTCTATGTAGATATCGTTATACGTTATATCCTATATCTACGTATCGTCATACGTTATATCCTATATCTACATATCGTTATACGTTATATCCTATATCTACATATCGTTATACGTTATATCCTATATCTACGTATCGTTATACGTTATATCCTATATCTACATATCGTTATACGTTATATCCTATATGTAGATAACGTTATACGTTATATCCTATATGTAGATATCGTTATACGTCATATCCTATATCTCCGTATCGTTGTACGTTATATCCTATATGTAGATAACGTTATACGTTATATCCTATATGTAGGTATCGGTATACGTTATATCCTATATCTGCATATCGTTATACGTTATATCCTATATCTACATATCGTTATACGTTATATCCTATATGTAGATAACGTTTTACGTTATATCCTATATCTACGTATCGTTATACGTTATATCTTATATGTAGATATCGTTATACGTTGTATCCTATATCTACGTATCGTTATACGTTATATCCTATATCTACGTATCGTTATACGTTATATCCTATATCTGCATATCGTTATACGTTATATCCTATATCTCCATATCGTTATACTTTATATCCTATATGTAGATAACGTTTTACGTTATATCCTATATCTGCATATCGTTATACGTTATATCCTATATCTTCATAACGTTATACGTTACATACTATGTGTAGATAACGTTATACGTTATATCCTCTATGTAGATATCGTTATACGTTATATCCTATATGTAGATATCGTTATACGTCATATCCTATATCTCCGTATCGTTGTACGTTATATCCTATATGTAGATAACGTTATGCGTTATATCCTATATGTAGGTATTGGTATACGTTATATCCTATATCTACATATCGTTATACGTTATATCCTATATGTAGATAACGTTATACGTTATATCCTATATGTAGATATCGTTATAATTCATATCCTATATCTCCGTATCGTTGTACGTTATATCCTATATGTAGATATCGTTATACGTTGTATCCTATATCTACGTATCGTTATACGTTATATCCTATATGTAGATATCGTTATACGTTATATCCTATATCTACATAACGTTATACGTTATATCCTATATATAGATATCGTTATACTTTATATCCTGTATCTGCCTATCGTTATACGTTATATCCTTTGTCTACATAACGTTATACGTTATATCCTACATCTACATATCGTTATACGTTACATACTATGTGTAGATAACGTTATACGTTATATCCTCTATGTAGATATCGTTATACGTTATATCCTATATGTAGATATCGTTATAAGTTATATGCTATATCTACGTATCGTTATACGTTATATCCTATATGTAGATAACGTTATACGTTAGATCCTATATGTAGATAATGTTATACGTTATATCCTTTGTCTACATAACGGTATACGTCATATCCTATATCTACGTATCGTTATACGTTATATCCTACATCTGCATATCGTTATACGTTATATCCTATATCTACATATCGTTATACGTTATATCCTACATGTAGATATCGTTATACGTTATATCCTATATCTACGTATCGTTATACTATATATCCTATATGTAGATAACGTTATACGTTATATCCTTTGTCTACATGACGTTGTACGTTATATCCTACTTCTACATATCGTTTTACGTTATATCCTACATGTAGATATCGTTATACGTTATATCCTTTGTCTACATAACGTTATACGATATATCCTATATCTGCATATCTTTATACGTTATATCCTATATCCACATATCCTTATACGTTATATCCTATATGTAGATAACGTTATACGTTATATCCTTTGTCTACATAACGTTATACGTTATATCCTACATCTACACATCGTTATACGTTATATCCTATGTGTAGATAACGTTATACGTTATATGCTATATCTACGTATCGTTATACGTTATATCCTATGTGTAGATAACGTTATACGTTATATCCTATATGTAGATATCGTTATACGTCATGTCCTATATCTACGTATCGTTATACATTATATCCTATATCTACATATCGTTATGCGTTATATCCTATGTGTAGATAATGTTATACGTTATTCGCTATATCTACGTATCGTTATACGTTATATCCTATATGTAGATATCGTTATACGTTGTATCCTATATCTACGTATCGTTATACGTTATATCCTATATGTAGATATCGTTATACGTTATATCCTATATCTACATAACGTTATACGTTATATCCTATATATAGATATCGTTATACTTTATATCCTGTATCTGCCTATCGTTATACGTTATATCCTTTGTCTACATAACGTTATACGTTATATCCTACATCTACATATCGTTATACGTTACATACTATGTGTAGATAACGTTATACGTTATATCCTCTATGTAGATATCGTTATACGTTATATCCTATATGTAGATATCGTCATACGGTATATCCTATATCTACATATCGTTATACGTTATATCCTATATCTACATATCGTTATACGTCATATCCTATATCTCCGTATCGTTGTACGTTATATCCTATATGTAGATATCGTTATACGTTGTATCCTATATCTACGTATCGTTATACGTTATATCCTATATGTAGATATCGTTATACGTTATATCCTATATCTACATAACGTTATACGTTATATCCTATATGTAGATATCGTTATACGTTATATCCTGTATCTGCCTATCGTTATACGTTATATCCTTTGTCTACATAACGTTATACGTTATATCCTACATCTACATATCGTTATACGTTATATCCTATATGTAGATATCGTTATACGTTATATCCTATATCTACGTATCGTTATACATTATATCCTATATCTGCATATCTTTATACGTTATATCCTACATGGAGATACTGTTATACGTTATATCCTATATCTGCATATCGTTATACGTTATACCCTATATCTACGTATCGTTATACGTTATATCCTATATGTAGATAACGTTTTACGTTATATCCTATATCTAAGTACCGTTGTACGTTATATCCTATATGTAGATATCGTTATACCTTATATCCCATATCCACATATCGTTATACGTTATATCCTATATGTAGATATCGTTATACGTTATATCCTATATGTAGATAAAGTTATACGTTATATCCTATGTGTAGATAACGTTATACGTTATATGCTATATCTACGTATCGTTATACGTTATATCCTACATGTAGATAACGTTATACGTTATATCCTATATCTACGTATCGTTATACGTTATATCCTATATCTACATACCGTTATACGTTATATCCTATATGTAGATAACGTTTTACGTTATATCCCATATCTACGTATCGATATACGTTGTATCCTACATCTACATATCGTTATACGTTATATCCTATATCTAGATAACGTTTTACGTTATATCCTATATCTACGTATCGTTATAAGTTATATCGTATATCTACGTATCGTTATACGTTACATGCTATATCTACGTATCGTTATACGTTATATCATTATATCTACGTACCGTTATACGTTATATCCTATATGTAGATATCGTTATACGTTATATCCTATATCTACGTATCGATATACGTTATATCCTACATCTACATATCGTTATACGTTTTAACCTATATCTACATACCGTTATACGTTATATCCTATATCTACATATCGTTATACGTTATATCCTATGTGTAGATAACGTTATACGTTATATCCTTTGTCTACATAACGTTATACGTTATATCCTACATCTACATATCGTTAAACGTTACATACTATGTGTAGATAACGTTATACGTTATATCCTCTATGTAGATATCGTTATACGTTATATCCTATATGTAGATATCGTCATACGGTATATCCTATATCTACATATCGTTATACGTTATATCCTATATCTACATATCGTTATACGTCATATCCTATATCTCCGTATCGTTGTACGTTATATCCTATATGTAGATATCGTTATACGTTGTATCCTATATCTACGTATCGTTATACGTTATATCCTATATGTAGATATCGTTATACGTTATATCCTATATCTACATAACGTTATACGTTATATCCTATATGTAGATATCGTTATACGTTATATCCTGTATCTGCCTATCGTTATACGTTATATCCTTTGTCTACATAACGTTATACGTTATATCCTACATCTACATATCGTTATACGTTATATCCTATATGTAGATATCGTTATACGTTATATCCTATATCTACGTATCGTTATACATTATATCCTATATCTGCATATCTTTATACGTTATATCCTACATGAAGATACTGTTATACGTTATATCCTATATCTGCATATCGTTATACGTTATACCCTATATCTACGTATCGTTATACGTTATATCCTATATGTAGATAACGTTTTACGTTATATCCTATATCTAAGTACCGTTGTACGTTATATCCTATATGTAGATATCGTTATACCTTATATCCCATATCCACATATCGTTATACGTTATATCCTATATGTAGATATCGTTATACGTTATATCCTATATGTAGATAAAGTTATACGTTATATCCTATGTGTAGATAACGTTATACGTTATATGCTATATCTACGTATCGTTATACGTTATATCCTACATGTAGATAACGTTATACGTTATATCCTATATCTACGTATCGTTATACGTTATATCCTATATCTACATACCGTTATACGTTATATCCTATATGTAGATAACGTTTTACGTTATATCCCATATCTACGTATCGATATACGTTGTATCCTACATCTACATATCGTTATACGTTATATCCTATATGTAGATAACGTTTTACGTTATATCCTATATCTACGTATCGTTATAAGTTATATCGTATATCTACGTATCGTTATACGTTACATGCTATATCTACGTATCGTTATACGTTATATCATTATATCTACGTACCGTTATACGTTATATCCTATATGTAGATATCGTTATACGTTATATCCTATATCTACGTATCGATATACGTTATATCCTACATCTACATATCGTTATACGTTTTAACCTATATCTACATACCGTTATACGTTATATCCTATATCTACATATCGTTATACGTTATATCCTATGTGTAGATAACGTTGTACGTTATATCCTTTGTCCACATAACGTTATCTCGTTATATCCTATATCTGCATATCTTTATACGTTATATCCTATATCTACATATCGCTATACGTTATATCGTATATGTAGATATTGTTATACGTTATATCCTATATGTAGATAACGTTATACGTTATATCCTACATCTACATATCGTTATACGTTATATCCTATATCAACGTATCGTTATACATTATATCCTATATCTACATATCGTTATACGTTATATCCTATGTGTAGATAACGTTATACGTTATATGCTATATCTACGTATCGTTATACGTTATATCCTATATGCAGATAATGTTATACGTTATATCCTATATGTAGATATCGTTATTCGTCATATATTATATCTGCCTATCGTTATATCTTATATCCTTTGTCTACATAACGTTATACGTTATATCCTACATCTACATATCGTTATACGTTATATCCTATATGTAGATATCGTTATACGTTATATCCTATATCTACGTATCGTTATACATTATATCCTATATATACATATCGTTATACGTTATATCCCATGTGTGGATAACGTTATACGTTATATCGTATATGTAGATATCGTTATACGTCATATCCTATATCTACGTATCGTCATACGTTATATCCTATATGTAGATATCGTTATACGTCATATCCTATATCTCCGTATCGTTGTACGTTATATCCTATATGTAGATAACGTTATACGTTATATCCTATATGTAGGTATCGGTATACGTTATATCCTATATCTGCATATCGTTATACGTTATATCCTATATCTATATATCGTTATACGTTATATCCTATATGTAGATATCGTTTTACGTTATATCCTATATCTACGTATCGTTATACGTTATATCCTATATGTAGATAGCGTTTTACGTTATGTCCTATATCTACGTATCGTTATACGTTATATCCTATATCTGCATATCGTTGTACGTTATATCCTATATGTAGATAACGTTATACGTTATATCCTCTATGTAGATATCGTTATACGTTATATCCTATATCTTCGTATCGTCATACGTTATATCCTATATGTAGATATCGTTATACGTCATATCCTATATCTCCGTATCGTTGTACGTTATATCCTATATGTAGATAACGTTATACGTTATATCCTATATGTAGGTATCGGTATACGTTATATCCTATATCTGCATATCGTTATACGTTATATCCTATATCTATATATCGTTATACGTTATATCCTATATGTAGATATCGTTTTACGTTATATCCTATATCTACGTATCGTTATACGTTATATCCTATATGTAGATAGCGTTTTACGTTATGTCCTATATCTACGTATCGTTATACGTTATATCCTATATCTGCATATCGTTGTACGTTATATCCTATATCTACGTATCGTTATACGTTATATCCTATATCTGCATATCGTTATACGTTGTATCCTATATGTAGATATCGTTATACGTCATATCCTATATCTCCGTATCGTTGTACGTTATATCCTATATGTAGATAACGTTATACGTTATATCCTATATGTAGGTATCGGTATACGTTATATCCTATATCTGCATATCGTTATACGTTATATCCTACATCTTCATATCGTTATACGTTACATACTATGTGTAGATAACGTTATACGTTATATCCTCTATGTAGATATCGTTATACGTTATATCCTATATGTAGATATCGTTATACGTCATATCCTATATCTCCGCATCGTTGCACGTTATATCCTATATGTAGATAACGTTATGCGTTATATCCTATATGTAGGTATTGGTATACGTTATATCTTATATCTGCATATCGTTATACGTTATATCCTATATCTACATATCGTTATACGTTATATCCTATATGTAGATAACGTTTTACGTTATATCCAATATCTACGTATCGTTATACGTTATATCCTATATGTAGATATCGTTATACGTTGTATCCTATATCTACGTATCGTTATACGTTATATCCTATATGTAGATATCGTTATACGTTATATCCTATATCTACATAACGTTATACGTTATATCCTATATATAGATATCGTTATACTTTATATCCTGTATCTGCCTATCGTTATACGTTATATCCTTTGTCTACATAACGTTATACGTTATATCCTACATCTTCAAATCATTATACCTTACATACTATGTGTAGATAACGTTATACGTTATATCCTCTATGTAGATATCGTTATACGTTATATCCTATATCTACGTACCGTCATACGTTATATCCTATATGTAGATATCGTTATACGTTATATCATATATCTATGTATCGTTATACGTTATATCCTATATCTGCATATCGTTATACGTTATATGCTATAACTACATATCGTTATACGTTATATCCTATATGTAGATATCGTTATACGTTATATCCTTTGTCTACATAACGTTATACGTTATATCCTATATCTACGTATCGTTATACATTATATCCTACATCTACATATCGTTATACGTTATATCCTATGTGTAGATAACGTTATACGTTATATTCAATATGTAGATATCGTTATGCGTCCTATCCTATATCTACGTATCGTTATACGTTATATCCTATATCTACGTATCTTTACACGTTATATCCTATGTCTAAATATTGTTATGCGTTATATCCTATATCTACGTATCGTTATACATTATATCCTACATCTACATATCGTTATACGTTGTATCCTATATGTAGATATCGTTATACGTTATATCCTATATCTGCATATCGTTATACGTTATATCCTATATCTTCAAATCATTATACGTTACATACTATGTGTAGATAACGTTATACGTTATATCCTCTATGTAGATATCGTTATACGTTATATCCTATATCTACGTATCGTCATACGTTATATCCTATATGTAGATATCGTTATACGTTATATCATATATCTATGTATCGTTATACGTTATATCCCATATCTGCATATCGTTATACGTTATATGCTATAACTACATATCGTTATACGTTATATCCTACATGTAGATAACGTTATACGCTATATCCTATATGTAGATATCGTTATACGTTATATCCTATATCTACGTATCGTTATACGTTATATCCTATATCTACATATCGTTATACGTTATTTCCTGTATGTTGATAACGTTTTACGTTATATCGTATATCTACGTATTGATATACGTTGTACCCTATATCAACATATCGTTATACGTTGTATCATATATCTACATATCGTTATACATTATATCCTATATCTACATATCGTTATACGTTATATCCTATATGTAGATAACGTTTTACGTTATATCATATATCTACGTATCGTTATACGTTATATCCTACATCTACATATCGTTATTCGTTATATCCTATATGTAGATAACGTTTTACATTATATCCTATATCTACGTATAGTTATACGTTATATTCTATATCTGCATATCGTTATACGTTATATCCTATATCACCAAATCGTTATACGTTATATCCTATATGTAGATATCGTTATAGATTATATCCTATATTTGCATATCGTTATACGTTATATCCTATATCTACATATCGTTATACGTTATATCCTATATGCAGATATCGTTATACGTTATATCCTATATCTGCATATCGTTATACGTTATATCCTATTTCTTCATATCGTTATACGTTACATACTATGTGTAGATAACGTTATACGTTATATCCTCTATGTAGATATCGTTATACGTTATATCCTATATCTGCGTATCGTCATACGTTATATCCTATATGTAGATATCGTTATACGTTATATCCTATGTCTATGTATCGTTATACGTTATATCCTATATCTGCATATCGTTATACGTTATATCCTATATCTACATATCGTTATACGTTATATCCTATATGTAGATAACGTTATACGTTATATCCTCTATGTAGATATCGTTATACGTTATATCCTATATCTTCGTATCGTCATACGTTATATCCTATATGTAGATATCGTTATACGTCATATCCTATATCTCCGTATCGTTGTACGTTATATCCTATATGTAGATAACGTTATACGTTATATCCTATATGTAGGTATCGGTATACGTTATATCCTATATCTGCATATCGTTATACGTTATATCCTATATCTGCATATCGTTATACGTTATATCCTATATGTAGATAACGTTTTACGTTATATCCTATATCTACGTATCGTTATACGTTATATCCTATATGTAGATAGCGTTTTAGGTTATGTCCTATATCTACGTATCGTTATACGTTATATCCTATATCTGCATATCGTTGTACGTTATATCCTATATCTACGTATCGTTATACGTTATATCCTATATCTGCATATCGTTATACGTTGTATCCTATATCTCTATATCGTTATACGTTATATCCTATATGTAGATAACGTTTTACGTTATATCCTATATCTGCATATCGTTATACGTTATATCCTATATCTTCATATCGTTATACGTTACATACTATGTGTAGATAACGTTATACGTTATATCCTCTATGTAGATATCGTTATACGTTATATCCTATATCTACGTATCGTCATACGTTATATCCTATATCTACATATCGTTATACGTTATATCCTATATCTACATATCGTTATACGTTATATCCTATATCTACGTATCGTTATACGTTATATCCTATATCTACATATCGTTATACGTTATATCCTATATGTAGATAACGTTATACGTTATATCCTATATGTAGATATCGTTATACGTCATATCCTATATGTAGATATCGTTATACGTCATATCCTATATCTCCGTATCGTTGTACGTTATATCCTATATGTAGATAACGTTATACGTTATATCCTATATGTAGGTATCGGTATACGTTATATCCTATATCTGCATATCGTTATACGTTATATCCTATATCTTCATATCGTTATACGTTACATACTATGTGCAGATAACGTTATACGTTATATCCTCTATGTAGATATCGTTATACGTTATATCCTATATCTACGTATCGTCATACGGTATATCCTATATCTACATATCGTTATACGTTATATCCTATATCTACATATCGTTATACGTTATATCCTATATCTACGTATCGTTATACGTTATATCCTATATCTACATATCGTTATACGTTATATCCTATATGTAGATAACGTTATACGTTATATCCTATATGTAGATATCGTTATACGTCATATCCTATATCTCCGTATCGTTGTACGTTATATCCTATATGTAGATATCGTTATACGTTGTATCCTATATCTACGTATCGTTATACGTTATATCCTATATGTAGATATCGTTATACGTTATATCCTATATCTACATAACGTTATACGTTATATCCTATATGTAGATATCGTTATACGTTATATCCTGTATCTGCCTATCGTTATACGTTATATCCTTTGTCTACATAACGTTATACGTTATATCCTACATCTACATATCGTTATACGTTATATCCTATATGTAGATATCGTTATACGTTATATCCTATATCTACGTATCGTTATACATTATATCCTATATCTGCATATCTTTATACGTTATATCCTACATGAAGATACTGTTATACGTTATATCCTATATCTGCATATCGTTATACGTTATACCCTATATCTACGTATCGTTATACGTTATATCCTATATGTAGATAACGTTTTACGTTATATCATATATCTACGTATCGTGACACGTTATATCCTATATCTACGTACCCTTATACGTTACAGCCTATATCTACGTATCGTTATACGTTATATCCTATATCTGCATATCGTTATACATTATATCGTATATCTACATATCGTTATACGTTATATCCTATATGTAGATAGCGTTTTACGTTATGTCCTATATCTACGTATCGTTATACGTTATATCCTATATCTGCATATCGTTATACGTTATATCCTATATCTACGTATCGTTATACGTTATATCCTGTATCTACATATGGCTATACGTTATATCCTATATCTCCATATCGTTATACGTTATATCCTATATGTAGATAACGTTTTACGTTATATCCTATATCTGCATATCGTTATAAGTTATATCCTATATCTTCATATCGTTATACGTTACATACTATGTGTAGATAACGTTATACGTTATATCCTCTATGTAGATATCGTTATACGTTATATCCTATATCTACGTATCGTCATACGTTATATCCTATATCTACATATCGTTATACGTTATATCCTATATCTACATATCGTTATACGTTATATCCTATATCTACGTATCGTTATACGTTATATCCTATATCTACATATCGTTATACGTTATATCCTATATGTAGATAACGTTATACGTTATATCCTATATGTAGATATCGTTATACGTCATATCCTATATCTCCGTATCGTTGTACGTTATATCCTATATGTAGATAACGTTATACGTTATATCCTATATGTAGGTATCGGTATACGTTATATCCTATATCTGCATATCGTTATACGTTATATCCTATATCTACATATCGTTATACGTTATATCCTATATGTAGATAACGTTTTACGTTATATCCTATATCTACGTATCGTTATACGTTATATCTTATATGTAGATATCGTTATACGTTGTATCCTATATCTACGTATCGTTATACGTTATATCCTATATCTACGTATCGTTATACGTTATATCCTATATCTGCATATCGTTATACGTTATATCCTATATCTCCATATCGTTATACTTTATATCCTATATGTAGATAACGTTTTACGTTATATCCTATATCTGCATATCGTTATACGTTATATCCTATATCTTCATAACGTTATACGTTACATACTATGTGTAGATAACGTTATACGTTATATCCTCTATGTAGATATCGTTATACGTTATATCCTATATGTAGATATCGTTATACGTCATATCCTATATCTCCGTATCGTTGTACGTTATATCCTATATGTAGATAACGTTATGCGTTATATCCTATATGTAGGTATTGGTATACGTTATATCCTATATCTACATATCGTTATACGTTATATCCTATATGTAGATAACGTTATACGTTATATCCTATATGTAGATATCGTTATAATTCATATCCTATATCTCCGTATCGTTGTACGTTATATCCTATATGTAGATATCGTTATACGTTGTATCCTATATCTACGTATCGTTATACGTTATATCCTATATGTAGATATCGTTATACGTTATATCCTATATCTACATAACGTTATACGTTATATCCTATATATAGATATCGTTATACTTTATATCCTGTATCTGCCTATCGTTATACGTTATATCCTTTGTCTACATAACGTTATACGTTATATCCTACATCTACATATCGTTATACGTTACATACTATGTGTAGATAACGTTATACGTTATATCCTCTATGTAGATATCGTTATACGTTATATCCTATATGTAGATATCGTTATAAGTTATATGCTATATCTACGTATCGTTATACGTTATATCCTATATGTAGATAACGTTATACGTTAGATCCTATATGTAGATAATGTTATACGTTATATCCTTTGTCTACATAACGGTATACGTCATATCCTATATCTACGTATCGTTATACGTTATATCCTACATCTGCATATCGTTATACGTTATATCCTATATCTACATATCGTTATACGTTATATCCTACATGTAGATATCGTTATACGTTATATCCTATATCTACGTATCGTTATACTATATATCCTATATGTAGATAACGTTATACGTTATATCCTTTGTCTACATGACGTTGTACGTTATATCCTACTTCTACATATCGTTTTACGTTATATCCTACATGTAGATATCGTTATACGTTATATCCTTTGTCTACATAACGTTATACGATATATCCTATATCTGCATATCTTTATACGTTATATCCTATATCCACATATCCTTATACGTTATATCCTATATGTAGATAACGTTATACGTTATATCCTTTGTCTACATAACGTTATACGTTATATCCTACATCTACACATCGTTATACGTTATATCCTATGTGTAGATAACGTTATACGTTATATGCTATATCTACGTATCGTTATACGTTATATCCTATGTGTAGATAACGTTATACGTTATATCCTATATGTAGATATCGTTATACGTCATGTCCTATATCTACGTATCGTTATACATTATATCCTATATCTACATATCGTTATGCGTTATATCCTATGTGTAGATAACGTTATACGTTATTCGCTATATCTACGTATCGTTATACGTTATATCCTATATGTAGATATCGTTATACGTTGTATCCTATATCTACGTATCGTTATACGTTATATCCTATATGTAGATATCGTTATACGTTATATCCTATATCTACATAACGTTATACGTTATATCCTATATATAGATATCGTTATACTTTATATCCTGTATCTGCCTATCGTTATACGTTATATCCTTTGTCTACATAACGTTATACGTTATATCCTACATCTACATATCGTTATACGTTACATACTATGTGTAGATAACGTTATACGTTATATCCTCTATGTAGATATCGTTATACGTTATATCCTATATGTAGATATCGTCATACGGTATATTCTATATCTACATATCGTTATACGTTATATCCTATATCTACATATCGTTATACGTCATATCCTATATCTCCGTATCGTTGTACGTTATATCCTATATGTAGATATCGTTATACGTTGTATCCTATATCTACGTATCGTTATACGTTATATCCTATATGTAGATATCGTTATACGTTATATCCTATATCTACATAACGTTATACGTTATATCCTATATGTAGATATCGTTATACGTTATATCCTGTATCTGCCTATCGTTATACGTTATATCCTTTGTCTACATAACGTTATACGTTATATCCTACATCTACATATCGTTATACGTTATATCCTATATGTAGATATCGTTATACGTTATATCCTATATCTACGTATCGTTATACATTATATCCTATATCTGCATATCTTTATACGTTATATCCTACATGGAGATACTGTTATACGTTATATCCTATATCTGCATATCGTTATACGTTATACCCTATATCTACGTATCGTTATACGTTATATCCTATATGTAGATAACGTTTTACGTTATATCCTATATCTAAGTACCGTTGTACGTTATATCCTATATGTAGATATCGTTATACCTTATATCCCATATCCACATATCGTTATACGTTATATCCTATATGTAGATATCGTTATACGTTATATCCTATATGTAGATAAAGTTATACGTTATATCCTATGTGTAGATAACGTTATACGTTATATGCTATATCTACGTATCGTTATACGTTATATCCTACATGTAGATAACGTTATACGTTATATCCTATATCTACGTATCGTTATACGTTATATCCTATATCTACATACCGTTATACGTTATATCCTATATGTAGATAACGTTTTACGTTATATCCCATATCTACGTATCGATATACGTTGTATCCTACATCTACATATCGTTATACGTTATATCCTATATCTAGATAACGTTTTACGTTATATCCTATATCTACGTATCGTTATAAGTTATATCGTATATCTACGTATCGTTATACGTTACATGCTATATCTACGTATCGTTATACGTTATATCATTATATCTACGTACCGTTATACGTTATATCCTATATGTAGATATCGTTATACGTTATATCCTATATCTACGTATCGATATACGTTATATCCTACATCTACATATCGTTATACGTTTTAACCTATATCTACATACCGTTATACGTTATATCCTATATCTACATATCGTTATACGTTATATCCTATGTGTAGATAACGTTATACGTTATATCCTTTGTCTACATAACGTTATACGTTATATCCTACATCTACATATCGTTAAACGTTACATACTATGTGTAGATAACGTTATACGTTATATCCTCTATGTAGATATCGTTATACGTTATATCCTATATGTAGATATCGTCATACGGTATATCCTATATCTACATATCGTTATACGTTATATCCTATATCTACATATCGTTATACGTCATATCCTATATCTCCGTATCGTTGTACGTTATATCCTATATGTAGATATCGTTATACGTTGTATCCTATATCTACGTATCGTTATACGTTATATCCTATATGTAGATATCGTTATACGTTATATCCTATATCTACATAACGTTATACGTTATATCCTATATGTAGATATCGTTATACGTTATATCCTGTATCTGCCTATCGTTATACGTTATATCCTTTGTCTACATAACGTTATACGTTATATCCTACATCTACATATCGTTATACGTTATATCCTATATGTAGATATCGTTATACGTTATATCCTATATCTACGTATCGTTATACATTATATCCTATATCTGCATATCTTTATACGTTATATCCTACATGAAGATACTGTTATACGTTATATCCTATATCTGCATATCGTTATACGTTATACCCTATATCTACGTATCGTTATACGTTATATCCTATATGTAGATAACGTTTTACGTTATATCCTATATCTAAGTACCGTTGTACGTTATATCCTATATGTAGATATCGTTATACCTTATATCCCATATCCACATATCGTTATACGTTATATCCTATATGTAGATATCGTTATACGTTATATCCTATATGTAGATAAAGTTATACGTTATATCCTATGTGTAGATAACGTTATACGTTATATGCTATATCTACGTATCGTTATACGTTATATCCTACATGTAGATAACGTTATACGTTATATCCTATATCTACGTATCGTTATACGTTATATCCTATATCTACATACCGTTATACGTTATATCCTATATGTAGATAACGTTTTACGTTATATCCCATATCTACGTATCGATATACGTTGTATCCTACATCTACATATCGTTATACGTTATATCCTATATGTAGATAACGTTTTACGTTATATCCTATATCTTCGTATCGTTATAAGTTATATCGTATATCTACGTATCGTTATACGTTACATGCTATATCTACGTATCGTTATACGTTATATCATTATATCTACGTACCGTTATACGTTATATCCTATATGTAGATATCGTTATACGTTATATCCTATATCTACGTATCGATATACGTTATATCCTACATCTACATATCGTTATACGTTTTAACCTATATCTACATACCGTTATACGTTATATCCTATATCTACATATCGTTATACGTTATATCCTATGTGTAGATAACGTTGTACGTTATATCCTTTGTCCACATAACGTTATCTCGTTATATCCTATATCTGCATATCTTTATACGTTATATCCTATATCTACATATCGCTATACGTTATATCGTATATGTAGATATTGTTATACGTTATATCCTATATGTAGATAACGTTATACGTTATATCCTACATCTACATATCGTTATACGTTATATCCTATATCAACGTATCGTTATACATTATATCCTATATCTACATATCGTTATACGTTATATCCTATGTGTAGATAACGTTATACGTTATATGCTATATCTACGTATCGTTATACGTTATATCCTATATGCAGATAATGTTATACGTTATATCCTATATGTAGATATCGTTATTCGTCATATATTATATCTACATGTCGTTATACGTTATATCCTATATCTGCATATCGTTATACGTTATATCCTATATCTACATATCGTTATACGTTATATCCTATATCTAAGTATCGTTATACGATATATCCCATATGTAGATAACGTTATACGTTATATCCTTTGTCTACATAACGTTATACGTTATATCCAACTTCTACATATCGTTATACGTTATATCCTACATGTAGATATCGTTATACGATATATCCTTTGTCTACATAACGTTATACGATATATCCAATATCTGCATATCTTTATACGTTATATCCTATATCTACATATCGTTATACGTTATATCCTATATCTACGTATCGCTATACGTTATATCCTATATGTAGATAACGTTTTACGTTATATCCAATATCTACGTATCGATATACGTTATATCCTGCATCTACATATCGTTATACGTTATATCCTATATCTACGTATCGTCGCACGTTATATCCTATGTCTACATTTTGTTATATGTTATATCCTACTTCTACATATCGTTATACGTTATATCCTATATGTAGATATCGTTATACGTTATATTCTATATCTACGTATCGTTATACGTTATATCCTATATGTAGATAATGTTATACGTTATATCCTTTGTCTACATATCGTTATACGTTATATCCTATGTGTAGATAACGTCATACTTTATATCCTATATCTGCATATCGTTATACGTTATATCCTACATGTAGATATCGTTATACGTTATATCCTATATCTAAGTATCGTTATACGTTATATCCTATATGTAGATAACGTTATACGTTATATCCTATATCTGCATATCTTTATACGTTATATCCTACATCTACATATCGTTATACGTTATATCCTATATGTAGATAACGTTTTACGTTATATCCTATATGTACGTATCGTTATACGTTATATCCTATATGTAGATATAGTTATACGTTACATCCTATATCTACGTATCATTATACGTTATATCTTATATCTGCATATCATTATACGTTATATCCTATATCTGCATATCGTTACACGTTATATCCTATATCTACATATCGTTATACGTTATATCCTATATCTTCATATCGTTATACGTTATATCCTATATGTAGATAACGTTATACGTTATATCCTATATGTAGATATCGTTATACGTTATATCCTATATCTAGGTATCGTTATACGTTATATCCTATATCTACATATCGTTATACGTTATATCCTATATTTACAAATCGTTATACATTATATCCTATATCTACGTATCGTTATACGTTATATCCTATATGTAGATATCGTTATACGTTATATCCTATATCTACATATCGTTATACGTTATATCCTATATGTTGATAACGTTTTACGTTATATCCTATATCTACGTATCGTTATACGTTATATCCTATATCTACATATCGTTATACATTATATCCTATATCTACGTATCGTTATACGTTATATCCTATATGTAGATATCGTTATACGTTATATCCTATATCTTCATATCGTTATACGTTATATCCTATATGTAGATAACGTTATACGTTATATCCTATATGTAGATATCGTTATACGTCATGTCCTATATCTACGTATCGTTATACATTATATCCTATATCTACATATCGTTATGCGTTATATCCTATGTGTAGATAACGTTATACGTTATTCGCTATATCTACGTATCGTTATTCGTTATATCCTATATCTACATATCGTTATACGTTATATCCTATATGTTGATATCGGTGTACGTTATATGCTATATCTAGGTATCGTTATACGTTATATCCTATATCTACATATCGTTATACGTTGTATCCTATATCTGCATATCATTATACGTTATATCCTATATCTGCATATCGTTACACGTTATATCCTACATGTAGATATCGTTATACGTTATATCCTATATCTACGTATCGTTATACGATATATCCTATATGTAGATAACGTTATACTTCATATCCTTTGTCTACATAACGTTATACGTTATATCCTATATCTACGTATCGTTATGCGTTACATCATATATCTACTTATCGTTATACGTTATATCCTATATCTACATATCGTTATACGTTATATCCTATGTGTAGATAACGTCATACGTTATATCCTATATGTAGAATTCGTTATACGTCCTATCCTATATCTACGTATCGTTATACGTTATATCCTATATCTGCATATCGTTATACGTTATATCCTATATCTACACACCGTTAACGTTATATCCTATATGTAGATAACGTTTTACGTTATATCCTATATCTACGTATCGATATACGTTATATCCTGCATCTACATATAGTTATACGTTTTATCCTATATCTACATATCGTTATACGTTATATGCTATATCTACATATCTTTATACGTTATATCCTATATCTACATATCGTTATACGTTGTATCCTATATCTACATATCGTTATACGTTATATCCTATATGCAGATATCGTTATACGTTATATCCAATATCTACGTATCGTTATACATTATATCCTATATCTACAATCGTTATACGTCATATCCTATATCTACATATCGTTATACGTTATATCCTATATCTACATATCGTTATACGTTATATCCTATATCTACGTATCGTTATACGATATATCCCATATGTAGATAACGTTATACGTTATATCCTTTGTCTACATAACGTTATACGTTATATCCAACTTCTACATATCGTTATACGTTATATCCTACATGTAGATATCGTTATACGATATATCCTTTGTCTACATAACGTTATACGATATATCCAATATCTGCATATCTTTATACGTTATATCCTATATCTACATATCGTTATACGTTATATCCTATATCTACGTATCGCTATACGTTATATCCTATATGTAGATAACGTTTTACGTTATATTCTATATCTACGTATCGTTATACGTTGTATCCTATATCTGCATATCGTTATACGTTATATCCTACATGTAGATATCGTTATACGTTATATCCTATATCTACATATCGTTATACGTTGTATCCTATATCTGCATATCATTATACGTTATATCCTATATCTGCATATCGTTACACGTTATATCCTATATGTAGATAACGTTTTACGTTATATCCTATATGTAGATAACGTTTTACGTTATATCCTATATGTACGTATCGTTATACGTTATATCCTATATGTAGATATCGTTATACGTTACATCCTATATCTACCTATCATTATACGTTATATCCTATATCTGCATATCATTATACGTTATATCCTATATCTGCATATCGTTACACGTTATATCCTATATGTAGATAACGTTTTACGTTATATCCTATATGTACGTATCGTTATACGTTATATCCTATATGTAGATATCGTTATACGTTATATCCTATATCTACGTATCGTTATACGTTATATCCTATATCTACATATCGTTATACGTTATATCCTATATCTAAGTATAGTTATACGTTATATCCTATATCTACGTACCGTTATACGTTATATCCTACATCTACAAATCGTTATACGTTATATCCTATATGTAGATAACGTTTTACGTTATATCCTATATGTGCGTCTCGTTATATGTTATATCCTACATCTACATATCGTTATACGTTATATCCTACATGTAGATATCGTTATACGTTATATCCTATATCTACGTATCGTTATACGATATATCCTATATGTAGATAACGTTATACTTCATATCCTTTGTCTACATAACGTTATACGTTATATCCTACTTCTACATATCGTTATACGTTATATCCTATATGTAGATAGCGTTATACGATATATCCTATATCTATGTATCGTTATACGATATATCCTATATGTAGATAACGTTATACGTTATATCCTTTGTCTACATAACGTTATACGTTATATCATTATATCTACGTACCGTTATACGTTATATCCTATATGTAGATATCGTTATACGTGATATCCTATATGTAGATATCGTTATACGTTATATCCTATATGTAGATATCGTTATTCGTCATATATTATATCTACGTGTCGTTATACGTTACATCCTATATCTGCATATCGTTATACGTTATATTCTATATCTACATATCGTTATACGTTATATCCTATATGTTGATAACGTTTTACGTTATATCCCATATCTACGTTTCGTTATACGTTATATCCTATATCTACGTATCGTTATACGTTATATCCTATATCTACATGTCGTTATACGTTATATCCTATATGTAGATAACGTTTTACATTATATCCTATATCTAAGTACCGTTGTACGTTATATCCTATGTGTAGATAACGTTATACGTTATATGCTATATCTACGTATCGTTATACGTTATATCCTACATGTAGATAACGTTATACGTTATATCCTATATCTACGTATCGTTATACGTTATATCCTATATCTACATATCGTTATACGTTATATCCTATATGTAGATAACGTTCTACGTTATATCCTATATCTACGTATCGATATACGTTATATCCTACATCTACATATCGTTATACGTTTTAACCTATATCTACATACCGTTATACGTTATATCCTATATCTACATATCGTTATACGTTATATCCTATGTGTAGATAACGTTGTACGTTATATCCTTTGTCCACATAACGTTATACGTTATATCCTATATCTGCATATATTTATACGTTATATCCTATATCTACATATCGTTATACGTTATATCCTATATGTAGATAACGTTATACGTTAGATCCTTTGTCTAAATAACGTTATACGTTATATCCTATATCTACGTATCGTTATGCGTTACATCATATATCTACTTATCGTTATACGTTATATCCTATATCTACATATCGTTATACGTTATATCCTATGTGTAGATAACGTCATACGTTATATCCTATATGTAGAATTCGTTATACGTCCTATCCTATATCTACGTATCGTTATACGTTATATCCTATATCTGCATATCGTTATACGTTATATCCTATATCTACACACCGTTAACGTTATATCCTATATGTAGATAACGTTTTACGTTATATCCTATATCTACGTATCGATATACGTTATATCCTGCATCTACATATAGTTATACGTTTTATCCTATATCTACATATCGTTATACGTTATATGCTATATCTACATATCTTTATACGTTATATCCTATATCTACATATCGTTATACGTTGTATCCTATATCTACATATCGTTATACGTTATATCCTATATGCAGATATCGTTATACGTTATATTCAATATCTACGTATCGTTATACATTATATCCTATATCTACAATCGTTATACGTCATATCCTATATCTACATATCGTTATACGTTATATCCTATATCTACATATCGTTATACGTTATATCCTATATCTACGTATCGTTATACGATATATCCCATATGTAGATAACGTTATACGTTATATCCTTTGTCTACATAACGTTATACGTTATATCCAACTTCTACATATCGTTATACGTTATATCCTACATGTAGATATCGTTATACGATATATCCTTTGTCTACATAACGTTATACGATATATCCAATATCTGCATATCTTTATACGTTATATCCTATATCTACATATCGTTATACGTTATATCCTATATCTACGTATCGCTATACGTTATATCCTATATGTAGATAACGTTTTACGTTATATTCTATATCTACGTATCGTTATACGTTGTATCCTATATCTGCATATCGTTATACGTTATATCCTACATGTAGATATCGTTATACGTTATATCCTATATCTACATATCGTTATACGTTGTATCCTATATCTGCATATCATTATACGTTATATCCTATATCTGCATATCGTTACACGTTATATCCTATATGTAGATAACGTTTTACGTTATATCCTATATGTAGATAACGTTTTACGTTATATCCTATATGTACGTATCGTTATACGTTATATCCTATATGTAGATATCGTTATACGTTACATCCTATATCTACCTATCATTATACGTTATATCCTATATCTGCATATCATTATACGTTATATCCTATATCTGCATATCGTTACACGTTATATCCTATATGTAGATAACGTTTTACGTTATATCCTATATGTACGTATCGTTATACGTTATATCCTATATGTAGATATCGTTATACGTTATATCCTATATCTACGTATCGTTATACGTTATATCCTATATCTACATATCGTTATACGTTATATCCTATATCTAAGTATAGTTATACGTTATATCCTATATCTACGTACCGTTATACGTTATATCCTACATCTACAAATCGTTATACGTTATATCCTATATGTAGATAACGTTTTACGTTATATCCTATATGTGCGTCTCGTTATATGTTATATCCTACATCTACATATCGTTATACGTTATATCCTACATGTAGATATCGTTATACGTTATATCCTATATCTACGTATCGTTATACGATATATCCTATATGTAGATAACGTTATACTTCATATCCTTTGTCTACATAACGTTATACGTTATATCCTACTTCTACATATCGTTATACGTTATATCCTATATGTAGATAGCGTTATACGATATATCCTATATCTATGTATCGTTATACGATATATCCTATATGTAGATAACGTTATACGTTATACCCTTTGTCTACATAACGTTATACGTTATATCCTTTGTCTACATAACGTTATACGTTATATCCTTTGTCTACATAACGTTATACGATATATCCAATATCTGCATATCTTTATACGTTATAGCCTATATCTACATATCGTTATACGTTATATCCTATATCTACGTATCGCTATACGTTATATCCTATATGTAGATATCGTTATACGTTACATCCTATATCTACGTATCATTATACGTTATGTCCTATATCTGCATATCGTTATACGTTATATCCTATATCTACATATCGTAATACGTTATATCCTATGTGTAGATAACGTTATACGTATTATCCTATATCTACGTATCGTTATACGTTATATCCTATATGTTGATAACGCTTTACGTTATATCCTATATCTACGTGTCGTTATACGTTATATCCTATATCTACATATCGTTATACGTTATATCCTATATCTACATATCGTTATACGTTATATCCTATATCTACATATCGTTATACGTTATATCCTATATCTAAGTATCGTTATACGTTATATCCTATATCTACATATCGTTATACGTTATATCCTATATGTAGATAACGCTTTACGTTATATCCCATATCTGCATATCTTTATACGTTATATCCTATATCTACATATCGTTATACGTTATATCCTATATCTTTGTATCGTTATACGTTATACCCTATATCTACGTATCGTTATGCGTTACTTCATATATCTACGTATCGTTATACGTTATATCCTATATCTACATATCGTTATACGTTGTATCCTATATGCAGATAGCGTTATACGTTATATCCTTTGTCTAAATAACGTTATACGATATATCCTCTATCTGCATACCTTTATACGTTATATCCTATATCTACATATCGTTATACGTTATATCCTATATCTGCATATCGTTATACGTTATATCCTATATCTGCATATCGTTACACGTTATATCCTATATCTACATATCGTTATACGTTATATCCTATATCTACATATCGTTATACGTTATATCCTATATCTAAGTATCGTTATACGTTATATCCTATATGTAGATAACGTTATACTTTATATCCTATATCTGCATATCTTTATACGTTATATCCTATATGTAGATATCGTTACACGTTATATCCTATATCTACGTATCGTTATACGTTATATCCTATATCTACATATCGTTATACGTTATATCCTATATCTAAGTATAGTTATACGTTATATCCTATATCTACGTACCGTTATACGTTATATCCTATATCTACATATCGTTATACGTTATATCCTATATCTACATATCGTTATACGTTGTATCCTATATCTACATATCGTTATACGTTATATCCTATATCTACATATCGTTATACGTTATATTCTATATCTACATATCGTTATACGTTGTATCCTATATCTACATATCGTTATACGTTATATCCTATATCTACATATCGTTATTCGTTGTATCCTATATCTACATATCGTTATACGTTATATCCTATATCTACGTATCGTTATACGTTATATCCTATATCTACATATCGTCATACGTTATATCCTATATGTAGATATCGTTATACGTTATATCCTATATCTACGTATCGTTATACGTTATATCCTATATCTACATATCGTTATACGTTATATCCTATATCTAAGTATAGTTATACGTTATATCCTATATCTACGTACCGTTATACGTTATATCCTACATCTACATATCGTTATACGTTATATCCTATATGTAGATAACGTTTTACGTTATCTCCTATATGTACGTATCGTTATACGTTATATCCTACATCTACATATCGTTATACGTCATATCCTATATCTACATATCGTTATACGTTATATCCTATATCTACATATCGTTATACGTTGTATCCTATATCTACATATCGTTATACGTTATATCTTATATGTTTATAACGTTTTACTTTATATCCTATATCTACGTATCGTTATACGTTATATCCTACATCTACATATCGTTATACGTTGTATATTATATCTACGTATCGTTATACGTTATATCCTATATCAACATATCGTTATACGTTATATCCTATATCTTCATATCGTTATACGTTATATCCTATATGTAGATAACGTTATGCGTTATATCCTATATCTACATATCGTTATACGTTATATCCTATATCTAAGTATCGTTATACGTTATATCCTATATCTACGTATCGTTATACGTTATATCCTATATGTAGATAACGTTGTACGTTATATCCTTTGTCTACATAACGTTATTATTATATCCTATATCTGCATATCTTTATACGTTATATCCTATATTCACATATCATTATACGTTATATCCTATGTGTAGATAACGTTATACGTTATATGCTATATCTACGTATCGTTATACGTTATATCCTATATGTAGATAACGTTATACGTTATATCCTATATGTAGATAACGTTATACGTTATATCCTATATGTAGATATCGCTATACGTTATATCCTATATCTACGTATCGTTATACATTATATCCTATATCTACAAATCGTTATACGTTATATCCTATATGTAGATAACGTATTACGTTATATCCTATATCTACGTATCGCTGTACGTTATATCCTATGTCTACATTTTGTTATACGTTATATCCTATATGTTTATAACGTTTTACGTTATATCCTATATCTACGTATCGTTATACGTTATATCCTATATCTACGTATCGTTATGGGTTACTTCATATATCTACGTATCGTTATACGTTATATCCTATATCTGCATATCGTTATGCGTTATATCCTATATCTACATACCGTTATACGTTATATCCTATATGTAGATAACGTTTTACGTTATATCCTATATCTACGTATCGATATACGTTATATCCTACATCTACATATCGTTATACGTTTTATCCTATATCTACATATCGTTATACGTTATGTGCTATATCTACATATGGTTATACGTTATATCCTATGTGTAGATAACGTTTTACTTATTATCCTATATGTAGATATCGTTATACGTCATATCCTATATCTACGCATCGTTATACGTTATATCCTATATCTACGTATCGTTATGCGTTACTTCATATATCTACGTATCGTTATACGTTATATCCTATATCTACGTATCGTTATACATTATGTCCTATATGTAGATAACGTTTTACGTTATATCCTATATCTGCATATGGTTATACGTTATATCCTATATCTACATATCGTTATACGTTATATCCTATATCTACGTATCGTTATACGTTATATCCTATATCTTTGTATCGTTATACGTTATATCCTATATCTTTGTATCGTTATACGTTATACCCTATATCTACGTATCGTTATGCGTTACTTCATATATCTACGTATCGTTATACGTTATATCCTATATGTAGATAACGTTATACGTTATATCCTATATCTGCATATGGTTATACGTTATATCCTATATCTACATATCGTTATACGTTATATCCTATATCTACGTATCGTTATACGTTATATCCTATATCTGCGTATCGTTATAGGTTATACCCTATATCTACGTATCGTTATACGTTATATCCTATATCTGCATATCGTTATACGTTATATCCTATATCTACATAACGTTATACGTTATATCCTACATCTACATATCGTTATACGTTATATCCTATATCTGCATATCTTTATACGTTATATCCTATATCTACGTATCGTTATACGTTATATCCTATATCTACATATCGTTATACGTTATATCCTATATCTACGTATCGTTATACGTTATATCCTATATCTGCGTATCGTTATACGTTATATCCTATATGTAGATAACGTTTTACGTTATATCCTATATCTACGTATCGATATAAGTTATATCCTATATCTGCATATCTTTATACGTTATATCCTATATCTACGTATCGCTATACGTTATATCCTATATCTACATATCGTTATACGTTATATCCTATATCTACGTATCGTTATACGTTATATCCTATATCTACATACTGTTATACGTTGTATATTATATCTACGTATCGTTATAAGTTATATCCTATATCTATGTATCGTTATACGTTATATCCTATATGTAGATAGCGTTATACGTTATATCCTATATCTACGTATCGTTATACGTTATATCCTATATGTAGATAACATTATACGTTATATCCTATATGTAGATAACGTTATACGTTATATCCTATATCTACGTATCGTTATACGTTATATCCTATATCTACGTATCGTTATACGTTATATCCTATATCTGGGTATCGTTATACGTTATATCCTATATCTACATATCGTTATACGTTATATCCTATATTTACAAATCGTTATACATTATATCCTATATCTACGGATCGTTATACGTTATATCCTATATCTACTTGTCGTTAAACGTTATATCCTATATGTAGATAGCGTTATACGTTATATCCTATATCTGCATATCTTTATACGTTATATCCTATATCTACGTATCGTTATACGTTATATCCTATATCAACATAACGTTATACGTTGTATATTATATCTACATATCGTTATAAATTATATCCTATATCTACGTATCGTTATACGTTATATCCTAAATGTAGATAACGTTATACGTTATATCCTATATGTAGATAACGTTATACGTTATATCCTATATGTAGATAACGTTATACGTTATATCCTATATCTACGTATCGTTATACGTTATATCATATATCTACATATCGTTATACGTTATATCCTACATGTTTATAACGTTTTACGTTATATCCTATATCTACGTATCGTTATACGTTGTATCCTATATCTGCGTATCGTTATACGTTATACCCTATATCTACGTATCGTTATACGTTATATCCTAAATCTACATATCGTTATACGTTATATCCTATGTGTAGATAACGTTATACGTTATATCCTATATCTACGTATCGTTATACGTTATATCCTATATGTAGATATCGTTATACGTTATATCCTATATCTGCATATCGTTATACGTTATATCCTATATGTTGATAACGTTTTACGTTATATCCTATATCTACGTATCGTTATACGTTGTATCCTATATCTGCATATCGTTATACGTTATATCCTACATGTAGATATCGTTATACGTTATATCCTATATCTACATATCGTTATACGTTGTATCCTATATCTGCATATCATTATACGTTATATCCTATATCTGCATATCGTTACACGTTATATCCTATATGTAGATAACGTTTTACGTTATATCCTATATGTAGATAACGTTTTACGTTATATCCTATATGTACGTATCGTTATACGTTATATCCTATATGTAGATATCGTTATACGTTACATCCTATATCTACCTATCATTATACGTTATATCCTATATCTGCATATCATTATACGTTATATCCTATATCTGCATATCGTTACACGTTATATCCTATATGTAGATAACGTTTTACGATATATCCTATATGTACGTATCGTTATACGTTATATCCTATATGTAGATATCGTTATACGTTATATCCTATATCTACGTATCGTTATACGTTATATCCTATATCTACATATCGTTATACGTTATATCCTATATCTAAGTATAGTTATACGTTATATCCTATATCTACGTACCGTTATACGTTATATCCTACATCTACAAATCGTTATACGTTATATCCTATATGTAGATAACGTTTTACGTTATATCCTATATGTACGTCTCGTTATATGTTATATCCTACATCTACATATCGTTATACGTTATATCCTACATGTAGATATCGTTATACGTTATATCCTATATCTACGTAACGTTATACGATATATCCTATATGTAGATAACGTTATACTTCATATCCTTTGTCTACATAACGTTATACGTTATATCCTACTTCTACATATCGTTATACGTTATATCCTATATGTAGATAGCGTTATACGTTATATCCTATATCTATGTATCGTTATACGATATATCCTATATGTAGATAACGTTATACGTTATATCCTTTGTCTACATAACGTTATACGTTATATCCTTTGTCTACATAACGTTATACGTTATATCCTTTGTCTACATTACGTTATACGTTATATCCTTTGTCTACATAACGTTATACGTTATATCCTACATCTACATATCGTTATACGTTATATCCTACATGTAGATATCGTTATACGTTATATCCTATATCTACATATCTTTATACGTTATATCCTATATCTACATATCGTTATACGTTGTATCCTATATCTACATATCGTTATACGTTATATCCTATATCTACATATCGTTATACGTTATATCCTATATCTACATATCGTTATACGTTGTATCCAATATCTACATATCGTTACACGTTATATCCTATATCTGCATATCTTTATACGTTATATCCTACATCTACATATCGTTATACGTTATATCCTACATGTAGATATCGTTATACGTTATATCCTTTGTCTACATAACGTTATACGATATATCCAATATCTGCATATCTTTATACGTTATAGCCTATATCTACATATCGTTATACGTTATATCCTATATCTACGTATCGCTATACGTTATATCCTATATGTAGATATCGTTATACGTTACATCCTATATCTACGTATCATTATACGTTATGTCCTATATCTGCATATCGTTATACGTTATATCCTATATCTACATATCGTAATACGTTATATCCTATGTGTAGATAACGTTATACGTATTATCCTATATCTACGTATCGTTATACGTTATATCCTATATGTTGATAACGCTTTACGTTATATCCTATATCTACGTGTCGTTATACGTTATATCCTATATCTACATATCGTTATACGTTATATCCTATATCTACATATCGTTATACGTTATATCCTATATCTACATATCGTTATACGTTATATCCTATATCTAAGTATCGTTATACGTTATATCCTATATCTACATATCGTTATACGTTATATCCTATATGTAGATAACGCTATACGTTATATCCCATATCTGCATATCTTTATACGTTATATCCTATATCTACATATCGTTATACGTTATGTCCTATATGCAGATAGCGTTATACGTTATATCCTTTGTCTAAATAACGTTATACGATATATCCTCTATCTGCATACCTTTATACGTTATATCCTATATCTACATATCGTTATACGTTATATCCTATGTGTAGATAACGTTATACGTTATACCCTATATGTAGATATCGTTATTCGTCATATATCATATCTACGTATCGTTATACGTTATATCCTATATCTGCATATCGTTATACGTTATATCCTATATCTGCATATCGTTACACGTTATATCCTATATCTACATATCGTTATACGTTATATCCTATATCTACATATCGTTATACGTTATATCCTATATCTAAGTATCGTTATACGTTATATCCTATATGTAGATAACGTTATACGTTATATCCTATATCTGCATATCTTTATACGATGTATCCTACATCTACATATCGTTATACGTTATATCCTATATGTAGATAACGTTTTACGTTATATCCTATATGTACGTATCGTTATACGTTATATCCTACATCTACATATCGTTATACGTTATATCCTATATCTACATATCGTTATACGTTATATCCTATATCTACATATCGTTATACGTTGTATTCTATATCTACATATCGTTATACGTTATATCCTATATCTACATATCGTTATACGTTATATTCTATATCTACATATCGTTATACGTTGTATCCTATATCTACATATGGTTATACGTTATATCCTATATCTACATATCGTTATTCGTTGTATCCTATATCTACATATCGTTATACGTTATATCCTATATCTACGTATCGTTATACGTTATATCCTATATCTACATATCGTCATACGTTATATCCTATATGTAGATATCGTTATACGTTATATCCTATATCTACGTATCGTTATACGTTATATCCTATATCTACATATCGTTATACGTTATATCCTATATCTAAGTATAGTTATACGTTATATCCTATATCTACGTACCGTTATACGTTATATCCTACATCTACATATCGTTATACGTTATATCCTATATGTAGATAACGTTTTACGTTATATCCTATATGTACGTATCGTTATACGTTATATCCTACATCTACATATCGTTATACGTCATATCCTATATCTACATATCGTTATACGTTATATCCTATATCTACATATCGTTATACGTTGTATCCTATATCTACGTATCGTTATACGTTATATCCTATATCTACATATCGTTATACCTTGTATCCTATATCTACATATCGTTATACGTTATAAACTATATCTACGTATCGTTATACGTTATATCCTATATCTACATATCGTCATACGTTATATCCTATATGTAGATAACGTTATACGTTATATCCTATATACGTATCGTTATACGTTATATCCTACATCTACATATCGTTATACGTCATATCCTATATCTACATATCGTTATACGTTATATCCTATATCTACATATCGTTATACGTTGTATCCTATATCTACGTATCGTTATACGTTATATCCTATATCTACATATCGTTATACCTTGTATCCTATATCTACATATCGTTATACGTTATAAACTATATCTACGTATCGTTATACGTTATATCCTATATCTACATATCGTCATACGTTATATCCTATATGTAGATATCGTTATACGTTATATCCTATATCTACGTATCGTTATACGTTATTTCCTATATCTACGTATCGTTATGCGTTACATCATATATCTACGTATCGTTATACGTTATATCCTATATCTGCATATCGTTATACGTTATATCCTATATCTACATACCGTTATACGTTATATCCTATATCTACATATCGTTATACGTTATATTCTATATCTACGTATCGTTCTACGTTGTATCCTACATCTACGTATCGTTATATGTTATATCCTATATCTACGTATCGTTATACGTTATATCATTATATCTGCATATCGTTATACGTTATATCCTATATCTACATATCGTTATACGTTATATCGTATGTGTAGATAACGTTATACGTATTATCCTATATGTAGATATCGTTATACGTCATATCCTATTTCTACGTATCGTTATACGTTATATCCTATATCTACGTATCGTTACACGTTATATCCTATGTCTACATATTGTTATACGTTATATCCTATATCTACATATCGTTATACGTTATATCCTATATGTTTATAACGTTTTACGTTATATCCTATATCTACGTATCGTTATACGTTATATCCTACATGTACATATCGTTATACTTTGTATATTATATCTACGTATCGTTATAAGTTATATCCTATATCTACGTATCGTTATACGTTATATCCTATATGTAGATAACGTTGTACGTTATATCCTTTGTCTACATAACGTTATTATTATATCCTATATCTGCATATCTTTATACGTTATATCCTATATTCACATATCGTTATACGTTATATCCTATATGTATATATCGTTATACGTTATTTCCTATATGAACGTATCGCTATACATTATATCCTATATCTACATATCGTTATACGTTATATCCTATGTGTACATAACGTTATACGTTATATGCTATATCTACGTATCGTTATACGTTATATCCTATATGTAGATAACGTTATACGTTATATCCTATATGTAGATATCGTTATACGTTATATCCTATATCTACGTATCGTTACACGTTATATCCTATATCAAAAAATCGTTATACGTTATATCCTATGTCTACATATCGTTATACGTTATATCCTATATCTACGTATCGTTATGCGTTATATGCTATATCTACGTATCGTTATACGTTATATCCTATATGTAGATAACGTTATACGTTATATCCTATATGTAGATATCGTTATACGTTATATCCTATATCTACGTATCGTTACACGTTATATCCTATATCAAAAAATCGTTATACGTTATATCCTATGTCTACATATCGTTATACGTTATATCCTATATCTACGTATCGTTATGCGTTACATCATATATCTACGTATCGTTATACGTTATATCCTTTATCTGCATATCGTTATACGTTATATCCTATATCTACATATCGTTATACGTTATATCCTATATCTGCGTATCGTTATACGTTATATCCTATATCTGCGTATCGTTATACGTTATATCCTATATCTGCATATCGTTATACGTTATATCCTATATCTCCATATCGTTATGCGTTATATCCTTTATCTACATATCGTTATACGTTATATCCTAAGTGTAGATAACGTTATACGTTATATGCTATATCTACGTATCGTTATACATCCTATCCTATATCTACGTATCGTTATACGTTATATCCTATATCTGCATATCGTTATACGTTATATCCTATATCTACATACCGTTCTACGTTATATCCTATATGTAGATAACGTTTTACGTTATATCCTATATCTACGTATCGATATAAGTTATATCCTACATCTACATATCGTTATACGTTTTATCCTATATCTAAATAACGTTATACGTTATATGCTATATCTACATATGGTTATACGTTATATCCTATTTGTAGATAACGTTTTACGTATTATCCTATATGTAGATATCGTTATACGTCATATCCTATATCTACGTATCGTTATACGTTATATCCTATATCTACGTATCGTTACACGTTATATCCTATGTCTACATTTTGTTATACGTTATATCATATATCTACATATCGTTATACGTTATATCCTATATGTTTATAACGTTTTACGTTATATCCTATATCTACGTATCGTTATACGTTATATCCTATATCTACGTATCGTTATGCGTTACTTCATATATCTACGTATCGTTATACGTTATATCCTATATCTACGTATCGTTATACATTATATTCTATATGTAGATAACGTTTTACGTTATATCCTATATCTGCATATGGTTATACGTTATATCCTATATCTACATATCGTTATACGTTATATTCTATATCTACGTATCGTTATACGTTATATCCTATATCTGCGTATCGTTATAGGTTATACCCTATATCTACGTATCGTTATACGTTATATCCTATATCTGCATATCGTTATACGTTATATCCTATATCTACATAACGTTATACGTTATATCCTACATCTACATATCGTTATACGTTATATCCTATATCTGCATATCTTTATACGTTATATCCTATATCTACGTATCGTTATACGTTATATCCTATATCTACATATCGTTATACGTTATATCCTATATTTACAAATCGTTATACATTATATCCTATATCTACGGATCGTTATACGTTATATCCTATATCTACTTATCGTTAAACGTTATATCCTATATGTAGATAGCGTTATACGTTATATCCTATATCTGCATATCTTTATACGTTATATCCTATATCTACGTATCGTTATACGTTATATCCTATATCAACATAACGTTATACGTTGTATATTATATCTACATATCGTTATAAATTATATCCTATATCTACGTATCGTTATACGTTATATCCTAAATGTAGATAACGTTATACGTTATATCCTATATGTAGATAACGTTATACGTTATATCCTATATGTAGATAACGTTATACGTTATATCCTATATCTACGTATCGTTATACGTTATATCATATATCTACATATCGTTATACGTTATATCCTATATGTTTATAACGTTTTACGTTATATCCTATATCTACGTATCGTTATACGTTGTATCCTATATCTGCGTATCGTTATACGTTATACCCTATATCTACGTATCGTTATACGTTATATCCTAAATCTACATATCGTTATACGTTATATCCTATGTGTAGATAACGTTATACGTTATATCCTATATCTACGTATCGTTATACGTTATATCCTATATGTAGATATCGTTATACGTTATATCCTATATCTGCATATCGTTATACGTTATATCCTATATGTTGATAACGTTTTACGTTATATCCTATATCTACGTATCGCTATACGTTATATCCTATATCTACATATCGTTATACGTTATATCCTATATCTAAGTATCGTCATACGTTATATCCTATATGTAGATAACGCTATACGTTATATCCTATATCTGCATATCTTTATACGTTATATCCTATTTCTACATACCGTTATACGTTATATCCTATATGTAGATAGCGTTATACGTTATATCCTTTGTCTACATAACGTTATATTAGGTGAAGTAAAAAGTTCTGAGCGCTTTTTCGCTTTATTTCGACGATGAAATTAACATAGTCAAGATTATTCGATTTAGATTAAATATGCGCCGTTTTGTTCGATTACTTTTGTCCATTTTGAAGGCAATTTCATAATTCCGCGGTTGAAGAAGTCCTCGTCCCTATTGGTAAAAAACTTGACCAGCTCATTTTCACAAGCCTCTCTTGAGGCCAGTTTTGTACCATCAAGAAAATTTTGCAAAAACTTAAAAAGGTGATAATCGCTTGGTGCCAGGTCTGGACTGTACGGCGGATGCGATAGAACCTCCCAGCCAAGCTCTCGGAGCTTCTGACGCGTCGTTAAAGATGTGTGCGGCCTGGCGTTGTCTTGATGGAACACAACACCTTTCCTATTGGCCAATTCTGGCCGCTTCTGGTCGATCGCCTGCTTCAGTCTGGTCAGTTGTTGACAATAGAGGTCCGAATTAAGTGTTTGCCCCGATGGGAGCAGCTCATAATGGATGATTCCCTTCCAATCCCACCAAACACACAATAAAACCTTCTTGGCCGTTAATCCACGCTTGGCGATCGTTTGGGCCGGCCCACCGCGATTGGACCACGATCTTTTTCGGCTGTTGTTCTCGTATGTGACCCATTTTTCATCGCCAGTCACCATCCGCTTCAAAAATGGGTCGATTTCGTTACGTCTCAACAAAGAATCGCAGGCATCAATTCGGTCCAAAAGGTTCTTTTGCGTCAATTCATGTGGCACCCATACGTCGAGCTTCTTCTTGAGACCAGCCTTATGCAAATGGTTCCAAACGGTTTTCTGGCTAATCTTCAGTTCCTGGGCAATGGAATAAGTGCTCACATGCCGGTCCGACTCGACGATTTCCATGATTTTATCCACATTTTCGACGATTGGCCTACCAGAGCGTGCCTCATCTTCGACGTCCATATTACCAGAACGGAATCGTTGGAACCACCGCTTTGCTGTTGCATTCGATACTGTACTGGGTCCATAAACAGCACAAATTTTTTTGGCCGCCTGCTCCGCCTTTTCACCTTGGTCGTAGTGGTACTGAAGAATGTATCGAATTTTCTCTTTTTTTATCTCCATTTTCGAACGCTGTAACACACAACTGGCTTCACCGAACACAAAACTGACAAAGAACCTTTTTGATGCGTAATATCACCTTGAAATCGGTGTATACTATGACTCGATGCGATGTGCACATCGTGAGATATGGCTCACTAAAGACATCTAGCGAAAAACGCTCAGAACTTTTTACTTCACCTAATACGTTATACCCTACATCTACATAACGTTATACGTTATATCCTATATCTGCATACCTTTATACGTTATATCCTATATCTACATATCGTTATACTTTATATCCTATATGTAGATAACGTTATACGTTAGATCCTTTGTCTAAATAACGTTATACGTTATATCCTATATCTACGTATCGTTATGCGTTACATCATATATCTACGTATCGTTATACGTTATATCCTATATCTGCATATCGTTATACGTTGTATCCTATATCTAGATACCGTTATACGTTATATCCTATATGTAGATAACGTTTTACGTTATATCCTATATCTACGTATCGATATACGTTATATCCTACATCTACATATCGTTATACGTTTTATCCTATATCTACATATCGTTATACGTTATATGCTATATCTACATATCGTTATACGTTATATCCTATATCTACATACCGTTATACGTTGTATCCTATATCTACATATCGTTATACGTTATATCCTATATCTACATATCGTTATACGTTGTATATTATATCTACGTATCGTTATAAGTTATATCCCATATCTACGTATCGTTATACGTTATATCATTATATCTGCATATCGTTATACGTTATATCCTATATCTACATATCGTTATACGTTATATCCTATGTGTAGATAACGTTATACGTATTATCCTATATGTAGATATCGTTATACGTCATATCCTATATCTACGTACCGTTATACGTTATATCCTATATCTACGTATCGTTACACGTTATATCCTATGTCTACATATTGTTATACGTTATATCCTATATCTACATATCGTTATACGTTATATCTTATATGTTTATAACGTTATACGTTATATCCTACATCTACATATCGTTATACGTTATATCCTATATCTGCATATCTTTTACGTTATATCCTATATCTACGTATCGTTATACGTTATATCCTATATCTACATATCGTTATACGTTATATCCTATATCTACATATCGTTATACGTTATATCCTATATCTAAGTATCGTTGTACGTTATATCCTATATGTAGATAACGTTATACGTTATATCCTATATCCACATATCGTTATACGTTATATCCTATATCTACGTATCGTTACACGTTATATCCTATATCTACATAGCGTTATACGTTATATCCTATATCTACATATCGTTATACCTTCTATCCTATATCTAAGTATCGTTATACGTTATATCCTATATGTAGATAACGTTATACGTTATATCCTATATACGTATCGTTATACGTTATATCCTACATCTACATATCGTTATACGTTATATCCTATATCTACATATCTTTATACGTTATATCCTATTTCTACATATCGTTATACGTTATATCCTATATCTAAGTATCGTTGTACGTTATATCCTATATGTAGATAACGTTATACGTTATATCCTATATCTACATATCGTTATACGTTATATCCTATATCTAAGTATCGTTATACGTTATATCCTATATCTACATATCGTTATACGTTATATCCTATATGTAGATAGCGTTATACGTTATATCCTTTGTCTACATAACGTTATACGTTATACCCTACATCTACATAACGTTATACGTTATATCCCTTATCTGCATACCTTTATACGTTATATCCTATATCTACGTATCGTTATACGTTATATCCTATATGTAGATAACGTTTTACGTTATATGCTATATACGTATCGTTATACGTTATATCCTACATCTACATATCGTTATACGTTATATCCTATATCTACATATCGTTATACGTTATATCCTATATCTACATATCGTTATACGTTATATCCTATTTCTACATACCGTTATACGTTATATCCTATATGTAGATAGCGTTATACGTTATATCCTTCGTCTACATAACGTTATACGTTATACCCTACATCTACATAACGTTATACGTTATATCCTATATCTGCATACCTTTATACGTTATATCCTATATCTACATATCGTTATATGTTATATCCTATATGTAGATAACGTTATACGTTAGATCCTTTGTCCAAATAACGTTATACGTTATATCCTATATCTACGTATCGTTATGCGTTACATCATATATCTACGTATCGTTATACGTTATATCCTATATCTGCATATCGTTATACGTTATATCCTATATCTACATACCGTTATACGTTATATCCTATATGTAGATAACGTTTTACGTTATATCCTATATCTACGTATCGATATACGTTATATCCTACATCTACATATCGTTATACGTTTTATCCTATATCTACATATCGTTATACGTTATATGCTATATCTACATATCGTTATACGTTATATCCTATATCTACATATCGTTATACGTTGTATCCTATATCTACACATCGTTATACGTTATATCCTATATGTAGATAACGTTATACGTTATATCCTATATTTACAAATCGTTATACATTATATCCTATATCTACGTATCGTTATACGTTATATCCTACATGTAGATATCGTTATACGTTATATCCTATATTTACATATCGTTATACGTTATATCCTATATGTTGATAACGTTTTACGTTATATCCTATATCTACATATCGTTATACGTTATATCCTATATCTTCATATCGTTATACGTTATATCCTATATGTAGATAACGTTATACGTTATATCCTATATGTAGATATCGTTATACGTTATATCCTATATCTAGGTATCGTTATACGTTATATCCTATATCTACATATCGTTATACGTTATATCCTATATTTACAAATCGTTATACATTATATCCTATATCTACGGATCGTTATACGTTATATCCTATATCTACCTATCGTTAAACGTTATATCGTATATGTAGATAGCGTTATACGTTATATCCTATATCTATGTATCGTTATACGTTACATCCTATATGTAGATAACGTTATACGTTATATCCTATATGTAGATAACGTTATACGTTATATCCTATATCTACGTATCGTTATACGTTATATCCTATATGTAGATAACGTTATACGTTATATCCTATATGTAGATAACGTTATACGTTATATCCTATATCTACGTATCGTTATACGTTATATCCTATATGTAGATAACGTTATACGTTATATCCTATATGTAGATAACGTTATACGTTATATCCTATATCTACATATCGTTATACGTTATATCCTATATCCACGTATCGTTATACGTTATATCCTATATCTGCATATCGTTATACGTTATATCCTATATCTACGTATCGTTATGCGTTACTTCATATATCTACGTATCGTTATAAATTATATCCTATATCTACGTATCGTTATACGTTATATCCTATATGTAGATAACGTTATACGTTATATCCTATACCTACATATCGTTATACGTTATATCCTATATCTACGTATCGTTATACGTTATATCCTATATCTGCATATCTTTATACGTTATATCCTATATCTACGTATCGTTATACGTTATATCCTATATCTACATATCGTTATACGTTATATCCTATATCTTCATATCGTTATACGTTATATCCTATATGTAGATAACGTTATACGTTATATCCTATATGTAGATATCATTATACGTAATATCCTATATCTAGGTATCGTTATACGTTATATCCTATATCTACATATCGTTATACGTTATATCCTATATTTACAAATCGTTATACATTATATCCTATATCTACGTATCGTTATACGTTATATCCTATATCTACATATCGTTATACGTTATATCCTATATCTTCATATCGTTATACGTTATATCCTATATGTAGATAACGTTATACGTTATATCCTATATGTAGATATCGTTATACGTTATATCCTATATCTAGGTATCGTTATACGTTATATCCTATATCTACGTATCGTTATACGTTATATCCTATATTTACAAATCGTTATACATTATATCCTATATCTACGGATCGTTATACGTTATATCCTATATCTACATATCGTTAAACGTTATATCGTATATGTAGATAGCGTTATACGTTATATCCCATATCTACGTATCGTTATACGTTACATCCTATATGTAGATAACGTTATACGTTATATCCTATATCTACGTATCGTTATACGTTATATCCTATATGTAGATAACGTTATACGTTATATCCTATATCTACGTATCGTTATACGTTATATCCTATATGTAGATAACGTTATACGCTACATCCTATATGTAGATAACGTTATACGTTATATCCTATATCTACATATCGTTATACGTTATATCCTATATCCACGTATCGTTATACGTTACATCCTATATGTAGATAACGTTATACGTTATATCCTATATGTAGATAACGTTATACGTTATATCCTATATCTACGTATCGTTATACGTTATATCCTATATGTAGATAACGTTATACGTTATATCCTATATGTAGATAACGTTATACGTTATATCCTATATCTACGTATCGTTATACGTTATATCCTATATCTACGTATTGTTATACGTTATACCCTATATCTACGTATCGTGATACGTTATATCCTATATGTAGATAGCGCTATACGTTATATCCTATATCTGCATATCTTCATACGTTATATCCTATATCAACATATCGTTATACGCTATAACCTACATGTAGATAACGTTATACGATATATCCTTTGTCTACATAACGTTATACGTTACATCCTACATCTACATATCGTTATACGTTATATCCTATATGTAGATATCGTTATACGTTATATCCTATATCTACGTATCGTTATACATTATATCCTATATCTACGTATCGCTATACGTTATATCCTATTTCTACGTACATTTATACGTTATATCCTATATCTGCGTATCGTTATACGTTATATCCTATATCTACGTATCGTTATACGTTATATCCTATATCTACAAATCGTTATACGTTATATCCTATATCTTCATATCGTTACACGTTATATCCTGTATGTAGATAACGTTATACGTTATATCCTATATGTAGATATCGTTATACGTTATATCCTATATCTAGGTATTGTTATACGTTATATCCTATATCTACATATCGTTTTACGTTATATCCTATATCTACGTATCGATATACGTTATATCCTACATCTACATATCGTTATACGTTTTATCCTATATCTACATATCGTTATACGTTATATGCTATATCTACATATCGTTATACGTTATATCCTATATCTACATATCGTTATACGTTGTATCCTATATCTACACATCGTTATACGTTATATCCTATATGTAGATAACGTTATACGTTATATCCTATATCTACGTATCGTTATACGTTATATCCTATATGTAGATAACGTTATACGCTACATCCTATATGTAGATAACGTTATACGTTATATCCTATATCTACATATCGTTATACGTTATATCCTATATCCACGTATCGTTATACGTTACATCCTATATGTAGATAACGTTATACGTTATATCCTATATCTACAAATCGTTATACGTTATATCCTATATCTTCATATCGTTACACGTTATATCCTGTATGTAGATAACGTTATACGTTATATCCTATATGTAGATATCGTTATACGTTATATCCTATATCTGCGTATCGTTATACGTTATATCCTATATCTACGTATCGTTATACGTTATATCCTATATCTACAAATCGTTATACGTTATATCCTATATCTTCATATCGTTACACGTTATATCCTGTATGTAGATAACGTTATACGTTATATCCTATATGTAGATATCGTTATACGTTATATCCTATATCCACGTATCGTTATACGTTATATCCTATATCTGCATATCGTTATACGTTATATCCTATATCTACGTATCGTTATGCGTTACTTCATATATCTACGTATCGTTATAAATTATATCCTATATCTACGTATCGTTATACGTTATATCCCATATGTAGATAACGTTTTACGTTATATCCTATATCTGCGTATCGTTATGCGTTGTATGCTATATCTACATATCCTTATACGTTATATCCTATATGTAGATAACGTTATACGTTATATCCTTTGTCTACATAATGTTATACGTTACATCTTACATCAACATATCGTTATACGTTATATCCTATATGTAGATATCGTTATACGTTATATCCTATATCTACGTATCGTTATACATTATATCCTATATCTGCATATCGTTATACGTTATATCCTATGTCCACATTTTGTTATACGTTATGTCCTATATCTACAAATCGTTATACGTTATATCCTATATGTAGATAAGGTTTTACGTTATATCCTATATGCAGATAACGTTATACGTTATGTCCTATATGTAGATATCGTTATACGTTATATCCTATATCTATGTATCGTTATACGTTATATCCTATGTCCACATTTTGTTATACGTTATATCCTATATCTACATATCGTTATACGTTATATCCTATATCTACATATCGTTATACATTATATCCCATATCTACGTATCGTTATAGGTTATATCCTATATGTAGATAATGTTATACGTTATATCCTTTGTCTACATAACGTTATAAGTTATATCTTACATCAACATATCGTTATACGTTATATCCTATATGTAGATATCGTTATACGTTATATCCTATATCTACGCATCGTTATACATTATATCCTATATCTACAAATCGTTATACGTTATATCCTATATGTAGATAACGTATTACGTTATATCCTATATCTACGTATCGCTGTAAGTTATACCCTATGTCTACATTTTGTTATACGTTATATCATATATCTACATATCGTTATACGTTATATCCTATATGTTTATAACGTTTTACGTTATATCCTATATCTACGTATCGTTATACGTTATATCCTATATCCACGTATCGTTATGCGTTACTTCATATATCTACGTATCGTTATACGTTATATCCTATATCTACGTATCGTTATACATTATATCCTATATGTAGATAACGTTTTACGTTATATCCTATATCTGCATATGGTTATACGTTATATCCTATATCTACATATCGTTATACGTTATATCCTATATCTACGTATCGTTATACGTTATATCCTATATCTGCGTATCGTTATATGTTATACCCTATATCTACGTATCGTTATACGTTATATCCTATATCTGCATATCGTTATACGTTATATCCTATATCTACATATCGTTATACGTTATATCCTATTTCTACGTACCATTATACGTTATATCCTATATCTGCGTATCGTTATACGTTATATCCTATATCTACGTATCGTTATACGTTATATCCTATATCAACATATCGTTATACGTTATATCCTATATCTTCATATCGTTATACGTTATATCCTATATGTAGATAACGTTATACGTTATATCCTATATGTAGATATCGTTAATACGTTATATCCTATATGTAGATATCGTTATACGTTATATCCTATATCTATGTATCGTTATACGTTTTGTATTATATCTACGTATCGTTATAAATTATATCCTATATCTACGTATCGTTATACGTTATATCCTATGTGTAGATAACGTTATACGTTTTATCCTATATGTAGATATCGTTATACGTTATATCCTAAATCTACATACCGTTATACGTTATATCCTAAATCTACATATCGTTATACGTTATATCCTATGTGTAGATAACGTTATACGCTATAACCTATATCTACGTATCGTTATACGTTATATCCTATATGTAGATATCGTTATACGTTGTATCCTATATCTACATATCGTTATACGTTATATCCTATATGTTGATAACGTTTTACATTATATCCTATATCTACGTATCGTTATACGTTATATCCTATATCTGCATATCGTTATACGTTATATCCTATATCTACGTATCGTTATACGTTATATCCTATATGTAGATATCGTTATACGTTATATCCTATATCTACATATCGTTATACGTTATATCCTATATGTTGATAACGTTTTACGTTATATCCTATATCTACGTATCGTTATACGTTATATCCTATATCTGCATATCGTTATACGTTATATCCTATATCAACGTATCGTTATACGTTATATCCTATATCTACATATCGTTATACGTTATATCCTATATCTTCATATCGTTATACGTTATATCCTACATGTAGATAACGTTATACGTTATATCCTATATGTAGATATCGTTATACGTTATACCCTATATGTTGATAACGTTTTACGTTATATCCTATATCTACGTATCGTTATACGTTATATCCTATATCTGCATATCGTTATACGTTATATCCTATACCTACGTATCGTTATACGTTATATCCTATATCTACATATCGTTATACGTTATATCCTATATCTTCATATCGTTATACGTTATATCCTATATGTAGATAACGTTATACGTTATATCCTATATGTAGATATCGTTATACGTTATATCCTATATCTAGGTATCGTTATACGTTATATCCTATATCTACATATCGTTATACGTTATATCCTATATTTACAACTCGTTATACATTATATCCTATATCTACGGATCGTTATACGTTATATCCTATATCTACATATCGTTAAACGTTATATCGTATATGTAGATAGCGTTATACGTTATATCCTATATCTACGTATCGTGATACGTTATATCCTATATGTAGATAGTGTTATACGTTATATCCTATATCTGCATATCTTCATACGTTATATCCTATATCAACATATCGTTATACGCTATAACCTACATGTAGATAACGTTATACGTTATATCCTTTGTCTACATAACGTTATACGTTACATCCTACATCTACATATCGTTATACGTTATATCCTATATGTAGATATCGTTATACGTTATATCCTATATCTACGTATCGTTATACATTATATCCTATATCTACGTATCGCTATACGTTATATCCTATTTCTACGTACATTTATACGTTATATCCTTTGTCTACATAACGTTATACGTTACATCTTACATCAACATATCGTTATACGTTATATCCTATATGTAGATATCGTTATACGTTATATCCTATATCTACGTATCGTTATACATTATATCCTATATCTGCATATCGTTATACGTTATATCCTATGTGTGGATAACGTTATACGTTTTATCCTATATGTAGATATCGTTATACGTCATATCCTATATCTACGTATCGTTATACGTTATATCCTATATCTACGTATCGTTATACGTTATATCCTATATCTGCATATCGTTATACGTTATATCCTATATCTACATATCGTTATACGTTATATCCTATTTCTACGTATCGTTATACGTTATATCCTATATCTGCGTATCGTTATACGTTATACCCTATATCTACGTATCGTTATACGTTATATCCTATATCTGCATATCGTTATACGTTATATCCTATATCTACATATCGTTATACGTTATATCCTATTTCTACGTACCATTATACGTTATATCCTATATCTGCGTATCGTTATACGTTATATCCTATATCTACGTATCGTTATACGTTATATCCTATATCAACATATCGTTATACGTTATATCCTATATCTTCATATCGTTATACGTTATATCCTATATGTAGATAACGTTATACGTTATATCCTATATGTAGATATCGTTAATACGTTATATCCTATATGTAGATATCGTTATACGTTATATCCTATATCTATGTATCTTTATACGTTTTGTATTATATCTACGTATCGTTATAAATCATATCCTATATCTACGTATCGTTATACGTTATATCCTATGTGTAGATAACGTTATACGTTTTATCCTATATGTAGATATCGTTATACGTCATATCCTATATCTACGTATCGTTATACGTTATATCCTATATCTACGTATCGTTATACGTTATATCCTATATCTGCATATCTTTATACGTTATATCCTATATCTATATAACGTTATACATTATATCCTATATCTACGGATCGTTATACGTTATATCCTATATCTACATATCGTTAAACGTTATATCGTATATCTAGATAGCGTTATACGTTATATCCTATATCTACGTATCGTTATACGTTACATCCTATATGTAGATAACGTTATACGTTATATCCTATATGTAGATAACGTTATACGTTATATCCTATATCTACGTATCGTTATACGTTATATCCTATATGTAGATAACGTTATACGTTATATCCTATATGTAGATAACGTTATACGTTATATCCTATATCTACGTATCGTTATACGTTATATCCTATATCTACATATCGTTATACGTTATATCCTATATTTACAAATCGTTATACATTATATCCTATATCTACGGATCGTTATACGTTATATCCTATATCTACATATCGTTAAACGTTATATCGTATATGTAGATAGCGTTATACGTTATATCCTATATCTACGTATCGTGATACGTTATATCCTATATGTAGATAGCGTTATACGTTATATCCTATATCTGCATATCTTCATACGTTATATCCTATATCAACATATCGTTATACGCTATAACCTACATGTAGATAACGTTATACGTTATATCCTTTGTCTACATAACGTTATACGTTACATCCTACATCTACATATCGTTATACGTTATATCCTATATGTAGATATCGTTATACGTTATATCCTATATCTACGTATCGTTATACATTATATCCTATATCTACGTATCGCTATACGTTATATCCTATTTCTACGTACATTTATACGTTATATCCTATATGTGCGTATCGTTATACGTTATATCCTATATCTACGTATCGTTATACGTTATATCCTATATCTACAAACCGTTATACGTTATATCCTATATCTTCATATCGTTATACGTTATATCCTGTATGTAGATAACGTTATACGTTATATCCTATACCTACGTATCGTTATACATTATACCCTATATCTACAAATCGTTATACGTTATATCCTATATGTAGATACGGTTTTACGTTATGTCCTATATGCAGATAACGTTATACGTTATATCCCATATGTAGATAACGTTTTACGTTATATCCTATATCTGCGTATCGTTATGCGTTGTATGCTATATCTACATATCCTTATACGTTATATCCTATATGTAGATAACGTTATACGTTATATCCTATATCTACATATCGTTAAACGTTATATCGTATATGTAGATAGCGTTATACGTTATATCCTATATCTACGTATCGTGATACGTTATATCCTATATGTAGATAGCGTTATACGTTATATCCTATATCTGCATATCTTCATACGTTATATCCTATATCAACATATCGTTATACGCTATAACCTACATGTAGATAACGTTATACGTTATATCCTTTGTCTACATAACGTTATACGTTACATCCTACATCTACATATCGTTATACGTTATATCCTATATGTAGATATCGTTATACGTTATATCCTATATCTACGTATCGTTATACATTATATCCTATATCTACGTATCGCTATACGTTATATCCTATTTCTACGTACATTTATACGTTATATCCTATATCTGCGTATCGTTATACGTTATATCCTATATCTATGTATCGTTATACGTTATATCCTATATCTACAAACCGTTATACGTTATATCCTATATCTTCATATCGTTATACGTTATATCCTGTATGTAGATAACGTTATACGTTATATCCTATATCTACGTATCGTTATACATTATATCCTATATCTACAAATCGTTATACGTTATATCCTATATGTAGATACGGTTTTACGTTATGTCCTATATGCAGATAACGTTATACGTTATATCCCATATGTAGATAACGTTTTACGTTATATCCTATATCTGCGTATCGTTATGCGTTGTATGCTATATCTACATATCCTTATACGTTATATCCTATATGTAGATAACGTTATACGTTATATCCTTTGTCTACATAACGTTATACGTTACATCTTACATCAACATATCGTTATACGTTATATCCTATATGTAGATATCGTTATACGTTATATCCTATATCTACGTATCGTTATACATTATATCCTATATCTGCATATCGTTATACGTTATATCCTATGTGTGGATAACGTTATACGTTTTATCCTATATGTAGATATCGTTATACGTCATATCCTATATCTACGTATCGTTATACGTTATATCCTATATCTACGTATCGTTATACGTTATATCCTATATCTGCATATCGTTATACGTTATATCCTATATCTACATATCGTTATACGTTATATCCTATTTCTACGTATCGTTATACGTTATATCCTATATCTGCGTATCGTTATACGTTATACCCTATATCTACGTATCGTTATACGTTATATCCTATATCTGCATATCGTTATACGTTATATCCTATATCTACATATCGTTATACGTTATATCCTATTTCTACGTACCATTATACGTTATATCCTATATCTGCGTATCGTTATACGTTATATCCTATATCTACGTATCGTTATACGTTATATCCTATATCAACATATCGTTATACGTTATATCCTATATCTTCATATCGTTATACGTTATATCCTATATGTAGATAACGTTATACGTTATATCCTATATGTAGATATCGTTAATACGTTATATCCTATATGTAGATATCGTTATACGTTATATCCTATATCTATGTATCGTTATACGTTTTGTATTATATCTACGTATCGTTATAAATTATATCCTATATCTACGTATCGTTATACGTTATATCCTATGTGTAGATAACGTTATACGTTTTATCCTATATGTAGATATCGTTATACGTCATATCCTATATCTACGTATCGTTATACGTTATATCCTATATCTACGTATCGTTATACGTTATATCCTATATCTGCATATCTTTATACGTTATATCCTATATCTATATATCGTTATACGTTATATCCTAAATCTACATATCGTTATACGTTATATCCTATATGTTGATAACGTTTTACGTTATATCCTATATCTACGTATCGTTATATGTTATATCCTATATCTGCATATCGTTATACGTTATATCCTATATCTACGTATCGTTATACGTTATATCCTATATGTTGATAACGTTTTACGTTATATCCTATATGTAGATAACGTTATACGTTATATCCTATATCTACATATCGTTATACGTTATATCCTATATCTACGTATCGTTATACGTTATATCCTATATGTAGATATCGTTATACGTTATATCCTATATCTACATATCGTTATACGTTATATCCTATATGTTGATAACGTTTTACGTTATATCCTATATCTACGTACCGTTATACGTTATATCCTATATCTGCATATCGTTATACGTTATATCCTATATCTACGTATCGTTATACGTTATATCCTATATCTACATATCGTTATACGTTATATCCTATATCTTCATATCGTTATACGTTATATCCTATATGTAGATAACGTTATACGTTATATCCTATATGTAGATATCGTTATACGTTATATCCTATATCTAGGTATCGTTATACGTTATATCCTATATCTACATATCGTTATACGTTATATCCTATATTTACAAATCGTTATACATTATATCCTATATCTACGTATCGTTATACGTTATATCCTATATGTAGATATCGTTATACGTTATATCCTATATCTACATATCGTTATACGTTATATCCTATATGTTGATAACGTTTTACGTTATATCCTATATCTACGTATCGTTATACGTTATATCCTATATCTGCATATCGTTATACGTTATATCCTATATCTACGTATCGTTATACGTTATATCCTATATCTACCTATCGTTATACGTTATATCCTATATCTTCATATCGTTATACGTTATATCCTATATGTAGATAACGTTATACGTTATATCCTATATGTAGATATCGTTATACGTTATATCCTATATCTAGGTATCGTTATACGTTATATCCTATATCTACATATCGTTATACGTTATATCCTATATTTACAAATCGTTATACATTATATCCTATATCTACGGATCGTTATACGTTATATCCTATATCTACATATCGTTAAACGTTATATTGTATATGTAGATAGCGTTATACGTTATATCCTATATCTACGTATCGTTATACGTTACATCCTATATGTAGATAACGTTATACGTTATATCCTATATGTAGATAACGTTATACGTTATATCCTATATCTACGTATCGTTATACGTTATATCCTATATGTAGATAACGTTATACGTTATATCCTATATGTAGATAACGTTATACGTTATATCCTATATCTACGTATCGTTATACGTTATATCCTATATGTAGATAACGTTATACGTTATATCCTATATGTAGATAACGTTATACGTTATATCCTATATCTACATATCGTTATACGTTATATCCTATATCTACGTATCGTTATACGTTACATCCTATATGTAGATAACGTTATACGTTATATCCTATATGTAGATAACGTTATACGTTATATCCTGTATGTAGATAACGTTATACGTTATATCCTATATGTAGATATCGTTATACGTTATATCCTATATCTAGGTATCGTTATACGTTATATCCTATATCTACATATCGTTATACGTTATATCCTATATCTACAAATCGTTATACGTTATATCCTATATGTAGATAAGGTTTTACGTTATGTCCTATATGCAGATAACGTTATACGTTATATCCCATTTGTAGATAACGTTTTACGTTATATCCTATATCTGCGTATCGTTATGCGTTGTATGCTATATCTACATATCCTTATACGTTATATCCTATATGTAGATAACGTTATACGTTATATCCTTTGTCTACATAACGTTATACGTTACATCTTACATCAACATATCGTTATACGTTATATCATATATGTAGATATCGTTATACGTTATATCCTATATCTACGTATCGTTATACATTGTATCCTATATCTGCATATCGTTATACGTTATATCCTATGTGTAGATAACGTTATACGTTTTATCCTATATGTAGAAATCGTTATACGTCATATCCTATATCTACGTATCGTTATACGTTATATCCTATATCTACGTATCGTTATACGTTATATCCTATGTCCACATTTTGTTATACGTTATGTCCTATATCTACAAATCGTTATACGTTATATCCTATATGTAGATAAGGTTTTACGTTATATCCTATATGCAGATAACGTTATACGTTATATCCTATATGTAGATATCGTTATACGTTATATCCTATATCTATGTATCGTTATACGTTATATCCTATGTCCACATTTTGTTATACGTTATATCCTATATCTACATATCGTTATACGTTATATCCTATATCTACATATCGTTATACATTATATCCCATGTCTACGTATCGTTATAGGTTATATCCTATATGTAGATAATGTTATACGTTGTATCCTTTGTCTACATAACGTTATAAGTTATATCTTACATCAACATATCGTTATACGTTATATCCTATATGTAGATATCGTTATACGTTATATCCTATATCTATGTATCGTTATACGTTTTGTATTATATCTACGTATCGTTATAAATAATATCCTATATCTACGTATCGTTATACGTTATATCCTATGTCCACATTTTGTTATACGTTATATCCTATATCTACAAATCGTTATACGTTATATCCTATATGTAAATAAGGTTTTACGTTATATCCTATATGCCGATAACGTTATACGTTATATAATATATGTAGGTATCGTTATACGTTATATCCTATATCTATGTATCGTTATACGTTATATCCTATGTCCACATGTTGTTATACGTTATATCCTATATCTACATATCGTTATACGTTATATACTATATCTACCTATCGTTATACATTATATCCCATATCTACGTATCGTTATAGGTTATATCCTATATGTAGATAATGTTATACGTTATATCCTTTGTCTACATAACGTTATAAGTTATATCTTACATCAACATATCGTTATACGTTATATCCTATATGTAGATATCGTTATACGTTATATCCTATATCTACGTATCGTTATACATTATATCCTATATCTACAAATCGTTATACGTTATATCCTATATGTAGATAACGTATTACGTTATATCCTATATCTACGTATCGCTGTACGTTATATCCTATGTCTACATTTTGTTATACGTTATATCCTATATGTTTATAACGTTTTACGTTATATCCTATATCTACGTATCGTTATACGTTATATCCTATATCTACGTATCGTTATGCGTTACTTCATATATCTACGTATCGTTATACGTTATATCCTATATCTGCATATCGTTATGCGTTATATCCTATATCTACATACCGTTATACGTTATATCCTATATGTAGATAACGTTTTACGTTATATCCTATATCTACGTATCGATATACGTTATATCCTACATCTAGATATCGTTATACGTTTTATCCTATATCTACATATCGTTATACGTTATGTGCTATATCTACATATGGTTATACGTTATATCCTATGTGTAGATAACGTTTTACGTATTATCCTATATGTAGATATCGTTATACGTCATATCCTATATCTACGTATCGTTATACGTTATATCCTATATCTACGTATCGTTATGCGTTACTTCATATATCTACGTATCGTTATACGTTATATCCTATATCTACGTATCGTTATACATTATATCCTATATGTAGGTAACGTTTTACGTTATATCCTATATCTGCATATGGTTATACGTTATATCCTATATCTACATATCGTTATACGTTATATCCTATATCTACGTATCGTTATACCTTATATCCTACATCTTTGTATCGTTATATGTTATATCCTATATCTTTGTATCGTTATACGTTATACCCTATATCTACGTATCGTTATGCGTTACTTCATATATCTACGTATCGTTATAAATTATATCCTATATCTACGTATCGTTATACGTTATATCCTATATGTAGATAACGTTATACGTTATATCCTATATCTACATATCGTTATACGTTATATCCTATATCTACGTATCGTTATACGTTATATCCTATATCTGCATATCTTTATACGTTATATCCTATATCTATATATCGTTATACGTTATATCCTAAATCTACATATCGTTATACGTTATATCCTAAATCTACATATCGTTATACGTTATATCCTATATGTTGATAACGTTTTACGTTATATCCTATATCTACGTATCGTTATATGTTATATCCTATATCTGCATATCGTTATACGTTATATCCTATATCTACGTATCGTTATACGTTATATCCTATATGTAGATATCGTTATACGTTATATCCTATATCTACATATCGTTATACGTTATATCCTATATGTTGATAACGTTTTACGTTATATCCTATATCTACGTATCGTTATACGTTATATCCTATATCTGCATATCGTTATACGTTATATCCTATATCTACGTATCGTTATACGTTATATCCTATATGTAGATATCGTTATACGTTATATCCTATATCTACATATCGTTATACGTTATATCCTATATGTTGATAACGTTTTACGTTATATCCTATATCTACGTATCGTTATACGTTATATCCTATATCTGCATATCGTTATACGTTATATCCTATATCTACGTATCGTTATACGTTATATCCTATATCTACATATCGTTATACGTTATATCCTATATCTTCATATCGTTATACGTTATATCCTATATGTAGATAACGTTATACGTTATATCCTATATGTAGATATCGTTATACGTAATATCCTATATCTAGGTATCGTTTTACGTTATATCCTATATCTACATATCGTTATACGTTATATCCTATATTTACAAATCGTTATACATTATATCCTATATCTACGTATCGTTATACGTTATATCCTATATGTAGATATCGTTATACGTTATATCCTATATCTTCATATCGTTATACGTTATATCCTATATGTAGATAACGTTATACGTTATAACCTATATGTAGATATCGTTATACGTTATATCCTATATCTAGGTATCGTTATACGTTATATCCTATATCTACATATCGTTATACGTTATATCCTATATTTACAAATCGTTATACATTATATCCTATATCTACGGATCGTTATACGTTATATCCTATATCTACATATCGTTAAACGTTATATCGTATATGTAGATAGCGTTATACGTTATATCCTATATCTACGTATCGTTATACGTTACATCCTATATGTAGATAACGTTATACGTTATATCCTATATGTAGATAACGTTATACGTTATATCCTATATCTACGTATCGTTATGCGTTATATCCTATATCTACGTATTGTTATACGTTATATCCTATATCTACGTATCGTGATACGTTATATCCTATATGTAGATAGCGTTATACGTTATATCCTATATCTGCATATCTTCATACGTTATATCCTATATCAACATATCGTTATACGCTATAACCTACATGTAGATAACGTTATACGTTATATCCTTTGTCTACATAACGTTATACGTTACATCCTACATCTACATATCGTTATACGTTATATCCTATATGTAGATATCGTTATACGTTATATCCTATATCTACGTATCGTTATACATTATATCCTATATCTACGTATCGCTATACGTTATATCCTATTTCTACGTACATTTATACGTTATATCCAATATCTGCGTATCGTTATACGTTATATCCTATATCTACGTATCGTTATACGTTATATCCTATATCTACAAATCGTTATACGTTATATCCTATATCTTCATATCGTTATACGTTATATCCTGTATGTAGATAACGTTATACGTTATATCCTATGTGTAGATATCGTTATACGTTATATCTTATATCTAGGTATCGTTATACGTTATATCCTATATCTGCATATTGTTATACGTTATATCCTATATCTACAAATCGTTATACGTTATATCCTATATGTAGATAAGGTTTTACGTTATGTCCTATATCTACGTATCGCTGTAAGTTATATCCTATGTCTGCATTTTGTTATACGTTATATCGTATATCTACATATCGTTATACGTTATATCCTATATGTTTATAACGTTTTACGTTATATCCTATATCTACGTATCGTTATACGTTATATCCTATATCTGCATATCGTTATACGTTATATCCTATATCTACGTATCGTTATACGTTATATCCTATATCTACATATCGTTATACGTTATATCCTATATCTACGTATCGCTATACGTTATATCCTATATCTACATATCGTTATACGTTATATCTTACATCAACATATCGTTATACGTTATATCCTATATCTACGTATCGTTATACATTATATCCTATATCTACAAATCGTTATACGTTATATCCTATATGTAGATAACGTATTACGTTATATCCTATATCTACGTATCGCTGTACGTTATATCCTATGTCTACATTTTGTTAAACGTTATATCCTATATGTTTATGACGTTTTACGTTATATCCTATATCTACGTATCGTTATACGTTATATCCTATATCTACGTATCGTTATGCGTTACTTCATATATCTACGTATCGTTATACGTTATATCCTATATCTACGTATCGTTATACGTTATATCCTATATCTGCGTATCGTTATACGTTATACCCTATATCTACGTATCGTTATACGTTATATCCTAAATCTACATATCGTTATACGTTATATCCTATGTGTAGATAACGTTATACGTTATATCCTATATCTACGTATCGTTACACGTTATATCCTATATGTAGATATCGTTATACGTTATATCCTATATCTACATATCGTTATACGTTATATCCTATATGTTGATAACGTTTTACGTTATATCCTATATCTACGTATGGTTATACGATACATCCTATATGTAGATAGCGTTATACGTTATATCCTATATCTGCATATCTTTATACGTTATATCCTATATCTACATATCGTTATACGTTATATCCTATATGTTGATAACGTTTTACGTTATATCCTATATCTATGTATCGTTATACGTTATATCCTATGTCCACATTTTGTTATACGTTATATCCTATATCTACGTATCGTTATGCGTTACTTCATATATCTACGTATCGTTATACGTTATATCCTATATCTACGTATCGTTATACGTTATATCCTATATCTACGTATCGTTATACGTTATATGCTATATCTACATATCGTTATACATTATATCCCATATCTACGTATCGTTATAGGTTATATCCTATATGTAGATAATGTTATACGTTATTCCCCTTGGTCTACATAACGTTATAAGTTATATCTTACATCAACATATCGTTATACGTTATATCCTATATGTAGATATCGTTATACGTTATATCCTATATATACGCATCGTTATACATTATATCCTATATCTACAAATCGTTATACGTTATATCCTATATGTAGATAACGTATTACGTTATATCCTATATCTACGTATCGCTGTAAGTTATATCCTATGTCTACATTTTGTTATACGTTATATCATATATCTACATATCGTTATACGTTATATCCTATATGTCTATAACGTTTTACGTTATATCCTATATCTACGTATCGTTATACGTTATATCCTATATCTACGTATCGTTATGCGTTACTTCATATATCTACGTATCGTTATACGTTATATCCTATATCTACGTATCGTTATACGTTATATCCTATATCTACGTATCGTTATACGTTATATCCTATATCTATGTATCGTTATACGTTATATCCTATGTCCACATGTTGTTATACGTTATATCCTATATCTACATATCGTTATACGTTATATCCTATATCTACGTATCGTTATACGTTATATCCTATATGTAGATATCGTTATACGTTATATCCTATATCTACATATCGTTATACGTTATATCCTATATGTTGATAACGTTTTACGTTATATCCTATATCTACGTATCGTTAGACGTTATATCCTATATCTGCATATCGTTATACGTTATATCCTATATCTACGTATCGTTATACATTATATCCTATATCTACAAATCGTTATACGTTATATCCTATATGTAGATAACGTATTACGTTATATCCTATATCTACGTATCGCTGTACGTTATATCCTATGTCTACATTTTGTTATACGTTATATCCTATATGTTTATGACGTTTTACGTTATATCCTATATCTACGTATCGTTATACGTTATATCCTATATCTACGTATCGTTATGCGTTACTTCATATATCTACGTATCGTTATACGTTATATCCTATATCTACGTATCGTTATACGTTATATCCTATATCTACATATCGTTATACGTTATATCCTATATGTAGATATCGTTATACGTTATATCCTATATCTACGCATCGTTATACATTATATCCTATATCTACAAATCGTTATACGTTATATCCTATATGTAGATAACGTATTACGTTATATCCTATATCTACGTATCGCTGTAAGTTATATCCTATGTCTACGTATCGTTATACGTTATATCCTATATGTAGATATCGTTATACGTTATATCCTATATCTACATATCGTTATACGTTATATCCTATATGTAGATATCGTTATACGTTATATCCTATATCTACGCATCGTTATACATTATATCCTATATCTACAAATCGTTATACGTTATATCCTATATGTAGATAACGTATTACGTTATATCCTATATCTACGTATCGCTGTAAGTTATATCCTATGTCTACATTTTGTTATACGTTATATCATATATCTACATATCGTTATACGTTATATCCTATATGTTTTTAACGTTTTACGTTATATCCTATATCTACGTAACGTTATACGTTATATCCTATATCTACGTATCGTTATACGTTATATCCTATATCTATGTATCGTTATACGTTATATCCTATGTCCACATTTTGTTATACGTTATATCCTATATCTACATATCGTTATACGTTATATCCTATATCTACGTATCGTTATACGTTATATCCTATATCTACGTATCGTTATGCGTTACTTCATATATCTACGTATCGTTATACGTTATATCCTATATCTACGTATCGTTATACGTTATATCCTATATCTGCGTATCGTTATACGTTATACCCTATATCTACGTATCGTTATACGTTATATCCTAAATCTACATATCGTTATACGTTATATACTATGTGTAGATAACGTTATACGTTATATCCTATATCTACGTATCGTTACACGTTATATCCTATATGTAGATATCGTTATACGTTATATCCTATATCTACATATCGTTATACGATACATCCTATATGTAGATAGCGTTATACGTTATATCCTATATCTGCATATCGTTATACGTTATATCCTATGTGTAGATAACGTTATACGCTTTATCCTATTTGTAGATATCGTTATACGTCATATCCTATATCTACGTATCGTTATACGTTATATCCTATATCTACGTATCGTTATACGTTATATCCTATATCTACGTATCGTTATACGTTATATCCTATGTCCACATTTTGTTATACGTTATATCCTATATCTACAAATCGTTATACGTTATATCCTATATCTACATATCGTTATACATTATATCCCATATCTACGTATCGTTATAGGTTATATCCTATATGTAGATAATGTTATACGTTATATCCTTTGTCTACATAACGTTATAAGTTATATCTTACATCAACATATCGTTATACGTTATATCCTATATGTAGATATCGCTATACGTTATATCCTATATCTACGCATCGTTATACATTATATCCTATATCTACAAATCGTTATACGTTATATCCTATATGTAGATAACGTATTACGTTATATCCTATATCTACGTATCGCTGTAAGTTATATCCTATGTCTACATTTTGTTATACGTTATATCATATATCTACATATCGTTATACGTTATATCCTATATGTTTATAACGTTTTACGTTATATCCTATATCTACGTATCGTTATACGTTATATCCTATATCTACGTATCGTTATACATTATATCCTATATCTACAAATCGTTATACGTTATATCCTATATGTAGATAACGTATTACGTTATATCCTATATCTACGTATCGCTGTAAGTTATATCCTATGTCTACATTTTGTTATACGTTATATCGTATATCTACATATCGTTATACGTTATATCCTATATGTTTATAACGTTTTACGTTATATCCTATATCTACGTATCGTTATACGTTATATCCTATATCTGCATATCGTTATACGTTATATCCTATATCTACGTATCGTTATACGTTATATCCTATATCTACATATCGTTATACGTTATATCCTATATCTACGTATCGCTATACGTTATATCCTATATCTACATATCGTTATACGTTATATCCTATATCTACGTATCGTTATACGTTATATCCTATATCTTCATATCGTTATACGTTATATCCTTTGTCTACATAACGTTATAAGTTATATCTTACATCAACATATCGTTATACGTTATATCCTATATGTAGATATCGTTATACGTTATATCCTATATCTACGTATCGTTATACATTATATCCTATATCTACAAATCGTTATACGTTATATCCTATATGTAGATAACGTATTACGTTATATCCTATATCTACGTATCGCTGTAAGTTATATCCTATGTCTACATTTTGTTATACGTTATATCATATATCTACATATCGTTATACGTTATATCCTATATGTTTATAACGTTTTACGTTATATCCTATATCTACGTATCGTTATACGTTATATCCTATATCTGCATATCGTTATACGTTATATCCTATATCTACGTATCGTTATACGTTATATCCTATATCTACATATCGTTATACGTTATATCCTATATCTACGTATCGTTATACGTTATATCCTATATCTACATATCGTTATACGTTATATCCTATATCTACGTATCGCTATACGTTATATCCTATATCTACATATCGTTATACGTTATATCCTATATCTACGTATCGTTATACGTTATATCCTATATCTTCATATCGTTATACGTTATATCCTTTGTCTACATAACGTTATAAGTTATATCTTACATCAACATATCGTTATACGTTATATCCTATATGTAGATATCGTTATACGTTATATCCTATATCTACGTATCGTTATACGTTATATCCTATATCTACATATCGTTATACGTTATATCCTATATGTAGATAAAGTTATACGTTATATCCTATATGTAGATATCGTTATACGTTATATCCTATATCTAGGTATCGTTATACGTTATATCCCATATCTACATATCGTTATACGTTATAACCTATATCTACGTATCGTTATAAATTATATCCTATATCTACAAATCGTTATACGTTATATCCTATATGTAGATAACGTATTACGTTATATCCTATATCTACGTATCGCTGTAAGTTATATCCTATGTCTACATTTTGTTATACGTTATATCATATATCTACATATCGTTATACGTTATATCCTATATGTTTATAACGTTTTACGTTATATCCTATATCTACGTATCGTTATACGTTATATCCTATATCTGCATATCGTTATACGTTATATCCTATATCTACGTATCGTTATACGTTATATCCTATATCTACATATCGTTATACGTTATATCCTATATCTACGTATCGTTATAAGTTATATCCTATATCTACATATCGTTATACGTTATATCCTATATCTACATATCCTTATACGTTATATCCTATATGTTGATAACGTTTTACGTTATATCCTATATCTACGTATCGTTATACGTTATATCCTATATCTGCATATCGTTATACGTTATATCCTATATCTACGTATCGTTATACATTATATCCTATATCTACAAATTGTTATACGTTATATCCTATATGTAGATAACGTATTACGTTATATCCTATATCTACGTATCGCTGTACGTTATATCCTATGTCTACATTTTGTTATACGTTATATCCTATATCTACGTATCGTTATACGATACATCCTATATGTAGATAGCGTTATACGTTATATCCTATATCTGCATATCTTTATACGTTATATCCTATATCTACATATCGTTATACGTTATATCCTATATGTTGATAACGTTTTACGTTATATCCTATATCTACGTACCGTTATACGTTATATCCTATATCTACGTATCGTTATACGTTATATCCTATATCTTCATATCGTTATACGTTATATCCTATATGTAGATAACGTTATACGTTATATCCAATATGTAGATATCGTTATACGTTATATCCTATATCTAGGTATCGTTATACGTTATATCCTATATCTACATATCGTTATACGTTATAACCTATATCTACGTATCGTTATAAATTATATCCTATATCTACGTATCGTTATACGTTATATCCTATATGTAGATAACGTTATACGTTATATCCTATATCTACATATCGTTATACGTTATATCCTATATCTACGTATCGTTATACGTTACATCCTATATGTAGACAACGTTATACGTTATATCCTATATGTAGATAACGTTATACGTTATATCCCATATGTAGATAACGTTTTGCGTTATATCCTATATCTGCGTATCGTTATGCGTTGTATGCTATATCTACATATCCTTATACGTTATATCCTATATGTAGATAACGTTATACGTTATATCCTTTGTCTACATAACGTTATACGTTACATCTTACATGAACATATCGTTATACGTTATATCCTATATGTAGATATCGTTATACGTCATATCCTATATCTACGTATCGTTATACGTTATATCCTATATCTACGTATCGTTATATCGTTATATCCTATGTCCACATTTTGTTATACGTTATATCCTATATGTAGATAATGTTATACGTTATATCCTTTGTCTACATAACGTTATAAGTTATATCTTACATCAACATATCGTTATACGTTATATCCTATATGTAGATATCGTTATACGTTATATCCTATATCTACGCATCGTTATACATTATATCCTATATCTACAAATCGTTATACGTTATATCCTATATGTAGATAACGTATTACGTTATATCCTATATCTACGTATCGCTGTAAGTTATATCCTATGTCTACATTTTGTTATACGTTATATCATATATCTACATATCGTTATACGTTATATCCTATATGTTTTTAACGTTTTACGTTATATCCTATATCTACGTAACGTTATACGTTATATCCTATATCTACGTATCGTTATACGTTATATCCTATATCTATGTATCGTTATACGTTATATCCTATGTCCACATTTTGTTATACGTTATATCCTATATCTACATATCGTTATACGTTATATCCTATATCTACGTATCGTTATACGTTATATCCTATATCTACGTATCGTTATGCGTTACTTCATATATCTACGTATCGTTATACGTTATATCCTATATCTACGTATCGTTATACGTTATATCCTATATCTGCGTATCGTTATACGTTATACCCTATATCTACGTATCGTTATACGTTATATCCTATATCTACATATCGTTATACGTTATATCCTATATGTAGATAACGTATTACGTTATATCCTATATCTACGTATCGCTGTACGTTATATCCTATGTCTACATTTTGTTATACGTTATATCCTATATGTTTATGACGTTTTACGTTATATCCTATATCTACGTATCGTTATACGTTATATCCTATATCTACGTATCGTTATGCGTTACTTCATATATCTACGTATCGTTATACGTTATATCCTATATCTGCGTATCGTTATACGTTATACCCTATATCTACGTATCGTTATACGTTATATCCTAAATCTACATATCGTTATACGTTATATCCTATGTGTAGATAACGTTATACGTTATATCCTATATCTACGTATCGTTACACGTTATATCCTATATGTAGATATCGTTATACGTTATATCCTATATCTACATATCGTTATACGTTATATCCTATATGTTGATAACGTTTTACGTTATATCCTATATCTACGTATCGTTATACGATACATCCTATATGTAGATAGCGTTATACGTTATATCCTATATCTACATATCGTTATACGTTATATCCTATATGTTGATAACGTTTTACGTTATATCCTATATCTACGTATCGTTATACGTTATATCATATATCTGCATATCGTTATACGTTATATCCTATATCTTCATATCGTTATACGTTATATCCTATATGTAGATAACGTTATACGTTATATCCTATATGTAGATATCGTTATATGTTATATCCTATATCTAGGTATCGTTATACGTTATATCCTATATCTACATATCGTTATACGTTATATCCTATATCTACGTATCGTTATACGATACATCCTATATGTAGATAACGTTATACGTTATATCCTATATGTAGATAACGTTATACGTTATATCCCATATGTAGATAACGTTTTACGTTATATCCTATATCTGCGTATCGTTATGCGTTGTATGCTATATCTACATATCCTTATACGTTATATCCTATATGTAGATAACGTTATACGTTATATCCTTTGTCTACATAACGTTATACGTTACATCTTACATCAACATATCGTTATACGTTATATCCTATATGTAGATATCGTTATACGTTATATCCTATATCTACGTATCGTTATACATTATATCCTATATCTGCATATCGTTATACGTTATATCCTATGTGTAGATAACGTTATACGCTTTATCCTATTTGTAGATATCGTTATACGTCATATCCTATATCTACGTATCGTTATACGTTATATCCTATATCTACGTATCGTTATACGTTATATCCTATATCTACGTATCGTTATACGTTATATCCTATGTCCACATTTTGTTATACGTTATATCCTATATCTACAAATCGTTATACGTTATATCCTATATCTACATATCGTTATACATTATATCCCATATCTACGTATCGTTATAGGTTATATCCTATATGTAGATAATGTTATACGTTATATCCTTTGTCTACATAACGTTATAAGTTATATCTTACATCAACATATCGTTATACGTTATATCCTATATGTAGATATCGTTATACGTTATATCCTATATCTATGTATCGTTATACGTTATATCCTATGTCCACATTTTGTTATACGTTATATCCTATATCTACATATCGTTATACGTTATATCCTATATCTACATATCGTTATACATTATATCCCATATCTACGTATCGTTATAGGTTATATCCTATATGTAGATAATGTTATACGTTATATCCTTTGTCTACATAACGTTATAAGTTATATCTTACATCAACATATCGTTATACGTTATATCCTATATGTAGATATCGTTATACGTTATATCGTATATCTACGTATCGTTATACATTATATCCTATATCTACAAATCGTTATACGTTATATCCTATATGTAGATAACGTATTACGTTATATCCTATATCTACGTATCGCTGTAAGTTATATCCTATGTCTACATTTTGTTATACGTTATATCATATATCTACATATCGTTATACGTTATATCCTATATCTGCATATCGTTATACGTTATATCCTATATCTACGTATCGTTATAAGTTATATCCTATATCTACATATCGTTATACGTTATATCCTATATCTACGTATCGTTATACGTTATATCCTATATCTACATATCGTTATACGTTATATCCTATATGTAGATAACGTTATACGTTATATCCTATATGTAGATATCGTTATACGTTATATCCTATATCTAGGTATCGTTATACGTTATATCCTATATCTACATATCGTTATACGTTATAACCTATATCTACGTATCGTTATAAATTATATCCTATATCTACAAATCGTTATACGTTATATCCTATATGTAGATAACGTATTACGTTATATCCTATATCTACGTATCGCTGTAAGTTATATCCTATGTCTACATTTTGTTATACGTTATATCATATATCTACATATCGTTATACGTTATATCCTATATGTTTATAACGTTTTACGTTATATTCTATATCTACGTATCGTTATACGTTATATCCTATATCTACATATCGTTATACGTTATATCCTATATCTACGTATCGTTATACGTTATATCCTATATCTTCATATCGTTATACGTTATATCCTATATGTAGATAACGTTATACGTTATATCCTATATGTAGATATCGTTATACGTTATATCCTATATCTAGGTATCGTTATACGTTATATCCTATATCTACATATCGTTATACGTTATAACCTATATCTACGTATCGTTATAAATTATATCCTATATCTACGTATCGTTATACGTTATATCCTATATGTAGATAACGTTATACGTTATATCCTATATCTACATATCGTTATACGTTATATCCTATATCTACGTATCGTTATACGTTACATCCTATATGTAGATAACGTTATACGTTATATCCTATATGTAGATAACGTTATACGTTATATCCCATATGTAGATAACGTTTTGCGTTATATCCTATATCTGCGTATCGTTATGCGTTGTATGCTATATCTACATATCCTTATACGCTATATCCTATATGTATATAACGTTATACGTTATATCCTTTGTCTACATAACGTTATACGTTACATCTTACATCAACATATCGTTATACGTTATATCCTATATGTAGATATCGTTATACGTTATATCCTATATCTACGTATCGTTATACATTATATCCTATATCTGCATATCGTTATACGTTATATCCTATGTGTAGATAACGTTATACGTTTTATCCTATATGTAGATATCGTTATACGTCATATCCTATATCTACGTATCGTTATACGTTATATCCTATATCTACGTATCGTTATATCGTTATATCCTATGTCCACATTTTGTTATACGTTATATCCTATATGTAGATAATGTTATACGTTATATCCTTTGTCTACATAACGTTATAAGTTATATCTTACATCAACATATCGTTATACGTTATATCCTATATGTAGATATCGTTATACGTTATATCCTATATCTACGCATCGTTATACATTATATCCTATATCTACAAATCGTTATACGTTATATCCTATATGTAGATAACGTATTACGTTATATCCTATATCTACGTATCGCTGTAAGTTATATCCTATGTCTACATTTTGTTATACGTTATATCATATATCTACATATCGTTATACGTTATATCCTATATGTTTTTAACGTTTTACGTTATATCCTATATCTACGTAACGTTATACGTTATATCATATATCTACGTATCGTTATGCGTTACTTCATATATCTACGTATTGTTATACGTTATATCCTATATCTACGTATCGTTATACGTTATATCCTATATCTGCGTATCGTTATACGTTATATCCTAAATCTACATATCGTTATACGTTATATCCTATGTCTAGATAACGTTATACGTTATATCCCATATCTACGTATCGTTATACGTTATATCCTATATGTAGATATCGTTATACGTTATATCCTATATCTACATATCGTTATACGTTATATCCTATATGTTGATAACGTTTTACGTTATATCCTATATCTGCGTATCGTTATGCGTTGTATGCTATATCTACATATCCTTATACGTTATATCCTATATGTAGATAACGTTATACGTTATATCCTTTGTCTACATAACGTTATACGTTACATCTTACATCAACATATCGTTATACGTTATATCCTATATGTAGATATCGTTATACGTTATATCCTATATCTACGTATCGTTATTCATTATATCCTATATCTGCATATCGTTATACGTTATATCCTATGTGTAGATAACGTTATACGCTTTATCCTATTTGTAGATATCGTTATACGTCACATCTTATATCTACGTATCGTTATACGTTATATCCTATATCTACGTATCGTTATACGTTATATCCTATATCTACGTATCGTTATACGTTATATCCTATGTCCACATTTTGTTATACGTTATATCCTATATCTACAAATCGTTATACGTTATATCCTATATGTAGATAAGGTTTTACGTTATATCCTATATGCAGATAACGTTATACGTTATATCCTATATGTAGATATCGTTATACGTTATATCCCATATCTATGTATCGTTATACGTTATATCCTATGTCCACATTTTGTTATACGTTATATCCTATATCTACATATCGTTATACGTTATATCCTATATCTACATATCGTTATACATTATATCCCATATCTACGTATCGTTATAGGTTATATCCTATATGTAGATAATGTTATACGTTATATCCTTTGTCTACATAACGTTATAAGTTATATCTTACATCAACATATCGATATACGTTATATCCTATATGTAGATATCGTTATACGTTATATCCTATATCTACGTATCGTTATACATTATATCCTATATCTACAAATCGTTATACGTTATATCCTATATGTAGATAACGTATTACGTTATATCCTATATCTACGTATCGCTGTAAGTTATATCCTATGTCTATATCTTGTTATACGTTATATCATATATCTACATATCGTTATACGTTATATCCTATATGTTTATAACGTTTTACGTTATATCCTATATCTACGTATCGTTATACGTTATATCCTATATCTGCATATCGTTATACGTTATATCCTATATCTACGTGTCGTTATACGTTATATCCTATATCTACGTATCGTTATACGTTATATCCTATATCTGCATATCTTTATACGTTATATCCTATATCTATATATCGTTATACGTTATATCCTAATTCTACATATCGTTATACGTTATATCCTATGTGTAGATAACGTTATACGTTATATCCTATATCTACGAATCGTTATACGTTATATCCTATATGTAGATATCGTTATACGTTATATCCTATATCTACATATCGTTATACGTTATATCCTATATGTTGATAACGTTTTACGTTATATCCTATATCTACGTATCGTTATACGTTATATCTTATATCTGCATAACGTTATACGTTATATCCTATATCTACGTATCGTTATACGTTATATCCTATATCTACATATCGTTATACGTTATATCCTATATCTACGAATCGTTATACGTTATATCCTATATGTAGATATCGTTATACGTTATATCCTATATCTACATATCGTTATACGTTATATCCTATATGTTGATAACGTTATACGTTATATCATATATCTACGAATCGTTATACGTTATATCCTATATGTAGATATCGTTATACGTTATATCCTATATCTACATATCGTTATACGTTATATTCTATATGTTGATAACGTTTTACGTTATATCCTATATCTACGTATCGTTATACATTATATCCTATATCTACAAATCGTTATTCGTTATATCCTATATGTAGATAACGTATTACGTTATATCCTATATCTACGTATCGCTGTAAGTTATATCCTATGTCTATATCTTGTTATACGTTATATCATATATCTACATATCGTTATACGTTATATCCTATATGTTTATAACGTTTTACGTTATATCCTATATCTACGTATCGTTATACGTTATATCCTATATCTGCATATCGTTATACGTTATATCCTATATCTACGTGTCGTTATACGTTATATAATATATCTACGTATCGTTATACGTTATATCCTATATCTGCATATCTTTATACGTTATATCCTATATCTATATATCGTTATACGTTATATCCTAAATCTACATATCGTTATACGTTATATCCTATGTGTAGATAACGTTATACGTTATATCCTATATCTACGAATCGTTATACGTTATATCCTATATGTAGATATCGTTATACGTTATATCCTATATCTACATATCGTTATACGTTATATCCTATATGTTGATAACGTTTTACGTTATATCCTATATCTACGTATCGTTATACGTTATATCCTAAATCTGCATAACGTTATACGTTATATCCTATATCTACGTATCGTTATACGTTATATCCTATATCTACATATCGTTATACGTTATATCCTATATCTACGAATCGTTATACGTTATATCCTATATGTAGATATCGTTATACGTTATATCCTGTATCTACATATCGTTATACGTTATATCCTATATGTTGATAACGTTCTACGTTATATCCTATATCTACGAATCGATATACGTTATATCCTATATGTAGATATCGTTATACGTTATATCCTATATCTACATATCGTTATACGTTATATTCTATATGTTGATAACGTTTTACGTTATATCCTATATCTACGTATCGTTATACGTTATATCCTATATCTGCATATCGTTATACGTTATATTCTATATCTACGTATCATTATACGTTATATCCTATATCTACATATCGTTATACGTTATATCCTATATGTAGATAGCGTTATACGTTATATCCTCTATCTGCATATCTTTATACGTTATATCCTATATCTACGTATCGTTATACGTTATATCCTATATCTACATATCGTTATACGTTGTATATTATATCTACATATCGTTATACGCTATATCCTACATGTAGATAACGTTATACGTTATATCCTTTGTCTACATAACGTTATACGTTACATCCTACATCTACATATCGTTATACGTTATATCCTTTATCTACGTATCGTTATACATTATATCCTATATCTACGTATCGCTATACGTTATATCCTATTTCTACGTACCGTTATACGTTATATCCTATATCTGCGTATCGTTATACGTTATATCCTATATCTACGTATCGTTATACGTTATATCCTATATCTACATATCGTTATACGTTATATCCTACATCTTCATATCGTTATACGTTATATCCTATATGTAGATAACGTTATACGTTATATCCTATATGTAGATATCGTTATACGTTATATCCTATATCTAGGTATCGTTATACGTTATATCCTATATCTACATATCGTTATACGTTATATCCTATATCTACGTATCGTTATACGTTATATCCTATGTCCACATTTTGTTATACGTTATATCCTATATCTACATAACGTTATACGTTATATCCTATATGTAGATATCGTTATACGTTATATCCTATATCTATGTATCGTTATACGTTTTGTATTATATCTACGTATCGTTATAAATTATATCCTATATCTACGTATCGTTATACGTTATATCCTATATGTAGATAACGTTATACGTTATATCCTATATCTACATATCGTTATACGTTATATCCTATATCTACGTATCGTTATACGTTACATCCTATATGTAGATAACGTTATACGTTATATCCTATATCTACGTATCGTTATACGTTATATCCTATATCTACGTATCGTTATACGTTATATGCTATATCTACATATCGTTATACATTATATCCCATATCTACGTATCGTTATAGGTTATATCCTATATGTAGATAATGTTATACGTTATTCCCCTTGGTCTACATAACGTTATAAGTTATATCTTACATCAACATATCGTTATACGTTATATCCTATATGTAGATATCGTTATACGTTATATCCTATATCTACGCATCGTTATACATTATATCCTATATCTACAAATCGTTATACGTTATATCCTATATGTAGATAACGTATTACGTTATATCCTATATCTACGTATCGCTGTAAGTTATATCCTATGTCTACATTTTGTTATACGTTATATCATATATCTACATATCGTTATACGTTATATCCTATATGTTTATAACGTTTTACGTTATATCCTATATCTACGTATCGTTATACGTTATATCCTATATCTACGTATCGTTATGCGTTACTTCATATATCTACGTATCGTTATACGTTATATCCTATATCTACGTATCGTTATACGTTATATCCTATATCTGCGTATCGTTATACGTTATACCCTATATCTACGTATCGTTATACGTTATATCCTAAATCTACATATCGTTATACGTTATATCCTATGTGTAGATAACGTTATACGTTATATCCTATATCTACGTATCGTTATACGATACATCCTATATGTAGATAGCGTTATACGTTATAGCCTATATCTGCATATCTTTATACGTTATATCCTATATCTACATATCGTTATACGTTATATCCTATATGTTGATAACGTTTTACGTTATATCCTATATCTACGTATCGTTATACGTTATATCCTATATCTGCATATCGTTATACGTTATATCCTATATCTACGTATCGTTATACGTTATATCCTATATCTACATATCGTTATACGTTATATCCTATATGTAGATAGCGTTATACGTTATATCCTATATCTGCATATCGTTATACGTTATATCCTATATCTTCATATCGTTATACGTTATATCCTATATGTAGATAACGTTATACGTTATATCCTATATGTAGATATCGTTATATGTTATATCCTATATCTAGGTATCGTTATACGTTATATCCTATATCTACCTATCGTTATACGTTATATCCTATATCTACGTATCGTTATACGATACATCCTATATGTAGATAACGTTATACGTTATATCCTATATGTAGATAACGTTATACGTTATATCCCATATGTAGATAACGTTTTACGTTATATCCTATATCTGCGTATCGTTATGCGTTGTATGCTATATCTACATATCCTTATACGTTATATCCTATATGTAGATAACGTTATACGTTATATCCTTTGTCTACATAACGTTATACGTTACATCTTACATCAACATATCGTTATACGTTATATCCTATATGTAGATATCGTTATACGTTATATCCTATGTGTAGATAACGTTATACGCTTTATCCTATTTGTAGATATCGTTATACGTCATATCCTATATGTAGATATCGTTATACGTTATATCCTATATCTAGGTATCGTTATACGTTATATCCTATATCTACGTATCGTTATACGTTATATCCTATGTCCACATTTTGTTATACGTTATATCCTATATCTACAAATCGTTATACGTTATATCCTATATCTACATATCGTTATACATTATATCCCATATCTACGTATCGCTATAGGTTATGTCCTATATGTAGATAATGTTATACGTTATATCCTTTGTCTACATAACGTTATAAGTTATATCTTACATCAACATATCGTTATACGTTATATCCTATATGTAGATATCGTTATACGTTATATCCTATATCTATGTATCGTTATACGTTATATCCTATGTCCACATTTTGTTATACGTTATATCCTATATCTACATATCGTTATACGTTATATCCTATATCTACATATCGTTATACGTTATATCCTATATCTACATATCGTTATACATTATATCCCATATCTACGTATCGTTATAGGTTATATCCTATATGTAGATAATGTTATACGTTATATCCTTTGTCTACATAACGTTATAAGTTATATCTTACATCAACATATCGTTATACGTTATATCCTATATGTAGATATCGTTATACGTTATATCGTATATCTACGTATCGTTATACATTATATCCTATATCTACAAATCGTTATACGTTATATCCTATATGTAGATAACGTATTACGTTATATCCTATATCTACATATCGTTATACGTTATATCCTATATCTACGTATCGTTATACGTTATATCCTATATCTACATATCGTTATACGTTATATCCTATATCTACGTATCGTTATACGTTATATCCTATGTCCACATTTTGTTATACGTTATATCCTATATCTACAAATCGTTATACGTTATATCCTATATCTACATATCGTTATACATTATATCCCATATCTACGTATCGCTATAGGTTATGTCCTATATGTAGATAATGTTATACGTTATATCCTTTGTCTACATAACGTTATAAGTTATATCTTACATCAACATATCGTTATACGTTATATCCTATATGTAGATATCGTTATACGTTATATCCTATATCTATGTATCGTTATACGTTATATCCTATGTCCACATTTTGTTATACGTTATATCCTATATCTACATATCGTTATACGTTATATCCTATATCTACGTATCGTTATACGTTATATCCTATATCTACATATCGTTATACGTTATATCCTATATCTACGTATCGTTATACGTTATATCCTATATCTTCATATCGTTATACGTTATATCCTATATGTAGATAACGTTATACGTTATATCCTATATGTAGATAACGTTATACGTTATATCCTATATGTAGATAACGTTATACGTTATATCCTTTGTCTACATAACGTTATACGTTGCATCTTACATCAACATATCGTTATACGTTATATCCTATATGTAGATATCGTTATACGTTATATCCTATATCTACGTATCGTTATACATTATATCCTATATCTGCATATCGTTGTACGTTATATCCTATGTCCACATTTTGTTATACGTTATATCCTATATCTACAAATCGTTATATGTTATATCCTATATGTAGATAAGGTTTTACGTTATATCCTATATGCAGATAACGTTATACGCTATATCCTATATGTAGATATCGTTATACGTTATATCCTATATCTATGTATCGTTATACGTCATATCCTATGTCCACATTTTGTTATACGTTATTTCCTATATCTACATATCGTTATACGTTATATCCTATATGTAGATAACGTTATACGTTATATCCTATATGTAGATATCGTTATATGTTATATCCTATATCTAGGTATCGTTATACGTTATATCCTATATCTACATATCGTTATACGTTATATCCTATATCTACGTATCGTTATACGATACATCCTATATGTAGATAGCGTTATACGTTATATCCTATATCTGCATATCTTTATACGTTATATCCTATATCTACATATCGTTATACGTTATATCCTATATGTTGATAACGTTTTACGTTATATCCTATATCTACGTATCGTTATACGTTATATCCTATATCTGCATATCGTTATACGTTATATCCTATATCTACGTATCGTTATACGTTATATCCTATATCTACATATCGTTATACGTTATATCCTATATGTAGATAGCGTTATACGTTATATCCTATATCTGCATATCGTTATACGTTATATCCTATATCTTCATATCGTTATACGTTATATCCTATATGTAGATAACGTTATACGTTATATCCTATATGTAGATATCGTTATATGTTATATCCTATATCTAGGTATCGTTATACGTTATATCCTATATCTACATATCGTTATACGTTATATCCTATATCTACGTATCGTTATACGATACATCCTATATGTAGATAACGTTATACGTTATATCCTATATGTAGATAACGTTATACGTTATATCCCATATGTAGATAACGTTTTACGTTATATCCTATATCTGCGTATCGTTATGCGTTGTATGCTATATCTACATATCCTTATACGTTATATCCTATATGTAGATAACGTTATACGTTATATCCTTTGTCTACATAACGTTATACGTTACATCTTACATCAACATATCGTTATACGTTATATCCTATATGTAGATATCGTTATACGTTATATCCTATGTGTAGATAACGTTATACGCTTTATCCTATTTGTAGATATCGTTATACGTTATATCCTATATGTAGATATCGTTATACGTTATATCCTATGTGTAGATAACGTTATACGCTTTATCCTATTTGTAGATATCGTTATACGTCATATCCTATATGTAGATATCGTTATACGTTATATCCTATGTGTAGATAACGTTATACGCTTTATCCTATTTGTAGATATCGTTATACGTCATATCCTATATGTAGATATCGTTATACGTTATATCCTATATCTAGGTATCGTTATACGTTGTATCCTATATCTACGTATCGTTATACGTTATATCCTATGTCCACATTTTGTTATACGTTATATCCTATATCTACAAATCGTTATACGTTATATCCTATATCTACATATCGTTATACATTATATCCCATATCTACGTATCGCTATAGGTTATGTCCTATATGTAGATAATGTTATACGTTATATCCTTTGTCTACATAACGTTATAAGTTATATCTTACATCAACATATCGTTATACGTTATATCCTATATGTAGATATCGTTATACGTTATATCCTATATCTATGTATCGTTATACGTTATATCCTATGCCCACATTTTGTTATACGTTATATCCTATATCTACATATCGTTATACGTTATATCCTATATCTACATATCGTTATACATTATATCCCATATCTACGTATCGTTATAGGTTATATCCTATATGTAGATAATGTTATACGTTATATCCTTTGTCTACATAACGTTATAAGTTATATCTTACATCAACATATCGTTATACGTTATATCCTATATGTAGATATCGTTATACGTTATATCGTATATCTACGTATCGTTATACATTATATCCTATATCTACAAATCGTTATACGTTATATCCTATATGTAGATAACGTATTACGTTATATCCTATATCTACATATCGTTATACGTTATATCCTATATCTACGTATCGTTATACGTTATATCCTATATCTACATATCGTTATACGTTATATCCTATATCTACGTATCGTTATACGTTATATCCTATATCTTCATATCGTTATACGTTATATCCTATATGTAGATAACGTTATACGTTATATCCTATATGTAGATATCGTTATACGTTATATCCTATATCTAGGTATCGTTATACGTTATATCCTATATCTACATATCGTTATACGTTATAACCTATATCTACGTATCGTTATAAATTATATCCTATATCTACGTATCGTTATACGTTATATCCTATATGTAGATAACGTTGTACGTTATATCCTATATCTACATATCGTTATACGTTATATCCTATATCTACGTATCGTTATACGTTACATCCTATATGTAGATAACGTTATACGTTATATCCTATATGTAGATAACGTTATACGTTATATCCTTTGTCTACATAACGTTATACGTTGCATCTTACATCAACATATCGTTATACGTTATATCCTATATGTAGATATCGTTATACGTTATATCCTATATCTACGTATCGTTATACATTATATCCTATATCTGCATATCGTTATACGCTATATCCTATGTGTAGATAACGTTATACGATTTATCCTATATGTAGATATCGTTATACGTCATATCCTATATCTACGTATCGTTATACGTTATATCCTATATCTACGTATCGTTGTACGTTATATCCTATGTCCACATTTTGTTATACGTTATATCCTATATCTACAAATCGTTATATGTTATATCCTATATGTAGATAAGGTTTTACGTTATATCCTGTATGCAGATAACGTTATACGCTATATCCTATATGTAGATATCGTTATACGTTATATCCTATATCTATGTATCGTTATACGTCATATCCTATGTCCACATTTTGTTATACGTTATTTCCTATATCTACATATCGTTATACGTTATATACTATATCTACATATCGTTATACATTATATCCCATATCTACGTATCGTTATAGGTTATATCCTATATGTAGATAATGTTATACGTTATATCCTTTGTCTACATAACGTTATAAGTTATATCTTACATCAACATATCGTTATACGTTATATCCTATATGTAGATATCGTTATACGTTATATCCTATATCTACGCATCGTTATACATTATATCCTATATCTACAAATCGTTATACGTTATATCCTATATGTAGTTAACGTATTACGTTATATCCTATATCTACGTATCGCTGTAAGTTATATCCTATGTCTACATTTTGTTATACGTTATATCATATATCTACATATCGTTATACGTTATATCCTATATGTTTATAACGTTTTACGTTATATCCTATATCTACGTATCGTTATACGTTATATCCTATATCTACGTATCGTTATACATTATATCCTATATCTACAAATCGTTATACGTTATATCCTATATGTAGATAACGTATTACGTTATATCCTATATCTACGTATCGCTGTAAGTTATATCCTATGTCTACATTTTGTTATACGTTATATCGTATATCTACATATCGTTATACGTTATATCCTATATGTTTATAACGTTTTACGTTATATCCTATATCTACGTATCGTTATACGTTATATCCTATATCTGCATATCGTTATACGTTATATCCTATATCTACGTATCGTTATACGTTATATCCTATATCTTCATATCGTTATACGTTATATCCTTTGTCTACATAACGTTATAAGTTATATCTTACATCAACATATCGTTATACGTTATATCCTATATGTAGATATCGTTATACGTTATATCCTATATCTACGTATCGTTATACATTATATCCTATATCTACAAATCGTTATACGTTATATCCTATATGTAGATAACGTATTACGTTATATCCTATATCTACGTATCGCTGTAAGTTATATCCTATGTCTACATTTTGTTATACGTTATATCATATATCTACATATCGTTATACGTTATATCCTATATGTTTATAACGTTTTACGTTATATCCTATATCTACGTATCGTCATACGTTATATCCTATATCTGCATATCGTTATACGTTATATCCTATATCTACGTATCGTTATACGTTATATCCTATATCTACATATCGTTATACTTTATATCCTATATCTACGTATCGTTATACGTTATATCCTATATCTACATATCGTTATACGTTATATCCTATATCTACGTATCGTTGTACGTTATATCCTATATCTTCATATCGTTATACGTTATATCCTATATGTAGATAACGTTATACGTTATATCCTATATGTAGATATCGTTATACGTTATATCCTATATCTAGGTATCGTTATACGTTATATCCTATATCTACATATCGTTATACGTTATAACCTATATCTACGTATCGTTATAAATTATATCCTATATCTACGTATCGTTATACGTTATATCCTATATGTAGATAACGTTATACGTTATATCCTATATCTACATATCGTTATACGTTATATCCTATATCTACGTATCGTTATACGTTACATCCTATATGTAGATAACGTTATACGTTATATCCTATATGTAGATAACGTTATACGTTATATCCCATATGTAGATAACGTTTTGCGTTATATCCTATATCTGCGTATCGTTATGCGTTGTATGCTATATCTACATATCCTTATACGTTATATCCTATATGTAGATAACGTTATACGTTATATCCTTTGTCTACATAACGTTATACGTTACATCTTACATCAACATATCGTTATACGTTATATCCTATATGTAGATATCGTTATACGTTATATCCTATATCTACGTATCGTTATACATTATATCCTATATCTGCATATCGTTATACGTTATATCCTATGTGTAGATAACGTTATACGTTTTATCCTATATGTAGATATCGTTATACGTCATATCCTATATCTACGTATCGTTATACGTTGTATCCTATATCTACGTATCGTTATATCGTTATATCCTATGTCCACATTTTGTTATACGTTATATCCTATATGTAGATAATGTTATACGTTATATCCTTTGTCTACATAACGTTATAAGTTATATCTTACATCAACATATCGTTATACGTTATATCCTATATGTAGATATCGTTATACGTTATATCCTATATCTACGCATCGTTATACATTATATCCTATATCTACAAATCGTTATACGTTATATCCTATATGTAGATAACGTATTACGTTATATCCTATATCTACGTATCGCTGTAAGTTATATCCTATGTCTACATTTTGTTATACGTTATATCATATATGTACATATCGTTATAGGTTATATCCTATATGTTTTTAACGTTTTACGTTATATCCTATATCTACGTAACGTTATACGTTATATCCTATATCTACGTATCGTTATACGTTATATCCTATATCTATGTATCGTTATACGTTATATCCTATGTCCACATTTTGTTATACGCTATATCCTATATCTACATATCGTTATACGTTATATCCTATATCTACATATCGTTATACGTTATATCCTATATCTACGTATCGTTATACGTTATATCCTATATGTAGATATCGTTATACGTTATATCCTATATCTACATATCGTTATACGTTATATCCTATATGTTGATAACGTTTTACGTTATATCCTATATCTACGTATCGTTATACGATACATCCTATATGTAGATAGCGTTATACGTTATATCCTATATCTGCATATCTTTATACGTTATATCCTATATCTACATATCGTTATACGTTATATCCTATATGTTGATAACGTTTTACGTTATATCCTATATCTACGTATCGTTATACGTTATATCATATATCTGCATATCGTTATACGTTATATCCTATATCTTCATATCGTTATACGTTATATCCTATATGTAGATAACGTTATACGTTATATCCTATATGTAGATATCGTTATATGTTATATCCTATATCTAGGTATCGTTATACGTTATATCCTATATCTACATATCGTTATACGTTATATCCTATATCTACGTATCGTTATACGATACATCCTATATGTAGATAACGCTATACGTTATATCCTATATGTAGATAACGTTATACGTTATATCCCATATGTAGATAACGTTTTACGTTATATCCTATATCTGCGTATCGTTATGCATTGTATGCTATATCTACATATCCTTATACGTTATATCCTATATGTAGGTAACGTTATACGTTATATCCTTTGTCTACATAACGTTATACGTTACATCTTACATCAACATATCGTTATACGTTATATCCTATATGTAGATATCGTTATACGTTATATCCTATATCTACGTATCGTTATACATTATATCCTATATCTGCATATCGTTATACGTTATATCCTATGTGTAGATAACGTTATACGCTTTATCCTATTTGTAGATATCGTTATACGTCATATCCTATATCTACGTATCGTTATACGTTATATCCTATATCTACGTATCGTTATACGTTATATCCTATGTCCACATTTTGTTATACGTTATATCCTATATCTACAAATCGTTATACGTTATATCCTATATCTACATATCGTTATACATTATATCCCATATCTACGTATCGTTATAGGTTATATCCTATATGTAGATAATGTTATACGTTATATCCTTTGTCTACATAACGTTATAAGTTATATCTTACATCAACATATTGTTATACGTTATATCCTATATGTAGATATCGTTATACGTTATATCCTATATCTATGTATCGTTATACGTTATATCCTATGTCCACATTTTGTTATACGTTATATCCTATATCTACATATCGTTATACGTTATATCCTATATCTACATATCGTTATACATTATATCCCATATCTACGTATCGTTATACGTTATATCCTATATCTTCATATCGTTATACGTTATATCCTTTGTCTACATAACGTTATAAGTTATATCTTACATCAACATATCGTTATACGTTATATCCTATATGTAGATATCGTTATACGTTATATCCTATATCTACGTATCGTTATACATTATATCCTATATCTACATATCGTTATACGTTATATCCTATATGTTGATAACGTTTTACGTTATATCCTATATCTACGTATCGTTATACGTTATATCATATATCTGCATATCGTTATACGTTATATCCTATATCTTCATATCGTTATACGTTATATCCTATATGTAGATAACGTTATACGTTATATCCTATATGTAGATATCGTTATATGTTATATCCTATATCTAGGTATCGTTATACGTTATATCCTATATCTACATATCGTTATACGTTATATCCTATATCTACGTATCGTTATACGATACATCCTATATGTAGATAACGCTATACGTTATATCCTATATGTAGATAACGTTATACGTTATATCCCATATGTAGATAACGTTTTACGTTATATCCTATATCTGCGTATCGTTATGCATTGTATGCTATATCTACATATCCTTATACGTTATATCCTATATGTAGGTAACGTTATACGTTATATCCTTTGTCTACATAACGTTATACGTTACATCTTACATCAACATATCGTTATACGTTATATCCTATATGTAGATATCGTTATACGTTATATCCTATATCTACGTATCGTTATACATTATATCCTATATCTGCATATCGTTATACGTTATATCCTATATGTAGATAACGTTATACGCTTTATCCTATTTGTAGATATCGTTATACGTCATATCCTATATCTACGTATCGTTATACGTTATATCCTATATCTACGTATCGTTATACGTTATATCCTATATCTACGTATCGTTATACGTTATATCCTATGTCCACATTTTGTTATACGTTATATCCTATATCTACAAATCGTTATACGTTATATCCTATATCTACATATCGTTATACATTATATCCCATATCTACGTATCGTTATAGGTTATATCCTATATGTAGATAATGTTATACGTTATATCCTTTGTCTACATAACGTTATAAGTTATATCTTACATCAACATATTGTTATACGTTATATCCTATATGTAGATATCGTTATACGTTATATCCTATATCTATGTATCGTTATACGTTATATCCTATGTCCACATTTTGTTATACGTTATATCCTATATCTACATATCGTTATACGTTATATCCTATATCTACATATCGTTATACATTATATCCCATATCTACGTATCGTTATAGGTTATATCCTATATGTAGATAATGTTACACGTTATATCCTTTGTCTACATAACGTTATAAGTTATATCTTACATCAACATACTGTTATACGTTATATCCTATATGTAGATATCGTTATACGTTATATCGTATATCTACGTATCGTTATACATTATATCCTATATCTACAAATCGTTATACGTTATATCCCATATGTAGATAACGTATTACGTTATATCCTATATCTACGTATCGCTGTAAGTTATATCCTATCTCTACATTTTGTTATACGTTATATCATATATCTACATATCGTTATACGTTATATCCTATATGTTTATAACGTTTTACGTTATATCCTATATCTACGTACCGTTATACGTTATATCCTATATCTGCATATCGTTATACGTTATATCCTATATCTACGTATCGTTATACGTTATATCCTATATCTACATATCGTTATACGTTATATCCTATATCTACGTATCGTTATACGTTATATCCTATATCTGCATTTCGTTATACGTTATATCCTATATCTACGTATCGTTATACGTTACATCCTATATGTAGATAGCGTTATACGTTATATCCTATATGTAGATAACGTTATACGTTATATCCCATATGTAGATAACGTTTTGCGTTATATCCTATATCTGCGTATCGTTATGCGTTGTATGCTATATCTACATATCCTTATACGTTATATCCTATATGTAGATATCGTTATACGTTATATCCTATATCTACGTATCGTTATACATTATATCCTATATCTGCATATCGTTATACGCTATATCCTATGTGTAGATAACGTTATACGTTTTATCCTATATGTAGATATCGTTATACGTCATATCCTATATCTACGTATCGTTATACGTTATATCCTATATCTACGTATCGTAATACGTTATATCCTATGTCCACATTTTGTTATACGTTATATCCTATATCTACAAATCGTTATATGTTATATCCTATATGTAGATAAGGTTTTACGTTATATCCTATATGCAGATAACGTTATACGCTATATCCTATATGTAGATATCGTTATACGTTATATCCTATATCTATGTATCGTTATACGTTACATCCTATGTCCACATTTTGTTATACGTTATTTCCTATATCTACATATCGTTATACGTTATATACTATATCTACATATCGTTATACATTATATCCCATATCTACGTATCGTTATAGGTTATATCCTATATGTAGATAATGTTATACGTTATATCCTTTGTCTACATAACGTTATAAGTTATATCTTACATCAACATATCGTTATACGTTATATCCTATATGTAGATATCGTTATACGTTATATCCTATATCTACGCATCGTTATACATTATATCCTATATCTACAAATCGTTATACGTTATATCCTATATGTAGATAACGTATTACGTTATATCCTATATCTACGTATCGCTGTAAGTTATATCCTATGTCTACATTTTGTTATACGTTATATCGTATATCTACATATCGTTATACGTTATATCCTATATGTTTATAACGTTTTACGTTATATCCTATATCTACGTATCGTTATACGTTATATCCTATATCTGCATATCGTTATACGTTATATCCTATATCTACGTATCGTTATACGTTATATCCTATATCTACATATCGTTATACGTTATATCCTATATCTACGTATCGTTATACGTTATATCCTATATCTACATATCGTTATACGTTATATCCTATATCTACGTATCGTTATACGTTATATCCTATATCTTCATATCGTTATACGTTATATCCTATATGTAGATAACGTTATACGTTATATCCTATATGTAGATATCGTTATACGTTATATCCTATATCTAGGTATCGTTATACGTTATATCCTATATCTACATATCGTTATACGTTATAACCTATATCTACGTATCGTTATAAATTATATCCTATATCTACGTATCGTTATACGTTATATCCTATATGTAGATAACGTTATATGTTATATCCTATATCTACATATCGTTATACGTTATATCCTATATCTACGTATCGTTATACGTTACATCCTATATGTAGATAACGCTATACGTTATATCCTATATGTAGATAACGTTATACGTTATATCCCATATGTAGATAACGTTTTGCGTTATATCCTATATCTGCGTATCGTTATGCGTTGTATGCTATATCTACATATCCTTATACGTTATATCCTATATGTAGATAACGTTATACGTTATATCCTTTGTCTACATAACGTTATACGTTACATCTTACATCAACATATCGTTATACGTTATATCCTATATGTAGATATCGTTATACGTTATATCCTATATCTACGTATCGTTATACATTATATCCTATATCTGCATATCGTTATACGTTATATCCTATGTGTAGATAACGTTATACGTTTTATCCTATATGTAGATATCGTTATACGTCATATCCTATATCTACGTATCGTTATACGTTATATCCTATATCTACGTATCGTTATATCGTTATATCCTATGTCCACATTTTGTTATACGTTATATCCTATATGTAGATAATGTTATACGTTATATCCTTTGTCTACATAACGTTATAAGTTATATCTTACATCAACATATCGTTATACGTTATATCCTATATGTAGACATCGTTATACGTTATATCCTATATCTCCGCATCGTTATACATTATATCCTATATCTACAAATCGTTATACGTTATATCCTATATGTAGATAACGTATTACGTTGTATCCTATATATACGTATCGCTGTAAGTTATATCCTATGTCTACATTTTGTTATACGTTATATCATATATCTACATATCGTTATACGTTATATCCTATATGTTTTTAACGTTTTACGTTATATCCTATATCTACGTAACGTTATACGTTATATCATATATCTACGTATCGTTATGCGTTACTTCATATATCTACGTATTGTTATACCTTATATCCTATATCTACGTATCGTTATACGTTATATCCTATATCTGCGTATCGTTATACGTTATATCCTATGTGTAGATAACGTTATACGTTATATCCCATATCTACGTATCGTTATACGTTATATCCTATATGTAGATATCGTTATCCGTTATATCATATATCTACATATCGTTATACGTTATATCCTATATGTTGATAACGTTTTACGTTATATCCTATATCTACGTATCGTTATACGTTATATCCTATATCTACATATCGTTATACGTTATATCCTATATCTTCATATCGTTATACGTTATATCCTATGTGTAGATATCGTTATACGTTATATCCCATATGTAGATAACGTTTTACGTTATATCCTATATCTGCGTGTCGTTATGCGTTGTATGCTATATCTACATATCCTTATACGTTATATCCTATATGTAGATAACGTTATACGTTATATCCTTTGTCTACATAACGTTATACGTTACATCTTACATCAACATATCGTTATACGTTATATCCTATATGTAGATATCGTTATACGTTATATCCTATATCTACGAATCGTTATTCATTATATCCTATATCTGCATATCGTTATACGTTATATCCTATGTGTAGATAACGTTATACGCTTTATCCTATTTGTAGATATCGTTATACGTCATATCCTATATCTACGTATCGTTATACGTTATATCCTATATCTACGTATCGTTATACGTTATATCCTATATCTACGTATCGTTATACGTTATATCCTATGTCCACATTTTGTTATACGTTATATCCTATATCTACAAATCGTTATACGTTATATCCTATATGTAGATAAGGTTTTACGTTATATCCTATATGCAGATAACGTTATACGTTATATCCTATATGTAGATATCGTTATACGTTATATCCTATATCTATGTATCGTTATACGTTATATCCTATGTCCACATTTTGTTATACGTTATATCCTATATCTACATATCGTTATACGTTATATCCTATATCTACATATCGATATACATTATATCCCATATCTACGTATCGTTATAGGTTATATCCTATATGTAGATAATGTTATACGTTATATCCTTTGTCTACATAACGTTATAAGTTATATCTTACATCAACATATCGATATACGTTATATCCTATATGTAGATATCGTTATACGTTATATCCTATATCTACGTATCGTTATACATTATATCCTATATCTACAAATCGTTATACGTTATATCCTATATGTAGATAACGTATTACGTTATATCCTATATCTACGTATCGCTGTAAGCTATATCCTATGTCTATATCTTGTTATACGTTATATCATATATCTACATATCGTTATACGTTATATCCTATATGTTTATAACGTTTTACGTTATATCAGATATCTACGTATCGTTATACGTTATATCCTATATCTGCATATCGTTATACGTTATATCCTATATCTACGTGTCGTTATACGTTATATCCTATATCTACATATCGTTATACGTTATATCCTATATCTACGTATCGTTATACGTTATATCCTATATCTACATATCGTTATACGTTATATCCTATATCTACGTATCGTTATACGTTATATCCTATATCTTCATATCGTTATACGTTATATCCTATATGTAGATAACGTTATACGTTATATCCTATATGTAGATATCGTTATACGTTATATCCTATATCTAGGTATCGTTATACGTTATATCCTATATCTACATATCGTTATACGTTATATCCTATATCTACGTATCGTTATACCTTATATCCTATGTCCACATTTTGTTATACGTTATATCCTATATCTACATAACGTTATACGTTATATCCTATATGTAGATATCGTTATACGTTATATCCTATATCTATGAATCGTTATACGTTTTGTATTATATCTACGTATCGTTATAAATTATATCCTATATCTACGTATCGTTATACGTTATATCCTATATGTAGATAACGTTATACGTTATATCCTATATCTACATATCGTTATACATTATATCCTATATCTACGTATCGTTATACGTTACATCCTATATGTAGATCACGTTATACGTTATATCCTATATGTAGATAACGTTATACGTTATATCCCATATGTAGATAACGTTTTGCGTTATATCCTATATCTGCGTATCGTTATACGTTATACCCTATATCTACGTATCGTTATACGTTATATCCTAAATCTACATATCGTTATACGTTATATCCTATATCTTCATATCGTTATACGTTACATCTTACATCAACATATCGTTATACGTTATATCCTATATGTAGATATCGTTATACGTTATATCCTATATCTACGTATCGTTAAACATTATATCCTATATCTGCGTATCGTTATACGTTATATCCTATGTGTAGATAACGTTATACGTTTTACCCTATATCTACGTATCGTTATACATTACATCCTATATCTGCATATCGTTATACGTTATATCCTATGTGTAGATAACGTTATACGCTTTATCCTATATGTAGATATCGTTATACCTCATATCCTATATCTACGTATCGTTATACGTTATATCCTATATCTACGTATCGTTATACGTTATATCCTATATCTACGTATCGTTATACGTTATATCCTATATCCACATTTTGTTATACGTTATATCCTATATCTACAAATCGTTATACGTTATATCCTATATGTAGATAAGGTTTTACGTTAGATCCTATATGCAGATAACGTTATACGTTATATCCTATATGTAGATTTCGTTATACGTTATATCCTATATCTATGTATCGTTATACGTTACATCCTATGTCCACATTTTGTTATACGTTATATCCTATATCTACATATCGTTATACGTTATATCCTATATCTACATATCGTTATACATTATATCCCATATCAACGTATCGATATAGGTTATATCCTATATGTAGATAATGTTATACGTTATATCCTTTGTCTACATAACGTTATAAGTTATATCTTACATCAACATATCGTTATACGTTATATCCTATATGTAGATATCGTTATACGTTATATCCTATATCTAGGTATCGTTATAAGTTATATCCTATATCTACATATCGTTATACATTATATCCTATATGTACAAATCGTTATACATTATATCCTATATCTACGTATCGTTATACGTTATATCCTATATCTGCGTATCGTTATACGTTATACCCTATATCTACATATCGTTATACGTTATATCCTATGTGTAGATAACGTTATACGTTATATCCTATATCTGCATATCGTTATACGTTATATCCTATATCTACGTATCGTTATACGTTATATCGTATATCTACATATCGTTATACGTTATATCCTATATCTTCATATCGTTATACGTTATATCCCATATGTAGATAACGTTATACGTTATATCCTATATGTAGATATCGTTATACGTTATATCCTATATCTAGGTATCGTTATACGTTATATCCTATATCTACATATCGTTATACGTTATATCCTATATTTACAAATCGTTATACATTATATCCTATATCTACGTATCGTTATACGTTATATCCTATATCTACATATCGTTATACGTTATATCCTATATCTTCATATCGTTATACGTTATATCCTATATCTTCATATCGTTATACGTTATATCCCATATGTAGATAACGTTATACGTTATATCCTATATCTTCATATCGTTATACGTTATATCCCATATGTAGATAACGTTATACATTATATCCTATATGTAGATATCGTTATACGTTATATCCTATATCTAGGTATCGCTATACGTTATATCCTACTTCTACGTACCGTTATACGTTATATCCTATATCTGCGTATCGTTATACGTTATATCCTATATCTACGTATCGTTATACGTTATATCCTATATCTACATATCGTTATACGTTATATCCTATATCTTCATATCGTTATACGTTATATCCTATATGTAGATAACGTTATACGTTATATCCTATATGTAGATATCGTTATACGTTATATCCTATATCTACGTATCGTTATACGTTATATCCTATATCTACATATCGTTATACGTTATATCTTATATCTTCATATCGTTATACGTTATATCCTAAATCTACGTATCGTTATACATTATATCCTATATATGCATATCGTAATACGTTATATCCTATGTGTAGATAACGTTATACGTTTTATCCTATATGTAGATATCGTTATACGTCATATCCTATATCTACGTATCGTTATACGTTATATCCTATATCTACATATCGTTATACGTTATATCCCATATCTTCATATCGTTATACGTTACATCCTATGTGTAGATATCGTTATACGTTATATCCTATATCTACATATCGTTATACGTTATATCCTATATGTTGATAATGTTTTACGTTATATCCTATATCTACGTATCGTTATACGTTATATCCAATATCTGCATATCGTTATACGTTATATCCTATATCTACGTATCGTTATACGTTATATCCTATGTGTAGATAACGTTATACGTTATATCCTATGTGTAGATAACGTTATACGTTATATCCTATATCTGCATATCGTTATACGTTATATCCTATATCTACGTATCGTTATACGTTATATCGTATATCTACATATCGTTATACGTTATATCCTATATCTTCATATCGTTATACGTTATATCCCATATGTAGATAACGTTATACGTTATATCCTATATGTAGATATCGTTATACGTTATATCCTATATCTAGGTATCGTTATACGTTATATCCTATATCTACATATCGTTATACGTTATATCCTATATTTACAAATCGTTATACATTATATCCTATATCTACGTATCGTTATACGTTATATCCTATATCTACATATCGTTATACGTTATATCCTATATCTTCATATCGTTATACGTTATATCCTATATCTTCATATCGTTATACGTTATATCCCATATGTAGATAACGTTATACGTTATATCCTATATCTTCATATCGTTATACGTTATATCCCATATGTAGATAACGTTATACATCATATCCTATATGTAGATATCGTTATACGTTATATCCTATATCTAGGTATCGCTATACGTTATATCCTACTTCTACGTACCGTTATACGTTATATCCTATATCTGCGTATCGTTATACGTTATATCCTATATCTACGTATCGTTATACGTTATATCCTATATCTACATATCGTTATACGTTATATCCTATATCTTCATATCGTTATACGTTATATCCTATATGTAGATAACGTTATACTTTATATCCTATATGTAGATATCGTTATACGTTATATCCTATATCTACGTATCGTTATACGTTATATCCTATATCTACATATCGTTATACGTTATATCCTATATCTTCATATCGTTATACGTTATATCCTATATGTTGATAATGTTTTACGTTATATCCTATATCTACGTATCGTTATACCTTATATCCTATATGTAGGTATCGTTATACGTTATATCCTATATCTACGTATCGTTATACGTTTCTATCCTACATCTACATATCGTTATACGTTATATCCTATATCTAGATATCGTAATACCTTACATCCAATATCTAAGTATCGTTATACGTCATATCCTACATCTACATATCGTTATACGTTATATCCTATATGTAGATAACGTTTTACGTTATATCCTATATCTACGTATCGTTATACGATATATCCTACATCTACATATCGTTATACGTTATATCCTATATCTGCATATGTTTATACGTTATATCCTATATCTACATATCGTTATACGTTATATCCTATATATAGATAACGTTTTACGTTATATCCTATATCTACGTATCGTTATACGTTATATCCTATATCTACATATCGTTATACGTTATATCCTATATCTTCATATCGTTATACGTTATATCCTATATCTTCATATCGTTATACGTTATATCCCATATGTAGATAACGTTATACGTTATATCCTATATCTTCATATCGTTATACGTTATATCCCATATGTAGATAACGTTATACATCATATCCTATATGTAGATATCGTTATACGTTATATCCTATATCTAGGTATCGCTATACGTTATATCCTACTTCTACGTACCGTTATACGTTATATCCTATATCTGCGTATCGTTATACGTTATATCCTATATCTACGTATCGTTATACGTTATATCCTATATCTACATATCGTTATACGTTATATCCTATATCTTCATATCGTTATACGTTATATCCTATATGTAGATAACGTTATACGTTATATCCTATATGTAGATATCGTTATACGTTATATCCTATATCTACGTATCGTTATACGTTATATCCTATATCTACATATCGTTATACGTTATATCCTATATCTTCATATCGTTATACGTTATATCCTATATGTTGATAATGTTTTACGTTATATCCTATATCTACGTATCGTTATACGTTATATCCTATATGTAGGTATCGTTATACGTTATATCCTATATCTACGTATCGTTATACGTTTCTATCCTACATCTACATATCGTTATACGTTATATCCTATATCTAGATATCGTAATACCTTACATCCAATATCTAAGTATCGTTATACGTCATATCCTACATCTACATATCGTTATACGTTATATCCTATATGTAGATAACGTTTTACGTTATATCCTATATCTACGTATCGTTATACGATATATCCTACATCTACATATCGTTATACGTTATATCCTATATCTGCATATGTTTATACGTTATATCCTATATCTACATATCGTTATACGTTATATCCTATATATAGATAACGTTTTACGTTATATCCTATATCTACGTATCGTTATAAGTTATATCCTACATCTACATATCGTTATACGTTATATCCTATATGTAGATATCGTCATACGTTATATCCTATATGTAGATATCGTTATACGTTATATCCTATATATATGTATCGTTATACGTTATATCCTATATCTGCATATCGTTATACGTTTCTATCCTATATCTACATATCGTTATACGTTATATCCTATATCTAGATATCGTTATACATTATATCCAATATCTACGTATCGTTATACGTCATATCCTACATCTACATATCGTTATACGTTTCTATCCTATATCTACATATCTTTATACGTTATATCCTATATGTAGGTATCGTTATACGTTATATCCTATATCTACGTATCGTTATACGTTTCTATCCTATATCTACATATCTTTATACGTTATATCCTATATCTACGTATCGTTATACTTTATATCCTACATCTACGTATCGTTATCCGTTATATCCTATATCTACATATCGTTATACGTTATATCCCACGTGTAGATAACGTTATACGTTATATCCTATATCTACATATCGTTATACATTATATCCCATATCAACGTATCGATATAGGTTATATCCTATATGTAGATAACGTTTTACGTTATATCCTACATCTACATATCGTTATACGTTATATCCTATATCTGCATATGTTTATACGTTATATCCTATATCTACATATCGTTATACGTTATATCCTATATATAGATAACGTTTTACGTTATATCCTATATGTTGATAATGTTTTACGTTATATCCTATATCTACGTATCGTTATACCTTATATCCTATATGTAGGTATCGTTATACGTTATATCCTATATCTACGTATCGTTATACGTTTCTATCCTACATCTACATATCGTTATACGTTATATCCTATATCTAGATATCGTAATACCTTACATCCAATATCTAAGTATCGTTATACGTCATATCCTACATCTACATATCGTTATACGTTATATCCTATATGTAGATAACGTTTTACGTTATATCCTATATCTACGTATCGTTATACGATATATCCTACATCTACATATCGTTATACGTTATATCCTATATCTGCATATGTTTATACGTTATATCCTATATCTACATATCGTTATACGTTATATCCTATATATAGATAACGTTTTACGTTATATCCTATATCTACGTATCGTTATACGTTATATCCTATATCTACATATCGTTATACGTTATATCCTATATCTTCATATCGTTATACGTTATATCCTATATCTTCATATCGTTATACGTTATATCCCATATGTAGATAACGTTATACGTTATATCCTATATCTTCATATCGTTATACGTTATATCCCATATGTAGATAACGTTATACATCATATCCTATATGTAGATATCGTTATACGTTATATCCTATATCTAGGTATCGCTATACGTTATATCCTACTTCTACGTACCGTTATACGTTATATCCTATATCTGCGTATCGTTATACGTTATATCCTATATCTACGTATCGTTATACGTTATATCCTATATCTACATATCGTTATACGTTATATCCTATATCTTCATATCGTTATACGTTATATCCTATATGTAGATAACGTTATACGTTATATCCTATATGTAGATATCGTTATACGTTATATCCTATATCTACGTATCGTTATACGTTATATCCTATATCTACATATCGTTATACGTTATATCCTATATCTTCATATCGTTATACGTTATATCCTATATGTTGATAATGTTTTACGTTATATCCTATATCTACGTATCGTTATACGTTATATCCTATATGTAGGTATCGTTATACGTTATATCCTATATCTACGTATCGTTATACGTTTCTATCCTACATCTACATATCGTTATACGTTATATCCTATATCTAGATATCGTAATACCTTACATCCAATATCTAAGTATCGTTATACGTCATATCCTACATCTACATATCGTTATACGTTATATCCTATATGTAGATAACGTTTTACGTTATATCCTATATCTACGTATCGTTATACGATATATCCTACATCTACATATCGTTATACGTTATATCCTATATCTGCATATGTTTATACGTTATATCCTATATCTACATATCGTTATACGTTATATCCTATATATAGATAACGTTTTACGTTATATCCTATATCTACGTATCGTTATAAGTTATATCCTACATCTACATATCGTTATACGTTATATCCTATATGTAGATAACGTCATACGTTATATCCTATATGTAGATATCGTTATACGTTATATCCTATATATATGTATCGTTATACGTTATATCCTATATCTGCATATCGTTATACGTTTCTATCCTATATCTACATATCGTTATACGTTATATCCTATATCTAGATATCGTTATACATTATATCCAATATCTACGTATCGTTATACGTCATATCCTACATCTACATATCGTTATACGTTTCTATCCTATATCTACATATCTTTATACGTTATATCCTATATGTAGGTATCGTTATACGTTATATCCTATATCTACGTATCGTTATACGTTTCTATCCTATATCTACATATCTTTATACGTTATATCCTATATGTAGATAACGTTTTACGTTATATCCTATATCTACGTATCGTTATACGTCATATCCTACATCTACATATCGTTATACGTTATATCCTATATGTAGATAACGTTTTACATTATATCCTATATCTACGTATCGTTATACGTTATATCCCATATCTACGTATCGCTATACGTTATATCCTATATGTAGATATCGTTATTCGTTATATCCTATATCTGCATATCGTTACACGTTATATCCTATATCTACATATCGTTATACGTTATATCCTACATCTACATATCGTTATCCGATATATCCTATATCTGCATATCGTTATACGTTACATCCTATATCTACATATCGTTATACGTTATATCCTATATGTAGATATCGTTACACGTTATATCCTATATCTACGTATCGTTATACGTTATATCCTGTATGTAGATAACGTTATACGTTATATCCTACATATACATATCGTTATACGTTATATCCTACATCTACATATCGTTATACGTTATATCCTATATCTACGTATCGTTATACTTTATATCCTACATCTACGTATCGTTATTCGTTATATCCTATATCTACATATCGTTATACGTTATATCCCACGTGTAGATAACGTTATACGTTATATCCTATATCTACATATCGTTATACATTATATCCCATATCAACGTATCGATATAGGTTATATCCTATATGTAGATAATGTTATACGTTATATCCTTTGTCTACATAACGTTATAAGTTATATCTTACATCAACATATCGTTATACGTTATATCCTATATGTAGATATCGTTATACGTTATATCCTATATCTAGGTATCGTTATAAGTTATATCCTATATCTACATATCGTTATACATTATATCCTATATGTACAAATCGTTATACATTATATCCTATATCTACGTATCGTTATACGTTATATCCTATATCTGCGTATCGTTATACGTTATACCCTATATCTACATATCGTTATACGTTATATCCTATGTGTAGATAACGTTATACGTTATATCCTATATCTGCATATCGTTATACGTTATATCCTATATCTACGTATCGTTATACGTTATATCGTATATCTACATATCGTTATACGTTATATCCTATATCTTCATATCGTTATACGTTATATCCCATATGTAGATAACGTTATACGTTATATCCTATATGTAGATATCGTTATACGTTATATCCTATATCTAGGTATCGTTATACGTTATATCCTATATCTACATATCGTTATACGTTATATCCTATATTTACAAATCGTTATACATTATATCCTATATCTACGTATCGTTATACGTTATATCCTATATCTACATATCGTTATACGTTATATCCTATATCTTCATATCGTTATACGTTATATCCTATATCTTCATATCGTTATACGTTATATCCCATATGTAGATAACGTTATACGTTATATCCTATATCTTCATATCGTTATACGTTATATCCCATATGTAGATAACGTTATACATTATATCCTATATGTAGATATCGTTATACGTTATATCCTATATCTAGGTATCGCTATACGTTATATCCTACTTCTACGTACCGTTATACGTTATATCCTATATCTGCGTATCGTTATACGTTATATCCTATATCTACGTATCGTTATACGTTATATCCTATATCTACATATCGTTATACGTTATATCCTATATCTTCATATCGTTATACGTTATATCCTATATGTAGATAACGTTATACGTTATATCCTATATGTAGATATCGTTATACGTTATATCCTATATCTACGTATCGTTATACGTTATATCCTATATCTACATATCGTTATACGTTATATCTTATATCTTCATATCGTTATACGTTATATCCTAAATCTACGTATCGTTATACATTATATCCTATATATGCATATCGTAATACGTTATATCCTATGTGTAGATAACGTTATACGTTTTATCCTATATGTAGATATCGTTATACGTCATATCCTATATCTACGTATCGTTATACGTTATATCCTATATCTACATATCGTTATACGTTATATCCCATATCTTCATATCGTTATACGTTACATCCTATGTGTAGATATCGTTATACGTTATATCCTATATCTACATATCGTTATACGTTATATCCTATATGTTGATAATGTTTTACGTTATATCCTATATCTACGTATCGTTATACGTTATATCCAATATCTGCATATCGTTATACGTTATATCCTATATCTACGTATCGTTATACGTTATATCCTATGTGTAGATAACGTTATACGTTATATCCTATGTGTAGAAAACGTTATACGTTATATCCTATATCTGCATATCGTTATACGTTATATCCTATATCTACGTATCGTTATACGTTATATCGTATATCTACATATCGTTATACGTTATATCCTATATCTTCATATCGTTATACGTTATATCCCATATGTAGATAACGTTATACGTTATATCCTATATGTAGATATCGTTATACGTTATATCCTATATCTAGGTATCGTTATACGTTATATCCTATATCTACATATCGTTATACGTTATATCCTATATTTACAAATCGTTATACATTATATCCTATATCTACGTATCGTTATACGTTATATCCTATATCTACATATCGTTATAAGTTATATCCTATATCTTCATATCGTTATACGTTGTATCCTATATCTTCATATCGTTATACGTTATATCCCATATGTAGATAACGTTATACGTTATATCCTATATCTTCATATCGTTATACGTTATATCCCATATGTAGATAACGTTATACATCATATCCTATATGTAGATATCGTTATACGTTATATCCTATATCTAGGTATCGCTATACGTTATATCCTACTTCTACGTACCGTTATACGTTATATCCTATATCTGCGTATCGTTATACGTTATATCCTATATCTACGTATCGTTATACGTTATATCCTATATCTACATATCGTTATACGTTATATCCTATATCTTCATATCGTTATACGTTATATCCTATATGTAGATAACGTTATACGTTATATCCTATATGTAGATATCGTTATACGTTATATCCTATATCTACGTATCGTTATACGTTATATCCTATATCTACATATCGTTATACGTTATATCCTATATCTTCATATCGTTATACGTTATATCCTATATGTTGATAATGTTTTACGTTATATCCTATATCTACGTATCGTTATACGTTATATCCTATATGTAGGTATCGTTATACGTTATATCCTATATCTACGTATCGTTATACGTTTCTATCCTACATCTACATATCGTTATACGTTATATCCTATATCTAGATATCGTAATACCTTACATCCAATATCTAAGTATCGTTATACGTCATATCCTACATCTACATATCGTTATACGTTATATCCTATATGTAGATAACGTTTTACGTTATATCCTATATCTACGTATCGTTATACGATATATCCTACATCTACATATCGTTATACGTTATATCCTATATCTGCATATGTTTATACGTTATATCCTATATCTACATATCGTTATACGTTATATCCTATATATAGATAACGTTTTACGTTATATCCTATATCTACGTATCGTTATAAGTTATATCCTACATCTACATATCGTTATACGTTATATCCTATATGTAGATATCGTCATACGTTATATCCTATATGTAGATATCGTTATACGTTATATCCTATATATATGTATCGTTATACGTTATATCCTATATCTGCATATCGTTATACGTTTCTATCCTATATCTACATATCGTTATACGTTATATCCTATATCTAGATATCGTTATACATTATATCCAATATCTACGTATCGTTATACGTCATATCCTACATCTACATATCGTTATACGTTTCTATCCTATATCTACATATCTTTATACGTTATATCCTATATGTAGGTATCGTTATACGTTATATCCTATATCTACGTATCGTTATACGTTTCTATCCTATATCTACATATCTTTATACGTTATATCCTATATGTAGATAACGTTTTACGTTATATCCTATATCTACGTATCGTTATACGTCATATCCTACATCTACATATCGTTATACGTTATATCCTATATGTAGATAACGTTTTACATTATATCCTATATCTACGTATCGTTATACGTTATATCCCATATCTACGTATCGCTATACGTTATATCCTATATGTAGATATCGTTATTCGTTATATCCTATATCTGCATATCGTTACACGTTATATCCTATATCTACATATCGTTATACGTTATATCCTACATCTACATATCGTTATCCGATATATCCTATATCTGCATATCGTTATACGTTACATCCTATATCTACATATCGTTATATGTTATATCCTATATGTAGATATCGTTACACGTTATATCCTATATCTACGTATCGTTATACGTTATATCCTGTATGTAGATAACGTTATACGTTATATCCTACATATACATATCGTTATACGTTATATCCTACATCTACATATCGTTATACGTTATATCCTATATCTACGTATCGTTATACTTTATATCCTACATCTACGTATCGTTATTCGTTATATCCTATATCTACATATCGTTATACGTTATATCCCACGTGTAGATAACGTTATACGTTATATCCTATATGTAGATATCGTTATACGTTATATCCTATATGTAGATATCGTTATACGTAATATCCTATATCTACATGTCGTTATACGTTATATCCTATATGTGGATATCGTTATACGTTATATCATATATCTACGTATCGTTATACGGTATATCCTATATCTACATATCGTTATACGTTATATCCTATATCCACATATCGTTATACGTTATATCCTATATGTAGATATGCTTATACGTTATATCCTATATCTACATATCGTTATACGTTATATCCTATATCCACATATCGTTATACGTTATATCCTATATGTAGATATGGTTATACGTTATATCATATATCTACATATCGTTATACGTTATATCCTACATCTACATATCCTTATACGTTACATCCTATATGTAGATATCGTTATACGTTATATCCTATATCTGCATATCGTTATACGTTATATCGTATATCTACATTTCGTTATACATTATATCCTATCTCTACATATCGTTATACGTTATATCCTATATGTAGATAAATTTATACGTTATATCCTATATCTGCATATCGTTATACGTTATATCCTATATCCACATATCGTTATACGTTATATCCTATATCCACATATCGTTATACGTTATATCCAATATGTAGATATCGTTATACGTTATATCCTATATGTAGATAATGTTTTACGTTAAATCCTATATCTACGTATCGTCATACGTTATATCCTATATCTCCATATCGTTATACGTTATATCCTATATGTAGATATCGTTATACGTTATACCCTATATCTGCATATCGTTATACGTTATATCCTATATCTATATATCGTTGTACGTTATATCCAATATCCACATATCGTTATACGTTATATCCTATCTGTAGATATGGCTATACGTTATATCCTATATCTACATATCGTTATACGTTATATCCTATATCTACATGTCTTTATACGTTATATCCTATATGTAGATAACGTTATACGTTATATCCTATATCTACTAATCGTAATACGTTATATCCTATATCTACGTATCGTTATACGTTATATCCTATGCGTAGATAACGTTATACGTTATATCCTATATCTACGTATCGTTATACGTTATGTCCTATGTATAGATAACGTTATAAGTTATTTCCTATATGTATATATCGTTATACGTTATATCCTATATCTACATATCGTTATACGTTATATCCCATATCTACATGTTGTTATACGTTATATCCTATATGTAGATATCGTTATACGTTATATCCTATATCTACATATCGTTATACGTTATATCCTATATCTACGTATCTCTATACGTTATATCCTACATGTAGATAACGTTATACGTTACATCCTATATCTACGTATCGTTATACGTTATATCCTATATCTACATATCGTTATACGTTATATCCTATGTCTACATATCGTTATACGTTATATCCTATATCTACGTATCGTAACACGTTATATCCTATATCTACGTATCGTTATACGTTGTGTCCTATATCTACATATCGTTATACGTTACATCCTATATCTACATATCGTTATACGTTATATCCTATATGTAGATAACGTTATACGTTATATCATATATCTACGTATCGTTATACGGTATATCCTATATCTGCATATCGTTATACGTTATATCCTACATCTACGTATCGTCATACGTTATATCCTATATCTACATATCGTAACACGTTACATCCTATGTGTAGATAACGTTATACGTTATATCCTATATCTACGTATCGTTATACGTTATATCCTATATCTACATATCGTTATACGTTATATCCTATATCTACGTATCTCTTTACGTTATATCCTACATGTAGCTAACGTTATACGTTATATCATATATCTACGTATCGTTATACGGTATATCCTATATCTGCATATCGTTATACGTTATATCCTATATCTACGTATCGTCATACGTTATATCCTATATCTACATATCGTTATACGTTATATCCTATATCGACGTATCGTTATACGTTATATCCTATATCTACATATCGTTATACGTTATATCCTATATCTACATGTCGTTATACGTTATATCCTATATGTAGATATCGTTATACGTTATATCCTATATCTACATATCGTTATACGTTATATCCTATATCTACGTATCTCTATACGTTATATCCTACATGTAGGTAACGTTATACGTTGTATCCTATATCTACGTATCGTTATACGTTATATCCTATATCTACATATCGTTATACGTTATATCCTATGTCTACATATCGTTATACGTTATATCCTATATCTACATATCGTAACACCTTACATCCTATGTGTAGATAACGTTATAGGTTATATCCTATATTTACGTATCGTTATACGTTATATCCTATATCTACATATCGTTATACGTTATATCATATATCTACGTATCTCTATACGTTATATCCTACATGTAGATAACGTTATACGTTATATCCTATATCTACGTATCGTTATACGTTATATCCTATATCTACATATCGTTATACGTTATATCGTATGTCTACAGATCGTTATACGTTATATCCTATATCTACGTATCGTAACACGTTACACCCTATGTGTAGATAACGTTATACGTTATATCCTATATCGACGTATCGTTATACGTTATATCCTATATCTACATATCGTTATACGTAATATCCTATATCTACATGTCGTTATACGTTATATCCTATATCTACGTATCGTTATACGTTATATCCTATATCTACGTATCGTAACACGTTACACCCTATGTGTAGATAACGTTATACGTTATATCCTATATCGACGTATCGTTATACGTTATATCCTATATCTACATATCGTTATACGTAATATCCTATATCTACATGTCGTTATACGTTATATCCTATATGTAGATATGCTTATACGTTATATCCTATATCTACATATCGTTATACGTTATATCCTATATCCACATATCGTTATACGTTATATCCTATATCTACATGTCGTTATACGTTATATCCTATATGGAGATATCGTTATACGTTATATCCTATATCTACATATCGTTATACGTTATATCCTATATCTACGTATCTCTATACGTTATATCCTACATGTAGGTAACGTTATACGTTGTATCCTATATCTACGTATCGTTATACGTTATATCCTATGTCTACATATCGTTATACGTTATATCCTATATCTACATTTCGTTATACATTATATCCTATATCTACGTATCGTTATACGTTATATCCTATATCTACATATCGTTATACGTTATATCCTATATCTACATTTCGTTATACATTATATCCTATGTCTGCATATCGTTATACGTTATTTCCTATATGTAGATAACGTTATACGTTATATCCTATATCTACGTATCGTTATACGTTATGTCCTATGTATAGATAACGTTATAAGTTATATCCTATATGTATATATCGTTATACGTTATATCCTATATCTACATATCGTTATACGTTATATCCTATATCGACGTATCGTTATACGTTATATCCTATATCTACATATCGTTATACGTTATATCCTATATCGACGTATCGTTATACGTTATATCCTATATCCACATATCGTTATACGTTATATCCTATATCCACATATCGTTATACGTTATATCCAATATGTAGATATCGTTATACGTTATATCCTATATGTAGATAATGTTTTACGTTAAATCCTATATCTACGTATCGTCATACGTTATATCCTATATCTCCATATCGTTATACGTTATATCCTATATGTAGATATCGTTATACGTTATACCCTATATCTGCATATCGTTATACGTTATATCCTATATCTATATATCGTTGTACGTTATATCCAATATCCACATATCGTTATACGTTATATCCTATCTGTAGATATGGTTATACGTTATATCATATATCTACGTATCGTTATACGGTATATCCTATATCTACATATCGTTATACGTTATATCCTATATCCACATATCGTTATACGTTATATCCTATATGTAGATATGCTTATACGTTATATCCTATATCTACATATCGTTATACGTTTTATCCTATATCCACATATCGTTATACGTTATATCCTATATCTACATGTCGTTATACGTTATATCCTATATGTAGATATCGTTATACGTTATATCCCATATCTACATATCGTTATACGTTATATCCTATATCTACGTATCTCTATACGTTATATCCTACATGTAGGTAACGTTATACGTTGTATCCTATATCTACGTATCGTTATACGTTATATCCTATGTGTAGATAACTTTATATGTTATATCCTATATCTACGTATCGTTATACGTTATGTCCTATGTATAGATAACGTTATAAGTAATATCCCATATGTATATATCGTTATACGTTATATCCTATATCTACATATCGTTATACGTTATATCCTATATCGACGTATCGTTATACGTTATATCCTATATCTACATATCGTTATACGTTAAATCCTATATCTACGTATCGTCATACGTTATATCCTGTATCTCCATATCGTTATACGTTATATGCTATATGTAGATATCGTTATACGTTATACCCTATATCTGCATATCGTTATACGTTATATCCTATATCTATATATCGTTGTACGTTATATCCAATATCCACATATCGTTATACGTTATATCCTATATGTAGAAATCGTTATACGTTATATCCTTTACAGCATATAGTTATACGTTATATCCTATATCTACATATCGTTATACGTTATATCCTATATCTACATGTCCTTATACGTTATATCCTATATGTAGATAACGTTATACGTTATATCCTATATCTACTAATCGTAATACGTTATATCCTATATCAACGTATCGTTATACGTTATATCCTATGTGTAGATAACGTTATACGTTATATCCTATATCTACGTATCGTTATACGTTATGTCCTATGTATAGATAACGTTATAAGTTATATCCTATATGTATATATCGTTATACGTTATATCCTATATCTACATATCGTTATACGTTATATCCTATATCTACATGTCGTTATACGTTATATCCTATATGTAGATATCGTTATACGTTATATCCTATATCTACATATCGTTATACGTTATATCCTATATCTACGTATCTCTATACGTTATATCCTACATGTAGATAACGTTATACGTTACATCCTATATCTACGTATCGTTATACGTTATATCCTATATCTACATATCGTTATACGTTATATCCTATGTCTACATATCGTTATACGTTATATCCTATATCTACGTATCGTAACACGTTATATCCTATATCTACGTATCGTTATACGTTGTGTCCTATATCTACATATCGTTATACGTTACATCCTATATCTACATATCGTTATACGTTATATCCTATATGTAGATAACGATATACGTTTTATCATATATCTACGTATCGTTATACGGTATATCCTATATCTGCATATCGTTATTCGTTATATCCTATATCCACGTATCGTCATACGTTATATCCTATATCTACATATCGTAACACGTTACATCCTATGTGTAGATAACGTTATACGTTATATCCTATATCTACGTATCGTTATACGTTATATCCTATATGTACATATCGTTATACGTTATATCCTATATCTACGTATCTCTATACGTTATATCCTACATGTAGATAACGTTATACGTTATATCATATATCTACGTATCGTTATACGGTATATCCTATATCTGCATATCGTTATACGTTATATCCTATATCTACGTATCGTCATACGTTATATCCTATATCTACGTATCGTTATACGTTATATCCTATATCTACATATCGTTATACGTTATATCCTATATGTAGAAACGTTATACGTTATATCCTATATCTACGTATCGTTATACGTTATGTCCTATGTATAGATAACGTTATACGTTGTATCCTATATCTACGTTTCGTTATACGTTATATCGCATATCTACATATCGTTATACGTTATATCCTATGTCTACATATCGTTATGCGTTATATCCTATATCTACATATCGTAACACGTTACATCCTATGTGTAGATAACGTTATACGTTATATCCTATATCTACGTATCGTTATACGTTATATCCTATATCTACATGACGTTATACGTTACATCCTATATCTACATATCGTTATACGTTATATCCTATATGTAGATAACGTTATAAGTTATATCATATATCTACGTATCGTTATACGGTATATCCTATATCTGCATATCGTTATACGTTATATCCTATATCTACGTATCGTCATACGTTATATCCTATATCTACATATCGTTATACGTTATATCCTATATGTAGAAACGTTATACGTTATATCCTATATCTACGTATCGTTATACGTTATATCCTATATCTACATATCGTTATACGTTATATCCTATGTCTACATATCGTTATACGTTATATCCTATATCTACGTATCGTAACACATTATATCCTATATCTACGTATCGTTATACGTTGTGTCCTATATCTACATATCGTTATACGTTACATCCTATATCTACATATCGTTATACGTTATATCCTATATGTAGATAACGTTATAAGTTATATCATATATCTACGTATCGTTATACGGTATATCCTATATCTGCATATCGTTATACGTTATATCCTATATCTACGTATCGTCATACGTTATATCCTATATCTACATATCGTTATACGTTATATCCTATATGTAGAAACGTTATACGTTATATCCTATATCTACGTATCGTTATACGTTATGTCCTATGTATAGATAACGTTATACGTTATATCCTATATGTAGATATCGTTATACGTTATATCCTATATCTGCATATCGTTATACGTTATATCCTATATCTACTAATCGTAATACGTTATATCCTATGCCTACCTATCGTTATACGTTATATCCTATATGTAGATATCGTAATACGTTATATCCTCTATCTGCATATCGTTGTACGTTATATCCTATATCTACATTTCGTTATACATTATATCCTATGTCTACATATCGTTATACGTTATATCCTATATGTAGATAATGTTATACGTTATATCCTATATCTCCATATCGTTATACGTTATATCCTATATGTAGATATCGTTATACGTTATACCCTATATCTGCATATCGTTATACGTTATATCCTATATCTATATATCGTTGTACGTTATATCCAATATCCACATATCGTTATACGTTATATCCTATATGTAGATATGGTTATACGTTATATCCTATATCTACATATCGTTATACGTTATATCCTATATCTACGTACCTTTATACGTTATGTCCTATGTATAGATAACGTTATACGTTATATCCTATACGTAGATATAGCTATACGTTATATCCTATATCTGCATATCGTTATACGTTATATCCTATATCTACATATTGTTATACGTTATATCCTATATCTACATGTCGTTATACGTTATATCCTATATGTAGATATCGTTATACGTTATATCCTATATATAGATATCGTTATACGTTATATCCTATGTCCACATATCGTTATACGTTATGTCCTATGTATAGATAACGTTATACGTTATATCCTATATGTAGAAATCGTTCTACGTTATATCCTTTATCTGCATATCGTTATACGTTATATCCTATATCTACATATCGTTATACGTTATATCCTATATCTACATGTACTTATACGTTATATCCTATTTGTAGATAACGTTATACGTTATATCCTATATCTACTAATCGTAATACGTTATATCCTATATCTACGTATCGTTATATGTTATATCCTATATCTACGTATCGTTATACGTTATATCCTATATATAGACAATGTTATAAGTTATATCCTATATGTATATATCGTTATACGTTATATCCTATATCTACATATCGTTATACGTTATATCCTATATCTACATGTCGTTATACGTTATATCCTATATGTAGATATCGTTATACGTTATATCCTATATCTACATATCGTTATACGTTATATCCTATATCTACGTATCTCTATACGTTATATCCTACATGTAGATAACGTTATACGTTGTATCCTGTATCTACGTATCGTTATACGTTATATCCTATGTCTACATATCGTTATACGTTATATCCTATGTCTACATATCGTTATACGTTATATCCTATATCTACATATCGTAACACGTTACATCCTATATGTAGATAACGTTATACGTTATATCCTATATCTACGTATCGTTATACGTTATATCCTATATCTACATATCGTTATACGTTATATCCTATGTGTAGATAACGTTATACTTTGTATCCTATATCTACGTATCGTTATACGTTATATCCTATATCTACTTATCGTTATACGTTATATCCTATGTCTACGTATCTTTATAAGTTATATCCTATATGTAGATAACGGTATACGTTATATCCTATATCTACGCATCGTTATACGTTATATCCTATGTGTAGATAACGTTAGACGCTATATCCAATATCTACGTATCGTTATACGTTATGTCCTATGTATAGATAACGTGATACGTTATATCCTATATGTAGATATCGTTATACGTTATATCCTATATCTGCATATCGTTATACGTTATATCCTATATCTACATAACGTTATACGTTATATCCTATACCTACGTATCGTTATATGTTATATCCTATGTGTAGATAACGTTATACGTTATATCCTATATCTGCATATCGTTATACGTTATATCCTATATCTACATATCGTTATAAGTTATATCCTATATCTATATATCGTTGTACGTTATATCCAATATCCACATATAGTTATACGTTATATCCTATATGTGGAAATGGTTATACGTTATATCCTATATCTACATATCGTTATACGTTATATCCTATATCTACGTATCTTTATACGTTATGTCCTATGTATAGATAACGTTATACGTTATATCCTATACGTAGATATAGCTATACGTTATATCCTATATCTGCATATCGTTATACGTTATATCCTATATCTACATATTGTTATACGTTATATCCTATATCTACATGTCGTTATACGTTATATCCTATATGTAGATATCGTTATACGTTATATCCTATATATAGATATCGTTATACGTTATATCCTATGTCCACATATCGTTATACGTTATGTCCTATGTATAGATAACGTTATACGTTATATCCTATATGTAGAAATCGTTATACGTTATATCCTTTACAGCATATAGTTATTCGTTATATCCTATATCTACATATCGTTATACGTTATATCCTATATCTACATGTCCTTATACGTTATATCCTATATGTAGATAACGTTATACGTTATATCCTATATCTTCTAATTGTAATACGTTATATCCTATATCTACGTATCGTTATACGTTATATCCTATGTGTAGATAACGTTATACGTTATATCCTATATCTACGTATCGTTATACGTTATGTCCTATGTATAGATAACGTTATAAGTTATATCCTATATGTATATATCGTTATACGTTATATCCTATATCTACATATCGTTATACGTTATATCCTATATCTACATGTCGTTATACGTTACATCCTATATGTAGATATCGTTATACGTTATATCCTATATCTACATATCGTTATACGTTATATCCTATATCTACGTATCTCTATACGTTATATCCTACATGTAGATAACGTTATACGTTACATCCTATATCTACGTATCGTTATACATTATATCCTATATCTACATATCGTTATACGTTATATCCTATGTCTACATATCGTTATACGTTATATCCTATATCTACGTATCGTAACACGTTATATCCTATATCTACGTATCGTTATACGTTGTGTCCTATATCTACATATCGTTATACGTTACATCCTATATCTACATATCGTTATACGTTATATCCTATATGTAGATAACGTTATACGTTATATCATATATCTACGTATCGTTATACGGTATATCCTATATCTGCATATCGTTATACGTTATATCCTATATCCACGTATCGTCATACGTTATATCCTATATCTACATATCGTAACACGTTACATCCTATGTGTAGATAACGTTATACGTTATATCCTATATCTACGTATCGTTATACGTTATATCCTATATCTACATATCGTTATACGTTATATCCTATATCTACGTATCTCTATACGTTATATCCTACATGTAGATAACGTTATACGTTATATCATATATCTACGTATCGTTATACGGTATATCCTATATCTGCATATCGTTATACGTTATATCCTATATCTACGTATCGTCATACGTTATATCCTCTATCTACATATCGTTATACGTTATATCCTATATCTACATATCGTTATACGTTATATCCTATATGTAGAAACGTTATACGTTATATCCTATATCTACGTATCGTTATACGTTATGTCCTATGTATAGTTAACGTTATACGTTGTATCCTATATCTACGTATCGTTATACGTTATATCCTATATCTACATATCGTTATACGTTATATCCTATGTCTACATATCGTTATGCGTTATATCCTATATCTACATATCGTAACACGTTACATCCTATGTGTAGATAACGTTATACGTTATATCCTATATCTACGTATCGTTATACGTTATATCCGATATCTACATGTCGTTATACGTTATATCCTATATCTACGTATCTCTATACGTTATATCCTATGTGTAGATAACGTTATACGCTTTATCCTATTTGTAGATATCGTTATACGTCATATCCTATATCTACGTATCGTTATACGTTATATCCTATATCTACGTATCGTTATACGTTATATCCTATATCTACGTATCGTAACACATTATATCCTATATCTACGTACCGTTATACGTTGTGTCCTATATCTACATATCGTTATACGTTACATCCTACATCTACATATCGTTATACGTTTCTATCCTATATCTACATATCTTTATACGTTATATCCTATATGTAGGTATCGTTTTACGTTATATCCTATATCTACGTATCGTTATACGTTATATCCTATATCTACATATCGTTATACGTTATATCCTATATCTTCATATCGTTATACGTTATATCCTATGTGTAGATATCGTTATACGTTATATCCCATATGTAGATAACGTTTTACGTTATATCCTATATCTGCGTGTCGTTATGCGTTGTATGCTATATCTACATATCCTTATACGTTATATCCTATATGTAGATAACGTTATACGTTATATCCTTTGTCTACATAACGTTATACGTTACATCTTACATCAACATATCGTTATACGTTATATCCTATATGTAGATATCGTTATACGTTATATCCTATATCTACGAATCGTTATTCATTATATCCTATATCTGCATATCGTTATACGTTATATCCTATGTGTAGATAACGTTATACGCTTTATCCTATTTGTAGATATCGTTATACGTCATATCCTATATCTACGTATCGTTATACGTTATATCCTATATCTACGTATCGTTATACGTTATATCCTATATCTACGTATCGTTATACGTTATATCCTATGTCCACATTTTGTTATACGTTATATCCTATATCTACAAATCGTTATACGTTATATCCTATATGTAGATAAGGTTTTACGTTATATCCTATATGCAGATAACGTTATACGTTATATCCTATATGTAGATATCGTTATACGTTATATCCTATATCTATGTATCGTTATACGTTATATCCTATGTCCACATTTTGTTATACGTTATATCCTATATCTACATATCGTTATACGTTATATCCTATATCTACATATCGATATACATTATATCCCATATCTACGTATCGTTATAGGTTATATCCTATATGTAGATAATGTTATACGTTATATCCTTTGTCTACATAACGTTATAAGTTATATCTTACATCAACATATCGATATACGTTATATCCTATATGTAGATATCGTTATACGTTATATCCTATATCTACGTATCGTTATACATTATATCCTATATCTACAAATCGTTATACGTTATATCCTATATGTAGATAACGTATTACGTTATATCCTATATCTACGTATCGCTGTAAGCTATATCCTATGTCTATATCTTGTTATACGTTATATCATATATCTACATATCGTTATACGTTATATCCTATATGTTTATAACGTTTTACGTTATATCAGATATCTACGTATCGTTATACGTTATATCCTATATCTGCATATCGTTATACGTTATATCCTATATCTACGTGTCGTTATACGTTATATCCTATATCTACATATCGTTATACGTTATATCCTATATCTACGTATCGTTATACGTTATATCCTATATCTACATATCGTTATACGTTATATCCTATATCTACGTATCGTTATACGTTATATCCTATATCTTCATATCGTTATACGTTATATCCTATATGTAGATAACGTTATACGTTATATCCTATATGTAGATATCGTTATACGTTATATCCTATATCTAGGTATCGTTATACGTTATATCCTATATCTACATATCGTTATACGTTATATCCTATATCTACGTATCGTTATACCTTATATCCTATGTCCACATTTTGTTATACGTTATATCCTATATCTACATAACGTTATACGTTATATCCTATATGTAGATATCGTTATACGTTATATCCTATATCTATGAATCGTTATACGTTTTGTATTATATCTACGTATCGTTATAAATTATATCCTATATCTACGTATCGTTATACGTTATATCCTATATGTAGATAACGTTATACGTTATATCCTATATCTACATATCGTTATACATTATATCCTATATCTACGTATCGTTATACGTTACATCCTATATGTAGATCACGTTATACGTTATATCCTATATGTAGATAACGTTATACGTTATATCCCATATGTAGATAACGTTTTGCGTTATATCCTATATCTGCGTATCGTTATACGTTATACCCTATATCTACGTATCGTTATACGTTATATCCTAAATCTACATATCGTTATACGTTATATCCTATATCTTCATATCGTTATACGTTACATCTTACATCAACATATCGTTATACGTTATATCCTATATGTAGATATCGTTATACGTTATATCCTATATCTACGTATCGTTAAACATTATATCCTATATCTGCGTATCGTTATACGTTATATCCTATGTGTAGATAACGTTATACGTTTTACCCTATATCTACGTATCGTTATACATTACATCCTATATCTGCATATCGTTATACGTTATATCCTATGTGTAGATAACGTTATACGCTTTATCCTATATGTAGATATCGTTATACCTCATATCCTATATCTACGTATCGTTATACGTTATATCCTATATCTACGTATCGTTATACGTTATATCCTATATCTACGTATCGTTATACGTTACTTCCTATATCCACATTTTGTTATACGTTATATCCTATATCTACAAATCGTTATACGTTATATCCTATATGTAGATAAGGTTTTACGTTAGATCCTATATGCAGATAACGTTATACGTTATATCCTATATGTAGATTTCGTTATACGTTATATCCTATATCTATGTATCGTTATACGTTACATCCTATGTCCACATTTTGTTATACGTTATATCCTATATCTACATATCGTTATACGTTATATCCTATATCTACATATCGTTATACATTATATCCCATATCAACGTATCGATATAGGTTATATCCTATATGTAGATAATGTTATACGTTATATCCTTTGTCTACATAACGTTATAAGTTATATCTTACATCAACATATCGTTATACGTTATATCCTATATGTAGATATCGTTATACGTTATATCCTATATCTAGGTATCGTTATAAGTTATATCCTATATCTACATATCGTTATACATTATATCCTATATGTACAAATCGTTATACATTATATCCTATATCTACGTATCGTTATACGTTATATCCTATATCTGCGTATCGTTATACGTTATACCCTATATCTACATATCGTTATACGTTATATCCTATGTGTAGATAACGTTATACGTTATATCCTATATCTGCATATCGTTATACGTTATATCCTATATCTACGTATCGTTATACGTTATATCGTATATCTACATATCGTTATACGTTATATCCTATATCTTCATATCGTTATACGTTATATCCCATATGTAGATAACGTTATACGTTATATCCTATATGTAGATATCGTTATACGTTATATCCTATATCTAGGTATCGTTATACGTTATATCCTATATCTACATATCGTTATACGTTATATCCTATATTTACAAATCGTTATACATTATATCCTATATCTACGTATCGTTATACGTTATATCCTATATCTACATATCGTTATACGTTATATCCTATATCTTCATATCGTTATACGTTATATCCTATATCTTCATATCGTTATACGTTATATCCCATATGTAGATAACGTTATACGTTATATCCTATATCTTCATATCGTTATACGTTATATCCCATATGTAGATAACGTTATACATTATATCCTATATGTAGATATCGTTATACGTTATATCCTATATCTAGGTATCGCTATACGTTATATCCTACTTCTACGTACCGTTATACGTTATATCCTATATCTGCGTATCGTTATACGTTATATCCTATATCTACGTATCGTTATACGTTATATCCTATATCTACATATCGTTATACGTTATATCCTATATCTTCATATCGTTATACGTTATATCCTATATGTAGATAACGTTATACGTTATATCCTATATGTAGATATCGTTATACGTTATATCCTATATCTACGTATCGTTATACGTTATATCCTATATCTACATATCGTTATACGTTATATCTTATATCTTCATATCGTTATACGTTATATCCTAAATCTACGTATCGTTATACATTATATCCTATATATGCATATCGTAATACGTTATATCCTATGTGTAGATAACGTTATACGTTTTATCCTATATGTAGATATCGTTATACGTCATATCCTATATCTACGTATCGTTATACGTTATATCCTATATCTACATATCGTTATACGTTATATCCCATATCTTCATATCGTTATACGTTACATCCTATGTGTAGATATCGTTATACGTTATATCCTATATCTACATATCGTTATACGTTATATCCTATATGTTGATAATGTTTTACGTTATATCCTATATCTACGTATCGTTATACGTTATATCCAATATCTGCATATCGTTATACGTTATATCCTATATCTACGTATCGTTATACGTTATATCCTATGTGTAGATAACGTTATACGTTATATCCTATGTGTAGATAACGTTATACGTTATATCCTATATCTGCATATCGTTATACGTTATATCCTATATCTACGTATCGTTATACGTTATATCCTATATCTACATATCGTTATACGTTATATCCTATATCTTCATATCGTTATACGTTATATCCCATATGTAGATAACGTTATACGTTATATCCTATATGTAGATATCGTTATACGTTATATCCTATATCTAGGTATCGTTATACGTTATATCCTATATCTACATATCGTTATACGTTATATCCTATATTTACAAATCGTTATACATTATATCCTATATCTACGTATCGTTATACGTTATATCCTATATCTACATATCGTTATACGTTATATCCTATATCTTCATATCGTTATACGTTATATCCTATATCTTCATATCGTTATACGTTATATCCCATATGTAGATAACGTTATACGTTATATCCTATATCTTCATATCGTTATACGTTATATCCCATATGTAGATAACGTTATACATCATATCCTATATGTAGATATCGTTATACGTTATATCCTATATCTAGGTATCGCTATACGTTATATCCTACTTCTACGTACCGTTATACGTTATATCCTATATCTGCGTATCGTTATACGTTATATCCTATATCTACGTATCGTTATACGTTATATCCTATATCTACATATCGTTATACGTTATATCCTATATCTTCATATCGTTATACGTTATATCCTATATGTAGATAACGTTATACGTTATATCCTATATGTAGATATCGTTATACGTTATATCCTATATCTACGTATCGTTATACGTTATATCCTATATCTACATATCGTTATACGTTATATCCTATATCTTCATATCGTTATACGTTATATCCTATATGTTGATAATGTTTTACGTTATATCCTATATCTACGTATCGTTATACGTTATATCCTATATGTAGGTATCGTTATACGTTATATCCTATATCTACGTATCGTTATACGTTTCTATCCTACATCTACATATCGTTATACGTTATATCCTATATCTAGATATCGTAATACCTTACATCCAATATCTAAGTATCGTTATACGTCATATCCTACATCTACATATCGTTATACGTTATATCCTATATGTAGATAACGTTTTACGTTATATCCTATATCTACGTATCGTTATACGATATATCCTACATCTACATATCGTTATACGTTATATCCTATATCTGCATATGTTTATACGTTATATCCTATATCTACATATCGTTATACGTTATATCCTATATATAGATAACGTTTTACGTTATATCCTATATCTACGTATCGTTATAAGTTATATCCTACATCTACATATCGTTATACGTTATATCCTATATGTAGATATCGTCATACGTTATATCCTATATGTAGATATCGTTATACGTTATATCCTATATATATGTATCGTTATACGTTATATCCTATATCTGCATATCGTTATACGTTTCTATCCTATATCTACATATCGTTATACGTTATATCCTATATCTAGATATCGTTATACATTATATCCAATATCTACGTATCGTTATACGTCATATCCTACATCTACATATCGTTATACGTTTCTATCCTATATCTACATATCTTTATACGTTATATCCTATATGTAGGTATCGTTATACGTTATATCCTATATCTACGTATCGTTATACGTTTCTATCCTATATCTACATATCTTTATACGTTATATCCTATATGTAGATAACGTTTTACGTTATATCCTATATCTACGTATCGTTATACGTCATATCCTACATCTACATATCGTTATACGTTATATCCTATATGTAGATAACGTTTTACATTATATCCTATATCTACGTATCGTTATACGTTATATCCCATATCTACGTATCGCTATACGTTATATCCTATATGTAGATATCGTTATTCGTTATATCCTATATCTGCATATCGTTACACGTTATATCCTATATCTACATATCGTTATACGTTATATCCTACATCTACATATCGTTATCCGATATATCCTATATCTGCATATCGTTATACGTTACATCCTATATCTACATATCGTTATACGTTATATCCTATATGTAGATATCGTTACACGTTATATCCTATATCTACATACCGTTATACGTTATATCCTATATCTACATATCGTTATACGTTATATCCTATATATATACGTATCGTTATACGTTATATCCTATATCTGCATATCGTTATACGTTATATCCTGTGTGTAGATAACGTTATACGTTATATCCTATATGTAGATATCGTTATACGTCATATCCTATATCTACGTATCGTTATACGTTATATCCTATATCTACGTATCTTTATACGTTATATCCTACGTCCACAATTTGTTATACGTTATATCCTATATCTACATATCGTTATACGTTATATCCTATATGTAGATATCGTTATACGTTGTATCCTATATCTACGTATCATTATACATTATATCCTATATCTGCATATGGTTATACGTTATATCCTATATCTACATATCGTTATACGTTATATCCTATATATAGATAACGTTTTACGTTATATCATATATCTACGTATCGTTATAAGTTATATCCTACATCTACATATCGTTATACGTTATATCCTATATGTAGATATCGTTATACGTTATATCCTATATCTACATATCTTTATACGTTATATCCTATATGTAGATGTCGTTATACGTTATATCCTATATCTACGTATCGTTATACGTTATATCCTATATGTAGATTACGTTATACGTTATATCCTATATGTAGATTACGTTATACGTTATATCCTATATGTAGGTATCGTTATACGTTATATCCTATATCTACATATCGTTATACGTCATATCCTACATCTACATATCGTTATACGTTATATCCTATATGTAGATAACGTTTTACGTTATATCCTATATCTACGTATCGTTATACGTTATATCCCATATCTACGTAACGCTATACGTTATATCCTATATGTAGATATCGTTTTTCGTTATATCCTATATCTGCATATCGTTACACGTTATATCCTATATCTACATATCGTTATACGTTATATCCTATATGTAGATAACGTTATACGTTATATCCTATATGTAGATATCGTTATAAGTTATATCCTATATCTACGTATCGTTATACGTTATATCCTATATATAGATAACGTTTTACGTTATATCCTATATCTACGTATCGTTATAAGTTATATCCTACATCTACATATCGTTATACGTTATATCCTATATGTAGATATCGTTATACGTTATATCCTATATCTACATATCGTTATACGTTATATCGTATATGTAGATATCGTTATACGTTATATCCTATATCTACGTATCGTTATACGTTATATCACATATCTATATATCGTTATACGTTATATCCTATATCTACATATCGTTATACGTTATATCCTACATCTACATATCGTTATACGTTATATCCTACATCTACATATCGTTATCCGATATATCCTATATCTGCATATCGTTATACGTTACATCCTATATCTACATATCGTTATACGTTATATCCTATATGTAGATATCGTTACACGTTATATCCTATATCTACATACCGTTATACGTATATCCTATATCTACATATCGTTATACGTTATATCCTATATATATACGCATCGTTATACGTTATATCCTATATCTGCATATCGTTATACGTTATATCCTATGTGTAGATAACGTTATACGTTATATCCTATATGTAGATATCGTTATACGACATATCCTATATCTACGTATCGTTATACGTTATATCCTATATCTACGTATCTTTATACGTTATATCCTACGTCCACAATTTGTTATACGTTATATCCTATATCTACATATCGTTATACGTTATATCCTATATGTAGATATCGTTATACGTTGTATCCTATATCTACGTATCATTATACATTATATCCTATATCTGCATATGGTTATACGTTATATCCTATATCTACATATCGTTATACGTTATATCCTATATATAGATAACGTTTTACGTTATATCCTATATCTACGTATCGTTATAAGTTATATCCTACATCTACATATCGTTATACGTTATATCCTATATGTAGATATCGTTATACGTCATATCCTATATCTACATATCTTTATACGTTATATCCTATATGTAGATATCGTTATACGTTATATCCTATATCTACGTATCGTTATACGTTATATCCTATATGTGGATTACGTTATACGTTATATCCTATATGTAGATTACGTTATACGTTATATCCTATATGTAGGTATCGTTATACGTTATATCCTATATCTACATATCGTTATACGTTTCTATCCTATATCTACATATCGTTATACGTTATATCCTATATCTAGATATCGTTATACATTATATCCAGTATCTACGTATCGTTATACGTCATATCCTACATCTACATATCGTTATACGTTATATCCTATAAGTAGATATCGTTATACGTTATATCCTATATCTACGTATCGTTATACGTTATATCACATATCTACATATCGTTATATGTTATATCCTATATGTAGATTACGTTATACGTTATATCCTATATGTAGGTATCGTTATACGTCATATCCTACATCTACATATCGTTATACGTTATATCCTATAAGTAGATATCGTTATACGTTATATCCTATATTTACAAATCGTTATACATTATATCCTATATCTACGTATCGTTATACGTTATATCCTATATCTACATATCGTTATACGTTATATCCTATATCTTCATATCGTTATACGTTATATCCTATATCTTCATATCGTTATACGTTATATCCCATATGTAGATAACGTTATACGTTATATCCTATATCTACATATCGTTATACGTTATATCCTATATCTTCATATCGTTATACGTTATATCCTATATGTAGAAAACGTTATACGTTATATCCTATATGTAGATATCGTTATACGTTATATCCTATATCTACGTATCGTTATACGTTATATCCTATATCTACATATCGTTATACGTTATATCCTATATCTTCATATCGTTATACGTTATATCCTATATCTACGTATCGTTATACATTATATCCTATATATGCATATCGTAATACGTTATATCCTATGTGTAGATAACGTTATACGTTTTATCCTATATGTAGATATCGTTATACGTCATATCATATATCTACGTATCGTTATAAGTTATATCCTATATCTTCATATCGTTATACGTTATATCCCATATGTAGATAACGTTATACGTTATATCCTATATCTACATATCGATATACGTTATATCCCATATCTTCATATCGTTATACGTTACATCCTATGTGTAGATATCGTTATACGTTATATCCTATATCTACATATCGTTATACGTTATATCCTATATGTAGATAACGTTTTACGTTATATCCTATATCTACGTATCGTTATACGTTATATCCCATATCTACGTAACGCTATACGTTATATCCTATATGTAGATATCGTTTTTCGTTATATCCTATATCTGCATATCGTTACACGTTATATCCTATATCTACATATCGTTATACGTTATATCCTATATGTAGATAACGTTATACGTTATATCCTATATGTAGATATCGTTATAAGTTATATCCTATATCTACGTATCGTTATACGTTATATCCTATATATAGATAACGTTTTACGTTATATCCTATATCTACGTATCGTTATAAGTTATATCCTACATCTACATATCGTTATACGTTATATCCTATATGTAGATATCGTTATACGTTATATCCTATATCTACATATCGTTATACGTTATATCGTATATGTAGATATCGTTATACGTTATATCCTACATCTACATATCGTTATCCGATATATCCTATATCTGCATATCGTTATACGTTACATCCTATATCTACATATCGTTATACGTTATATCCTATATGTAGATATCGTTACACGTTATATCCTATATCTACATACCGTTATACGTATATCCTATATCTACATATCGTTATACGTTATATCCTATATATATACGTATCGTTATACGTTATATCCTATATCTGCATATCGTTATACGTTATATCCTATGTGTAGATAACGTTATACGTTATATCCTATATGTAGATATCGTTATACGACATATCCTATATCTACGTATCGTTATACGTTATATCCTATATCTACGTATCTTTATACGTTATATCCTACGTCCACAATTTGTTATACGTTATATCCTATATCTACGTATCGTTATACGTTATATCCTATATGTAGATATCGTTATACGTTGTATCCTATATCTACGTATCATTATACATTATATCCTATATCTGCATATGGTTATACGTTATATCCTATATCTACATATCGTTATACGTTATATCCTATATATAGATAACGTTTTACGTTATATCCTATATCTACGTATCGTTATAAGTTATATCCTACATCTACATATCGTTATACGTTATATCCTATATGTAGATATCGTTATACGTCATATCCTATATCTACATATCTTTATACGTTATATCCTATATGTAGATATCGTTATACGTTATATCCTATATCTACGTATCGTTATACGTTATATCCTATATGTAGATTACGTTATACGTTATATCCTATATGTAGGTATCGTTATACGTCATATCCTACATCTACATATCGTTATACGTTATATCCTATAAGTAGATATCGTTATACGTTATATCCTATATCTACGTACCGTTATAAGTTATATCCTACATCTACATATCGTTATACGTTATATCCTATATCTACATATCGTTATACGTTATATCCTATATATATACGTATCGTTATACGTTATATCCTATATCTGCATATCGTTATACGTTATATCCTATGTGTAGATAACGTTATACGTTATATCCTATATGTAGATATCGTTATACGACATATCCTATATCTACGTATCGTTATACGTTATATCCTATATCTACGTATCTTTATACGTTATATCCTACGTCCACAATTTGTTATACGTTATATCCTATATCTACATATCGTTATACGTTATATCCTATATGTAGATATCGTTATACGTTGTATCCTATATCTACGTATCATTATACATTATATCCTATATCTGCATATGGTTATACGTTATATCCTATATCTACATATCGTTATACGTTATATCCTATATATAGATAACGTTTTACGTTATATCCTATATCTACGTATCGTTATAAGTTATATCCTACATCTACATATCGTTATATGTTATATCCTATATGTAGATATCGTTACACGTTATATCCTATATCTACGTATCGTTATACGTTATATCCTATATCTACGTATCTTTATACGTTATATCCTACGTCCACAATTTGTTATACGTTATATCCTATATCTACATATCGTTATACGTTATATCCTATATGTAGATATCGTTATACGTTGTATCCTATATCTACGTATCATTATACATTATATCCTATATCTGCATATGGTTATACGTTATATCCTATATCTACATATCGTTATACGTTATATCCTATATATAGATAACGTTTTACGTTATATCCTATATCTACGTATCGTTATAAGTTATATCCTACATCTACATATCGTTATACGTTATATCCTATATGTAGATATCGTTATACGTCATATCCTATATCTACATATCTTTATACGTTATATCCTATATGTAGATATCGTTATACGTTATATCCTATATCTACGTATCGTTATACGTTATATCCTATATGTGGATTACGTTATACGTTATATCCTATATGTAGATTACGTTATACGTTATATCCTATATGTAGGTATCGTTATACGTTATATCCTATATCTACATATCGTTATACGTTTCTATCCTATATCTACATATCGTTATACGTTATATCCTATATCTAGATATCGTTATACATTATATCCAGTATCTACGTATCGTTATACGTCATATCCTACATCTACATATCGTTATACGTTATATCCTATAAGTAGATATCGTTATACGTTATATCCTATATCTACGTATCGTTATACGTTATATCACATATCTACATATCGTTATACGTTATATCCTATATGTAGATTACGTTATACGTTATATCCTATATGTAGGTATCGTTATACGTCATATCCTACATCTACATATCGTTATACGTTATATCCTATAAGTAGATATCGTTATACGTTATATCCTATATTTACAAATCGTTATACATTATATCCTATATCTACGTATCGTTATACGTTATATCCTATATCTACATATCGTTATACGTTATATCCTATATCTTCATATCGTTATACGTTATATCCTATATCTTCATATCGTTATACGTTATATCCCATATGTAGATAACGTTATACGTTATATCCCATATGTAGATAACGTTATACGTTATATCCTATATCTACATATGGTTATACGTTATATCCTATATCTTCATATCGTTATACGTTATATCCTATATGTAGATAACGTTATACGTTATATCCTATATGTAGATATCGTTATACGTTATATCCTATATCTACGTATCGTTATACGTTATATCCTATATCTACATATCGTTATACGTTATATCCTATATCTTCATATCGTTATACGTTATATCCTATATCTACGTATCGTTATACATTATATCCTATATATGCATATCGTAATACGTTATATCCTATGTGTAGATAACGTTATACGTTTTATCCTATATGTAGATATCGTTATACGTCATATCATATATCTACGTATCGTTATAAGTTATATCCTATATCTTCATATCGTTATACGTTATATCCCATATGTAGATAACGTTATACGTTATATCCTATATCTACATATCGATATACGTTATATCCCATATCTTCATATCGTTATACGTTACATCCTATGTGTAGATATCGTTATACGTTATATCCTATATCTACATATCGTTATACGTTATATCCTATATGTAGATAACGTTTTACGTTATATCCTATATCTACGTATCGTTATACGTTATATCCCATATCTACGTAACGCTATACGTTATATCCTATATGTAGATATCGTTTTTCGTTATATCCTATATCTGCATATCGTTACACGTTATATCCTATATCTACATATCGTTATACGTTATATCCTATATGTAGATAACGTTATACGTTATATCCTATATGTAGATATCGTTATAAGTTATATCCTATATCTACGTATCGTTATACGTTATATCCTATATATAGATAACGTTTTACGTTATATCCTATATCTACGTATCGTTATAAGTTATATCCTACATCTACATATCGTTATACGTTATATCCTATATGTAGATATCGTTATACGTTATATCCTATATCTACATATCGTTATACGTTATATCGTATATGTAGATATCGTTATACGTTATATCCTACATCTACATATCGTTATCCGATATATCCTATATCTGCATATCGTTATACGTTATATCCTATGTGTAGATAACGTTATACGTTATATCCTATATGTAGATATCGTTATACGACATATCCTATATCTACGTATCGTTATACGTTATATCCTATATCTACGTATCTTTATACGTTATATCCTACGTCCACAATTTGTTATACGTTATATCCTATATCTACATATCGTTATACGTTATATCCTATATGTAGATATCGTTATACGTTGTATCCTATATCTACGTATCATTATACATTATATCCTATATCTACATATCGTTATACGTTATATCCTATATCTAGATATCGTTATACATTATATCCAGTATCTACGTATCGTTATACGTCATATCCTACATCTACATATCGTTATACGTTATATCCTATAAGTAGATATCGTTATACGTTATATCCTATATCTACGTATCGTTATACGTTATATCACATATCTACATATCGTTATACGTTATATCCTATATGTAGATTACGTTATACGTTATATCCTATATGTAGGTATCGTTATACGTCATATCCTACATCTACATATCGTTATACGTTATATCCTATAAGTAGATATCGTTATACGTTATATCCTATATTTACAAATCGTTATACATTATATCCTATATCTACGTATCGTTATACGTTATATCCTATATCTACATATCGTTATACGTTATATCCTATATCTTCATATCGTTATACGTTATATCCTATATCTTCATATCGTTATACGTTATATCCCATATGTAGATAACGTTATACGTTATATCCTATATCTACATATCGTTATACGTTATATCCTATATCTTCATATCGTTATACGTTATATCCTATATGTAGATAACGTTATACGTTATATCCTATATGTAGATATCGTTATACGTTATATCCTATATCTACGTATCGTTATACGTTATATCCTATATCTACATATCGTTATACGTTATATCCTATATCTTCATATCGTTATACGTTATATCCTATATCTACGTATCGTTATACATTATATCCTATATATGCATATCGTAATACGTTATATCCTATGTGTAGATAACGTTATACGTTTTATCCTATATGTAGATATCGTTATACGTCATATCATATATCTACGTATCGTTATAAGTTATATCCTATATCTTCATATCGTTATACGTTATATCCCATATGTAGATAACGTTATACGTTATATCCTATATCTACATATCGATATACGTTATATCCCATATCTTCATATCGTTATACGTTACATCCTATGTGTAGATATCGTTATACGTTATATCCTATATCTACATATCGTTATACGTTATATCCTATATGTAGATAACGTTTTACGTTATATCCTATATCTACGTATCGTTATACGTTATATCCCATATCTACGTAACGCTATACGTTATATCCTATATGTAGATATCGTTTTTCGTTATATCCTATATCTGCATATCGTTACACGTTATATCCTATATCTACATATCGTTATACGTTATATCCTATATGTAGATAACGTTATACGTTATATCCTATATGTAGATATCGTTATAAGTTATATCCTATATCTACGTATCGTTATACGTTATATCCTATATATAGATAACGTTTTACGTTATATCCTATATCTACGTATCGTTATAAGTTATATCCTACATCTACATATCGTTATACGTTATATCCTATATGTAGATATCGTTATACGTTATATCCTATATCTACATATCGTTATACGTTATATCGTATATGTAGATATCGTTATACGTTATATCCTACATCTACATATCGTTATCCGATATATCCTATATCTGCATATCGTTATACGTTACATCCTATATCTACATATCGTTATACGTTATATCCTATATGTAGATATCGTTACACGTTATATCCTATATCTACATACCGTTATACGTATATCCTATATCTACATATCGTTATACGTTATATCCTATATATATACGTATCGTTATACGTTATATCCTATATCTGCATATCGTTATACGTTATATCCTATGTGTAGATAACGTTATACGTTTTATCCTATATGTAGATATCGTTATACGACATATCCTATATCTACGTATCGTTATACGTTATATCCTATATCTACGTATCTTTATACGTTATATCCTACGTCCACAATTTGTTATACGTTATATCCTATATCTGCATATGGTTATACGTTATATCCTATATCTACATATCGTTATACGTTATATCCTATATATAGATAACGTTTTACGTTATATCCTATATCTACGTATCGTTATAAGTTATATCCTACATCTACATATCGTTATACGTTATATCCTATATGTAGATATCGTTATACGTCATATCCTATATCTACATATCTTTATACGTTATATCCTATATGTAGATATCGTTATACGTTATATCCTATATGTAGATATCGTTATACGTCATATCCTATATCTACATATCTTTATACGTTATATCCTATATGTAGATATCGTTATCTGTTATATCCTATATCTACGTATCGTTATACGTTATATCCTATATGTAGATTACGTTATACGTTATATCCTATATGTAGGTATCGTTATACGTCATATCCTACATCTACATATCGTTATACGTTATATCCTATAAGTAGATATCGTTATACGTTATATCCTATATCTACGTACCGTTATAAGTTATATCCTACATCTACATATCGTTATACGTTATATCCTATATCTACATATCGTTATACGTTATATCCTATATATATACGTATCGTTATACGTTATATCCTATATCTGCATATCGTTATACGTTATATCCTATGTGTAGATAACGTTATACGTTATATCCTATATGTAGATATCGTTATACGACATATCCTATATCTACGTATCGTTATACGTTATATCCTATATCTACGTATCTTTATACGTTATATCCTACGTCCACAATTTGTTATACGTTATATCCTATATCTACATATCGTTATACGTTATATCCTATATGTAGATATCGTTATACGTTGTATCCTATATCTACGTATCATTATACATTATATCCTATATCTGCATATGGTTATACGTTATATCCTATATCTACATATCGTTATACGTTATATCCTATATATAGATAACGTTTTACGTTATATCCTATATCTACGTATCGTTATAAGTTATATCCTACATCTACATATCGTTATATGTTATATCCTATATGTAGATATCGTTACACGTTATATCCTATATCTACATATCGTTATACGTTATATCCTATATGTAGATAACGTTATACGTTAAATCCTATATGTAGATATCGTTATAAGTTATATCCTATATCTACGTATCGTTATACGTTATATACTATATATAGATAACGTTTTACGTTATATCCTATATCTACGTATCGTTATAAGTTATATCCTACATCTACATATCGTTATACGTTATATCCTATATGTAGATATCGTTATACGTTATATCCTATATCTACATATCGTTATACGTTATATCGTATATGTAGATATCGATATACGTTATATCCTATATCTACGTATCGTTATACGTTATATCACATATCTATATATCGTTATACGTTATATCCTATATCTACATATCGTTATACGTTATATCCTACATCTACATATCGTTATACGTTATATCCTACATCTACATATCGTTATCCGATATATCCTATATCTGCATATCGTTATACGTTACATCCTATATCTACATATCGTTATACGTTATATCCTATATGTAGATATCGTTACACGTTATATCCTATATCTACATACCGTTATACGTTATATCCTATATCTACATATCGTTATACGTTATATCGTATATGTAGATATCGATATACGTTATATCCTATATATATACGTATCATTATACATTATATCCTATATCTGCATATGGTTATACGTTATATCCTATATCTACATATCGTTATACGTTATATCCTATATATAGATAACGTTTTACGTTATATCCTATATCTACGTATCGTTATAAGTTATATCCTACACATACATATCGTTATACGTTATATCCTATATGTAGATATCGTTATACGTTATATCCTATATCTACATATCTTTATACGTTATATCCTATATGTAGATATCGTTATACGTTATATCCTATATCTACGTATCGTTATACGTTATATCCTATATGTAGATATCGTTATACGTTATATCCTATATCTACGTATCGTTATACGTTATATCCTATATCTACATATCGTTATACGTTATATCCTATATCTTCATATCGTTATACGTTATATCCTATATCTACGTATCGTTATACATTATATCCTATATATGCATATCGTAATACGTTATATCCTATGTGTAGATAACGTTATACGTTTTATCCTATATGTAGATATCGTTATACGTCATATCATATATCTACGTATCGTTATAAGTTATATCCTATATCTTCATATCGTTATACGTTATATCCCATATGTAGATAACGTTATACGTTATATCCTATATCTACATATCGATATACGTTATATCCCATATCTTCATATCGTTATACGTTACATCCTATGTGTAGATATCGTTATACGTTATATCCTATATCTACATATCGTTATACGTTATATCCTATATGTTGATAATGTTTTACGTTATATCCTATATCTACGTATCGTTATACGTTATATAAAATATCTGCATATCGTTATACGTTATATCCTATATCTACGTATCTTTATACGTTATATCCTACGTCCACAATTTGTTATACGTTATATCCTATATCTACATATCGTTATACGTTATATCCTATATGTAGATATCGTTATACGTTGTATCCTATATCTACGTATCATTATACATTATATCCTATATCTGCATATGGTTATACGTTATATCCTATATCTACATATCGTTATACGTTATATCCTATATGTAGATTACGTTATACGTTATATCCTATATGTAGGTATCGTTATACGTCATATCCTACATCTACATATCGTTATACGTTATATCCTATAAGTAGATATCGTTATACGTTATATCCTATATTTACAAATCGTTATACATTATATCCTATATCTACGTATCGTTATACGTTATATCCTATATCTACATATCGTTATACGTTATATCCTATATCTTCATATCGTTATACGTTATATCCTATATCTTCATAGCGTTATACGTTATATCCCATATGTAGATAACGTTATACGTTATATCCTATATCTACGTATCGTTATACGTTATATCCTATATGTAGATTACGTTATACGTTATATCCTATATGTAGATTACGTTATACGTTATATCCTATATGTAGGTATCGTTATACGTTATATCCTATATCTACATATCGTTATACGTTTCTATCCTATATCTACATATCGTTATACGTTATATACTATATCTAGATATCGTTATACATTATATCCAATATCTACGTATCGTTATACGTCATATCCTACATCTACATATCGTTATACGTTATATCCTATAAGTAGATATCGTTATACGTTATATCCTATATCTACGTATCGTTATACGTTATATCACATATCTACATATCGTTATACGTTATATCCTATATGTAGATTACGTTATACGTTATATCCTATATGTAGGTATCGTTATACGTTATATCCTATATCTACATATCGTTATACGTTTCTATCCTATATCTACATATCGTTATACGTTATATCCTATATCTAGATATCGTTATACATTATATCCGATATCTACGTATCGTTATACGTCATATCCTACATCTACATATCGTTATACGTTATATCCTATAAGTAGATATCGTTATACGTTATATCCTATATCTACGTATCGTTATACGTTATATCACATATCTACATATCGTTATACGTTATATCCTATATGTAGATATCGTTATACGTCATATCCTATATCTACATATCTTTATACGTTATATCCTATATGTAGATATCGTTATACGTTATATCCTATATCTACGTATCGTTATACGTTATATCCTATATGTAGATTACGTTATACGTTATATCCTATATGTAGGTATCGTTATACGTCATATCCTACATCTACATATCGTTATACGTTATATCCTATAAGTAGATATCGTTATACGTTATATCCTATATCTACGTACCGTTATAAGTTATATCCTACATCTACATATCGTTATACGTTATATCCTATATCTACATATCGTTATACGTTATATCCTATATATATACGTATCGTTATACGTTATATCCTATATCTGCATATCGTTATACGTTATATCCTATGTGTAGATAACGTTATACGTTATATCCTATATGTAGATATCGTTATACGACATATCCTATATCTACGTATCGTTATACGTTATATCCTATATCTACGTATCTTTATACGTTATATCCTACGTCCACAATTTGTTATACGTTATATCCTATATCTACATATCGTTATACGTTATATCCTATATGTAGATATCGTTATACGTTGTATCCTATATCTACGTATCATTATACATTATATCCTATATCTGCATATGGTTATACGTTATATCCTATATCTACATATCGTTATACGTTATATCCTATATATAGATAACGTTTTACGTTATATCCTATATCTACGTATCGTTATAAGTTATATCCTACATCTACATATCGTTATATGTTATATCCTATATGTAGATATCGTTACACGTTATATCCTATATCTACATATCGTTATACGTTATATCCTATATGTAGATAACGTTATACGTTAAATCCTATATGTAGATATCGTTATAAGTTATATCCTATATCTACGTATCGTTATACGTTATATACTATATATAGATAACGTTTTACGTTATATCCTATATCTACGTGTCGTTATAAGTTATATCCTACATCTACATATCGTTATACGTTATATCCTATATGTAGATATCGTTATACGTTATATCCTATATCTACATATCGTTATACGTTATATCGTATATGTAGATATCGATATACGTTATATCCTATATCTACGTATCGTTATACGTTATATCACATATCTATATATCGTTATACGTTATATCCTATATCTACATATCGTTATACGTTATATCCTACATCTACATATCGTTATACGTTATATCCTACATCTACATATCGTTATCCGATATATCCTATATCTGCATATCGTTATACGTTACATCCTATATCTACATATCGTTATACGTTATATCCTATATGTAGATATCGTTACACGTTATATCCTATATCTACATACCGTTATACGTTATATCCTATATCTACATATCGTTATACGTTATATCGTATATGTAGATATCGATATACGTTATATCCTATATATATACGTATCATTATACATTATATCCTATATCTGCATATGGTTATACGTTATATCCTATATCTACATATCGTTATACGTTATATCCTATATATAGATAACGTTTTACGTTATATCCTATATCTACGTATCGTTATAAGTTATATCCTACACATACATATCGTTATACGTTATATCCTATATGTAGATATCGTTATACGTTATATCCTATATCTACATATCTTTATACGTTATATCCTATATGTAGATATCGTTATACGTTATATCCTATATCTACGTATCGTTATACGTTATATCCTATATGTAGATATCGTTATACGTTATATCCTATATCTACGTATCGTTATACGTTATATCCTATATCTACATATCGTTATACGTTATATCCTATATCTTCATATCGTTATACGTTATATCCTATATCTACGTATCGTTATACATTATATCCTATATATGCATATCGTAATACGTTATATCCTATGTGTAGATAACGTTATACGTTTTATCCTATATGTAGATATCGTTATACGTCATATCATATATCTACGTATCGTTATAAGTTATATCCTATATCTTCATATCGTTATACGTTATATCCCATATGTAGATAACGTTATACGTTATATCCTATATCTACATATCGATATACGTTATATCCCATATCTTCATATCGTTATACGTTACATCCTATGTGTAGATATCGTTATACGTTATATCCTATATCTACATATCGTTATACGTTATATCCTATATGTTGATAATGTTTTACGTTATATCCTATATCTACGTATCTTTATACGTTATATCCTACGTCCACAATTTGTTATACGTTATATCCTATATCTACATATCGTTATACGTTATATCCTATATGTAGATATCGTTATACGTTGTATCCTATATCTACGTATCATTATACATTATATCCTATATCTGCATATGGTTATACGTTATATCCTATATCTACATATCGTTATACGTTATATCCTATATGTAGATTACGTTATACGTTATATCCTATATGTAGGTATCGTTATACGTCATATCCTACATCTACATATCGTTATACGTTATATCCTATAAGTAGATATCGTTATACGTTATATCCTATATTTACAAATCGTTATACATTATATCCTATATCTACGTATCGTTATACGTTATATCCTATATCTACATATCGTTATACGTTATATCCTATATCTTCATATCGTTATACGTTATATCCTATATCTTCATATCGTTATACGTTATATCCCATATGTAGATAACGTTATACGTTATATCCTATATCTACGTATCGTTATACGTTATATCCTATATGTAGATTACGTTATACGTTATATCCTATATGTAGATTACGTTATACGTTATATCCTATATGTAGGTATCGTTATACGTTATATCCTATATCTACATATCGTTATACGTTTCTATCCTATATCTACATATCGTTATACGTTATATACTATATCTAGATATCGTTATACATTATATCCAATATCTACGTATCGTTATACGTCATATCCTACATCTACATATCGTTATACGTTATATCCTATAAGTAGATATCGTTATACGTTATATCCTATATCTACGTATCGTTAAACGTTATATCACATATCTACATATCGTTATACGTTATATCCTATATGTAGATTACGTTATACGTTATATCCTATATGTAGGTATCGTTATACGTTATATCCTATATCTACATATCGTTATACGTTTCTATCCTATATCTACATATCGTTATACGTTATATCCTATATCTAGATATCGTTATACATTATATCCGATATCTACGTATCGTTATACGTCATATCCTACATCTACATATCGTTATACGTTATATCCTATAAGTAGATATCGTTATACGTTATATCCTATATCTACGTATCGTTATACGTTATATCACATATCTACATATCGTTATACGTTATATCCTATATGTAGATTACGTTATACGTTATATCCTATATGTAGGTATCGTTATACGTCATATCCTACATCTACATATCGTTATACGTTATATCCTATAAGTAGATATCGTTATACGTTATATCCTATATCTACGTATCGTTATAAGTTATATCCTACATCTACATATCGTTATACGTTATATCCTATATGTAGATAACGTTATACGTAATATCCTATATGTAGATATCGTTATACGTTATATCACATATCTACATATCGTTATACGTTATATCCTATATGTAGATTACGTTATACGTTATATCCTATATGTAGGTATCGTTATACGTTATATCCTACATCTACGTATCGTTATACGTTATATCCTATATGTAGATAACGTTTTACCTTATATCCTATATATACGTATCGTTATACGTTATATCCTATATGCAGATATCGTTATACGTTATATCCTATATGTAGATATCGTTATACGTTATATCCTATATCTACGTATCGTCATACTTTATATCCTATATGTAGATATCGTTTTTCGTGATATCCTACATCTACATATCGTTATACGTTATATCCTATATGTAGATATCGTTATACGTTATATCCTATATCTACATATCGTTATACGTTATATCGTATATGTAGATATCGTTATACGTTATATCCTATATCTACATATCGTTATACGTTATATCCTATATGTAGATAACGTTTTACGTTATATCCTATATCTGCATATCGTTATACGTTATATCCTATATGTAGATAACGTTTTACTTTATATCCTATATCTACGTATCGTTATACGTTATATCCTATAAGTAGATATCGTTATACGTTATATCCTATATCTACGTATCGTTATACGTTATATCACATATCTACATATCGTTATACGTTATATCCTATATGTAGATTACGTTATACGTTATATCCTATATGTAGGTATCGTTATACGTTATATCCTATATCTACATATCGTTATACGTTTCTATCCTATATCTACATATCGTTATACGTTATATCCTATATCTAGATATCGTTATACATTATATCCGATATCTACGTATCGTTATACGTCATATCCTACATCTACATATCGTTATACGTTATATCCTATAAGTAGATATCGTTATACGTTATATCCTATATCTACGTATCGTTATACGTTATATCACATATCTACATATCGTTATACGTTATATCCTATATCTAGATATCGTTATACATTATATCCGATATCTACGTATCGTTATACGTCATATCCTACATCTACATATCGTTATACGTTATATCCTATAAGTAGATATCGTTATACGTTATATCCTATATCTACGTATCGTTATACGTTATATCACATATCTACATATCGTTATACGTAATATCCTATATGTAGATATCGTTATACGTTATATCACATATCTACATATCGTTATACGTTATATCCTATAAGTAGATATCGTTATACGTTATATCCTATATCTACGTATCGTTATAAGTTATATCCTACATCTACATATCGTTATACGTTATATCCTATATGTAGATAACGTTATACGTTATATCCTATATGTAGATATCGTTATACGTTATATCACATATCTACATATCGTTATACGTTATATCCTATATGTAGATTACGTTATACGTTATATCCTATATGTAGGTATCGTTATACGTTATATCCTACATCTACGTATCGTTATACGTTATATCCTATATGTAGATAACGTTTTACCTTATATCCTATATATACGTATCGTTATACGTTATATCCTATATGCAGATATCGTTATACGTTATATCCTATATGTAGATATCGTTATACGTTATATCCTATATCTACATATCGTTATACGTTATATCCTATATATAGATAACGTTTTACGTTATATCCTATATCTACGTATCGTTATAAGTTATATCCTACATCTACATATCGTTATATGTTATATCCTACACATACATATCGTTATACGTTATATCCTATATGTAGATATCGTTATACGTTATATCCTATATCTACATATCGTTATACGTTATATCGTATATGTAGATATCGATATACGTTATATCCTATATATATACGTATCATTATACATTATATCCTATATCTGCATATGGTTATACGTTATATCCTATATCTACATATCGTTATACGTTATATCCTATATATAGATAACGTTTTACGTTATATCCTATATCTACGTATCGTTATAAGTTATATCCTACACATACATATCGTTATACGTTATATCCTATATGTAGATATCGTTATACGTTATATCCTATATCTACATATCTTTATACGTTATATCCTATATGTAGATATCGTTATACGTTATATCCTATATCTACGTATCGTTATACGTTATATCCTATAAGTAGATATCGTTATACGTTATATCCTATATCTACGTATCGTTATACGTTATATCACATATCTACATATCGTTATACGTTATATCCTATATGTAGATTACGTTATACGTTATATCCTATATGTAGGTATCGTTATACGTTATATCCTATATCTACATATCGTTATACGTTTCTATCCTATATCTACATATCGTTATACGTTATATCCTATATCTAGATATCGTTATACATTATATCCGATATCTACGTATCGTTATACGTCATATCCTACATCTACATATCGTTATACGTTATATCCTATAAGTAGATATCGTTATACGTTATATCCTATATCTACGTATCGTTATACGTTATATCACATATCTACATATCGTTATACGTTATATCCTATATGTAGATTACGTTATACGTTATATCCTATATGTAGGTATCGTTATACGTTATATCCTATATCTACATATCGTTATACGTTATATCCTATATGTAGATATCGTTATACGTTATATCCTATATCTACGTATCGTTATAAGTTATATCCTACATCTACATATCGTTATACGTTATATCCTATATGTAGATAACGTTATACGTTATATCCTATATGTAGATATCGTTATACGTTATATCACATATCTACATATCGTTATACGTTATATCCTATATGTAGATTACGTTATACGTTATATCCTATATGTAGGTATCGTTATACGTTATATCCTACATCTACGTATCGTTATACGTTATATCCTATATGTAGATAACGTTATACGTTATATCCTATATATACGTATCGTTATACGTTATATCCTATATGCAGATATCGTTATACGTTATATCCTATATGTAGATATCGTTATACGTTATATCCTATATCTACGTATCGTCATACTTTATATCCTATATGTAGATATCGTTTTTCGTGATATCCTACATCTACATATCGTTATACGTTATATCCTATATGTAGATATCGTTATACGTTATATCCTATATCTACATATCGTTATACGTTATATCGTATATGTAGATATCGTTATACGTTATATCCTATATCTACATATCGTTATACGTTATATCCTATATGTAGATAACGTTTTACGTTATATCCTATATCTGCATATCGTTATACGTTATATCCTATATGTAGATAACGTTTTACTTTATATCCTATATCTACGTATCGTTATACGTTATATCCTATATGTAGATATCGTTATACGTTATATCCTATATCTACGTATCGTTATACGTTATATCACATATCTACATATCGTTATACGTTATATCCTATATGTAGATATCGTTATACGTTATATCCTATATGTAGGTATCGTTATACGTTATATCCTATATCTACATATCGTTATACGTTTCTATCCTATATCTACATATCGTTATACGTTATATCCTATATCTAGATATCGTTATACATTATATCCGATATCTACGTATCGTTATACGTCATATCCTACATCTACATATCGTTATACGTTATATCCTATAAGTAGATATCGTTATACGTTATATCCTATATCTACGTATCGTTATACGTTATATCACATATCTACATATCGTTATACGTTATATCCTATATGTAGATTACGTTATACGTTATATCCTATATGTAGGTATCGTTATACGTCATATCCTACATCTACATATCGTTATACGTTATATCCTATAAGTAGATATCGTTATACGTTATATCCTATATCTACGTATCGTTATAAGTTATATCCTACATCTACATATCGTTATACGTTATATCCTATATGTAGATAACGTTATACGTTATATCCTATATGTAGATATCGTTATACGTTATATCACATATCTACATATCGTTATACGTTATATCCTATATGTAGATTACGTTATACGTTATATCCTATATGTAGGTATCGTTATACGTTATATCCTACATCTACGTATCGTTATACGTTATATCCTATATGTAGATAACGTTTTACCTTATATCCTATATATACGTATCGTTATACGTTATATCCTATATGCAGATATCGTTATACGTTATATCCTATATGTAGATATCGTTATACGTTATATCCTATATCTAAATATCGTTATACGTTATATCCTATATATAGATAACGTTTTACGTTATATCCTATATCTACGTATCGTTATAAGTTATATCCTACATCTACATATCGTTATATGTTATATCCTATATGTAGATATCGTTACACGTTATATCCTATATCTACATATCGTTATACGTTATATCCTATATGTAGATAACGTTATACGTTAAATCCTATATGTAGATATCGTTATAAGTTATATCCTATATCTACGTATCGTTATACGTTATATACTATATATAGATAACGTTTTACGTTATATCCTATATCTACGTATCGTTATAAGTTATATCCTACATCTACATATCGTTATACGTTATATCCTATATGTAGATATCGTTATACGTTATATCCTATATCTACATATCGTTATACGTTATATCGTATATGTAGATATCGATATACGTTATATCCTATATCTACGTATCGTTATACGTTATATCACATATCTATATATCGTTATACGTTATATCCTATATCTACATATCGTTATACGTTATATCCTACATCTACATATCGTTATACGTTATATCCTACATCTACATATCGTTATCCGATATATCCTATATCTGCATATCGTTATACGTTACATCCTATATCTACATATCGTTATACGTTATATCCTATATGTAGATATCGTTACACGTTATATCCTATATCTACATACCGTTATACGTTATATCCTATATCTACATATCGTTATACGTTATATCGTATATGTAGATATCGATATACGTTATATCCTATATATATACGTATCATTATACATTATATCCTATATCTGCATATGGTTATACGTTATATCCTATATCTACATATCGTTATACGTTATATCCTATATATAGATAACGTTTTACGTTATATCCTATATCTACGTATCGTTATAAGTTATATCCTACACATACATATCGTTATACGTTATATCCTATATGTAGATATCGTTATACGTTATATCCTATATCTACATATCTTTATACGTTATATCCTATATGTAGATATCGTTATACGTTATATCCTATATCTACGTATCGTTATACGTTATATCCTATATGTAGATATCGTTATACGTTATATCCTATATCTACGTATCGTTATACGTTATATCCTATATCTACATATCGTTATACGTTATATCCTATATCTTCATATCGTTATACATTATATCCAATATCTACGTATCGTTATACGTCATATCCTACATCTACATATCGTTATACGTTATATCCTATAAGTAGATATCGTTATACGTTATATCCTATATCTACGTATCGTTATACGTTATATCACATATCTACATATCGTTATACGTTATATCCTATATGTAGATTACGTTATACGTTATATCCTATATGTAGGTATCGTTATACGTTATATCCTATATCTACATATCGTTATACGTTTCTATCCTATATCTACATATCGTTATACGTTATATCCTATATCTAGATATCGTTATACATTATATCCAATATCTACGTATCGTTATACGTCATATCCTACATCTACATATCGTTATACGTTATATCCTATAAGTAGATATCGTTATACGTTATATCCTATATCTACGTATCGTTATACGTTATATCACATATCTACATATCGTTATACGTTATATCCTATATGTAGATTACGTTATACGTTATATCCTATATGTAGGTATCGTTATACGTCATATCCTACATCTACATATCGTTATACGTTATATCCTATAAGTAGATATCGTTATACGTTATATCCTATATCTACGTATCGTTATAAGTTATATCCTACATCTACATATCGTTATACGTTATATCCTATATGTAGATAACGTTATACGTTATATCCTATATGTAGGTATCGTTATACGTTATATCACATATCTACATATCGTTATACGTTATATCCTATATGTAGATTACGTTATACGTTATATCCTATATGTAGGTATCGTTATACGTTATATCCTATATCTACGTATCGTTATACGTTATATCCTATATGTAGATAACGTTTTACCTTATATCCTATATATACGTATCGTTATACGTTATATCCTATATGCAGATATCGTTATACGTTATATCCTATATGTAGATATCGTTATACGTTATATCCTATATCTACGTATCGTTATACTTTATATCCTATATGTAGATATCGTTTTTCATGATATCCTACATCTACATATCGTTATACGTTATATCCTATATGTAGATATCGTTATACGTTATATCCTATATCTACATATCGTTATACGTTATATCGTATATGTAGATATCGTTATACGTTATATCCTATATCTACATATCGTTATACGTTATATCCTATATGTAGATAACGTTTTACGTTATATCCTATATCTGCATATCGTTATACGTTATATCCTATATGTAGATAACGTTTTACTTTATATCCTATATCTACGTATCGTTATACGTTATATCCTATAAGTAGATATCGTTATACGTTATATCCTATATCTACGTATCGTTATACGTTATATCACATATCTACATATCGTTATACGTTATATCCTATATGTAGATTACGTTATACGTTATATCCTATATGTAGGTATCGTTATACGTTATATCCTATATCTACATATCGTTATACGTTTCTATCCTATATCTACATATCGTTATACGTTATATCCTATATCTAGATATCGTTATACATTATATCCTATATCTACGTATCGTTATACGTCATATCCTACATCTACATATCGTTATACGTTATATCCTATAAGTAGATATCGTTATACGTTATATCCTATATCTACGTATCGTTATACGTTATATCCTATATCTACATATCGTTATACGTTATATCCTATATGTAGATTACGTTATACGTTATATCCTATATGTAGGTATCGTTATACGTCATATCCTACATCTACATATCGTTATACGTTATATCCTATAAGTAGATATCGTTATACGTTATATCCTATATCTACGTATCGTTATAAGTTATATCCTACATCTACATATCGTTATACGTTATATCCTATATGTAGATAACGTTATACGTTATATCCTATATGTAGATATCGTTATACGTTATATCACATATCTACATATCGTTATACGTTATATCCTATATGTAGATTACGTTATACGTTATATCCTATATGTAGGTATCGTTATACGTTATATCCTACATCTACGTATCGTTATACGTTATATCCTATATGTAGATAACGTTTTACCTTATATCCTATATATACGTATCGTTATACGTTATATCCTATATGCAGATATCGTTATACGTTATATCCTATATGTAGATATCGTTATACGTTATATCCTATATCTACATATCGTTATACGTTATATCCTATATATAGATAACGTTTTACGTTATATCCTATATCTACGTATCGTTATAAGTTATATCCTACATCTACATATCGTTATATGTTATATCCTATATGTAGATATCGTTACACGTTATATCCTATATCTACATATCGTTATACGTTATATCCTATATGTAGATAACGTTATACGTTAAATCCTATATGTAGATATCGTTATAAGTTATATCCTATATCTACGTATCGTTATACGTTATATACTATATATAGATAACGTTTTACGTTATATCCTATATCTACGTATCGTTATAAGTTATATCCTACATCTACATATCGTTATACGTTATATCCTATATGTAGATATCGTTATACGTTATATCCTATATCTGCATATCGTTATACGTTATATCGTATATGTAGATATCGATATACGTTATATCCTATATCTACGTATCGTTATACGTTATATCACATATCTATATATCGTTATACGTTATATCCTATATCTACATATCGTTATACGTTATATCCTACATCTACATATCGTTATACGTTATATCCTATATCTACATATCGTTATACGTTATATCGTATATGTAGATATCGATATACGTTATATCCTATATATATACGTATCATTATACATTATATCCTATATCTGCATATGGTTATACGTTATATCCTATATCTACATATCGTTATACGTTATATACTATATATAGATAACGTTTTACGTTATATCCTATATCTACGTATCGTTATAAGTTATATCCTACATCTACATATCGTTATACGTTATATCCTATATGTAGATATCGTTATACGTTATATCCTATATCTACATATCGTTATACGTTATATCGTATATGTAGATATCGATATACGTTATATCCTATATCTACGTATCGTTATACGTTACATCCTATATCTACATATCGTTATACGTTATATCCTATATGTAGATATCGTTACACGTTATATCCTATATCTACATACCGTTATACGTTATATCCTATATCTACATATCGTTATACGTTATATCGTATATGTAGATATCGATATACGTTATATCCTATATATATACGTATCATTATACATTATATCCTATATCTGCATATGGTTATACGTTATATCCTATATCTACATATCGTTATACGTTATATCCTATATATAGATAACGTTTTACGTTATATCCTATATCTACGTATCGTTATAAGTTATATCCTACACATACATATCGTTATACGTTATATCCTATATGTAGATATCGTTATACGTTATATCCTATATCTACATATCTTTATACGTTATATCCTATATGTAGATATCGTTATACGTTATATCCTATATCTACGTATCGTTATACGTTATATCCTATAAGTAGATATCGTTATACGTTATATCCTATATCTACGTATCGTTATACGTTATATCACATATCTACATATCGTTATACGTTATATCCTATATGTAGATTACGTTATACGTTATATCCTATATGTAGATATCGTTATACGTTATATCCTATATCTACATATCGTTATACGTTTCTATCCTATATCTACATATCGTTATACGTTATATCCTATATCTAGATATCGTTATACATTATATCCGATATCTACGTATCGTTATACGTCATATCCTACATCTACATATCGTTATACGTTATATCCTATAAGTAGATATCGTTATACGTTATATCCTATATCTACGTATCGTTATACGTTATATCACATATCTACATATCGTTATACGTTATATCCTATATGTAGATTACGTTATACGTTATATCCTATATGTAGGTATCGTTATACGTCATATCCTACATCTACATATCGTTATACGTTATATCCTATAAGTAGATATCGTTATACGTTATATCCTATATCTACGTATCGTTATAAGTTATATCCTACATCTACATATCGTTATACGTTATATCCTATATGTAGATAACGTTATACGTTATATCCTATATGTAGATATCGTTATACGTTATATCACATATCTACATATCGTTATACGTTATATCCTATATGTAGATTACGTTATACGTTATATCCTATATGTAGGTATCGTTATACGTTATATCCTACATCTACGTATCGTTATACGTTATATCCTATATGTAGATAACGTTTTACCTTATATCCTATATATACGTATCGTTATACGTTATATCCTATATGCAGATATCGTTATACGTTATATCCTATATGTAGATATCGTTATACGTTATATCCTATATCTACGTATCGTCATACTTTATATCCTATATGTAGATATCGTTTTTCGTGATATCCTACATCTACATATCGTTATACGTTATATCCTATATGTAGATATCGTTATACGTTATATCCTATATCTACATATCGTTATACGTTATATCGTATATGTAGATATCGTTATACGTTATATCCTATATCTACATATCGTTATACGTTATATCCTATATGTAGATAACGTTTTACGTTATATCCTATATCTGCATATCGTTATACGTTATATCCTATATGTAGATAACGTTTTACTTTATATCCTATATCTACGTATCGTTATACGTTATATCACATATCTATATATCGTTATACGTTATATCCTATATCTACATATCGTTATACGTTATATCCTACATCTACATATCGTTATACGTTATATCCTATATCTACATATCGTTATACGTTATATCGTATATGTAGATATCGATATACGTTATATCCTATATATATACGTATCATTATACATTATATCCTATATCTGCATATGGTTATACGTTATATCCTATATCTACATATCGTTATACGTTATATACTATATATAGATAACGTTTTACGTTATATCCTATATCTACGTATCGTTATAAGTTATATCCTACATCTACATATCGTTATACGTTATATCCTATATGTAGATATCGTTATACGTTATATCCTATATCTACATATCGTTATACGTTATATCGTATATGTAGATATCGATATACGTTATATCCTATATCTACGTATCGTTATACGTTACATCCTATATCTACATATCGTTATACGTTATATCCTATATGTAGATATCGTTACACGTTATATCCTATATCTACATACCGTTATACGTTATATCCTATATCTACATATCGTTATACGTTATATCGTATATGTAGATATCGATATACGTTATATCCTATATATATACGTATCATTATACATTATATCCTATATCTGCATATGGTTATACGTTATATCCTATATCTACATATCGTTATACGTTATATCCTATATATAGATAACGTTTTACGTTATATCCTATATCTACGTATCGTTATAAGTTATATCCTACACATACATATCGTTATACGTTATATCCTATATGTAGATATCGTTATACGTTATATCCTATATCTACATATCTTTATACGTTATATCCTATATGTAGATATCGTTATACGTTATATCCTATATCTACGTATCGTTATACGTTATATCCTATAAGTAGATATCGTTATACGTTATATCCTATATCTACGTATCGTTATACGTTATATCACATATCTACATATCGTTATACGTTATATCCTATATGTAGATTACGTTATACGTTATATCCTATATGTAGGTATCGTTATACGTTATATCCTATATCTACATATCGTTATACGTTTCTATCCTATATCTACATATCGTTATACGTTATATCCTATATCTAGATATCGTTATACATTATATCCGATATCTACGTATCGTTATACGTCATATCCTACATCTACATATCGTTATACGTTATATCCTATAAGTAGATATCGTTATACGTTATATCCTATATCTACGTATCGTTATACGTTATATCACATATCTACATATCGTTATACGTTATATCCTATATGTAGATTACGTTATACGTTATATCCTATATGTAGGTATCGTTATACGTCATATCCTACATCTACATATCGTTATACGTTATATCCTATAAGTAGATATCGTTATACGTTATATCCTATATCTACGTATCGTTATAAGTTATATCCTACATCTACATATCGTTATACGTTATATCCTATATGTAGATAACGTTATACGTTATATCCTATATGTAGATATCGTTATACGTTATATCACATATCTACATATCGTTATACGTTATATCCTATATGTAGATTACGTTATACGTTATATCCTATATGTAGGTATCGTTATACGTTATATCCTACATCTACGTATCGTTATACGTTATATCCTATATGTAGATAACGTTTTACCTTATATCCTATATCTACGTATCGTTATACGTTATATCCTATATGCAGATATCGTTATACGTTATATCCTATATGTAGATATCGTTATACGTTATATCCTATATCTACGTATCGTCATACTTTATATCCTATATGTAGATATCGTTTTTCGTGATATCCTACATCTACATATCGTTATACGTTATATCCTATATGTAGATATCGTTATACGTTATATCCTATATCTACATATCGTTATACGTTATATCGTATATGTAGATATCGTTATACGTTATATCCTATATCTACATATCGTTATACGTTATATCCTATATGTAGATAACGTTTTACGTTATATCCTATATCTGCATATCGTTATACGTTATATCCTATATGTAGATAACGTTTTACTTTATATCCTATATCTACGTATCGTTATACGTTATATCCTATAAGTAGATATCGTTATACGTTATATCCTATATCTACGTATCGTTATACGTTATATCACATATCTACATATCGTTATACGTTATATCCTATATGTAGATTACGTTATACGTTATATCCTATATGTAGGTATCGTTATACGTTATATCCTATATCTACATATCGTTATACGTTTCTATCCTATATCTACATATCGTTATACGTTATATCCTATATCTAGATATCGTTATACATTATATCCGATATCTACGTATCGTTATACGTCATATCCTACATCTACATATCGTTATACGTTATATCCTATAAGTAGATATCGTTATACGTTATATCCTATATCTACGTATCGTTATACGTTATATCACATATCTACATATCGTTATACGTTATATCCTATATGTAGATTACGTTATACGTTATATCCTATATGTAGGTATCGTTATACGTCATATCCTACATCTACATATCGTTATACGTTATATCCTATAAGTAGATATCGTTATACGTTATATCCTATATCTACGTATCGTTATAAGTTATATCCTACATCTACATATCGTTATACGTTATATCCTATATGTAGATAACGTTATACGTTATATCCTATATGTAGATATCGTTATACGTTATATCACATATCTACATATCGTTATACGTTATATCCTATATGTAGATTACGTTATACGTTATATCCTATATGTAGGTATCGTTATACGTTATATCCTACATCTACGTATCGTTATACGTTATATCCTATATGTAGATAACGTTTTACCTTATATCCTATATATACGTATCGTTATACGTTATATCCTATATGCAGATATCGTTATACGTTATATCCTATATGTAGGTATCGTTATACGTCATATCCTACATCTACATATCGTTATACGTTATATCCTATAAGTAGATATCGTTATACGTTATATCCTATATCTACGTATCGTTATACGTCATATCCTACATCTACATATCGTTATACGTTATATCCTATAAGTAGATATCGTTATACGTTATATCCTATATCTACGTATCGTTATACGTTATATCCTATATGTAGATAACGTTATACGTTAAATCCTATATGTAGATATCGTTATAAGTTATATCCTATATCTACGTATCGTTATACGTTATATACTATATATAGATAACGTTTTACGTTATATCCTATATCTACGTATCGTTATAAGTTATATCCTACATCTACATATCGTTATACGTTATATCCTATATGTAGATATCGTTATACGTTATATCCTATATCTACATATCGTTATACGTTATATCGTATATGTAGATATCGATATACGTTATATCCTATATCTACGTATCGTTATACGTTATATCACATATCTATATATCGTTATACGTTATATCCTATATCTACATATCGTTATACGTTATATCCTACATCTACATATCGTTATACGTTATATCCTACATCTACATATCGTTATCCGATATATCCTATATCTGCATATCGTTATACGTTACATCCTATATCTACATATCGTTATACGTTATATCCTATATGTAGATATCGTTACACGTTATATCCTATATCTACATACCGTTATACGTTATATCCTATATCTACACATCGTTATACGTTATATCGTATATGTAGATATCGATATACGTTATATCCTATATATATACGTATCATTATACATTATATCCTATATCTGCATATGGTTATACGTTATATCCTATATCTACATATCGTTATACGTTATATCCTATATATAGATAACGTTTTACGTTATATCCTATATCTACGTATCGTTATAAGTTATATCCTACACATACATATCGTTATACGTTATATCCTATATGTAGATATCGTTATACGTTATATCCTATATCTACATATCTTTATACGTTATATCCTATATGTAGATATCGTTATACGTTATATCCTATATCTACGTATCGTTATACGTTATATCCTATAAGTAGATATCGTTATACGTTATATCCTATATCTACGTATCGTTATACGTTATATCACATATCTACATATCGTTATACGTTATATCCTATATGTAGATTACGTTATACGTTATATCCTATATGTAGGTATCGTTATACGTTATATCCTATATCTACATATCGTTATACGTTTCTATCCTATATCTACATATCGTTATACGTTATATCCTATATCTAGATATCGTTATACATTATATCCGATATCTACGTATCGTTATACGTCATATCCTACATCTACATATCGTTATACGTTATATCCTATAAGTAGATATCGTTATACGTTATATCCTATATCTACGTATCGTTATACGTTATATCACATATCTACATATCGTTATACGTTATATCCTATATGTAGATTACGTTATACGTTATATCCTATATGTAGGTATCGTTATACGTCATATCCTACATCTACATATCGTTATACGTTATATCCTATAAGTAGATATCGTTATACGTTATATCCTATATCTACGTATCGTTATAAGTTATATCCTACATCTACATATCGTTATACGTTATATCCTATATGTAGATAACGTTATACGTTATATCCTATATGTAGATATCGTTATACGTTATATCACATATCTACATATCGTTATACGTTATATCCTATATGTAGATTACGTTATACGTTATATCCTATATGTAGGTATCGTTATACGTTATATCCTACATCTACGTATCGTTATACGTTATATCCTATATGTAGATAACGTTTTACCTTATATCCTATATATACGTATCGTTATACGTTATATCCTATATGCAGATATCGTTATACGTTATATCCTATATGCAGATATCGTTATACGTTATATCCTATATCTACATATCGTTATACGTTATATCCTATATATAGATAACGTTTTACGTTATATCCTATATCTACGTATCGTTATAAGTTATATCCTACATCTACATATCGTTATATGTTATATCCTATATGTAGATATCGTTACACGTTATATCCTATATCTACATATCGTTATACGTTATATCCTATATGTAGATAACGTTATACGTTAAATCCTATATGTAGATATCGTTATAAGTTATATCCTATATCTACGTATCGTTATACGTTATATACTATATATAGATAACGTTTTACGTTATATCCTATATCTACGTATCGTTATAAGTTATATCCTACATCTACATATCGTTATACGTTATATCCTATATGTAGATATCGTTATACGTTATATCCTATATCTACATATCGTTATACGTTATATCGTATATGTAGATATCGATATACGTTATATCCTATATCTACGTATCGTTATACGTTATATCACATATCTATATATCGTTATACGTTATATCCTATATCTACATATCGTTATACGTTATATCCTACATCTACATATCGTTATACGTTATATCCTACATCTACATATCGTTATCCGATATATCCTATATCTGCATATCGTTATACGTTACATCCTATATCTACATATCGTTATACGTTATATCCTATATGTAGATATCGTTACACGTTATATCCTATATCTACATACCGTTATACGTTATATCCTATATCTACATATCGTTATACGTTATATCGTATATGTAGATATCGATATACGTTATATCCTATATATATACGTATCATTATACATTATATCCTATATCTGCATATGGTTATACGTTATATCCTATATCTACATATCGTTATACGTTATATCCTATATATAGATAACGTTTTACGTTATATCCTATATCTACGTATCGTTATAAGTTATATCCTACACATACATATCGTTATACGTTATATCCTATATGTAGATATCGTTATACGTTATATCCTATATCTACATATCTTTATACGTTATATCCTATATGTAGATATCGTTATACGTTATATCCTATATCTACGTATCGTTATACGTTATATCCTATATGTAGATATCGTTATACGTTATATCCTATATCTACGTATCGTTATACGTTATATCCTATATCTACATATCGTTATACGTTATATCCTATATCTTCATATCGTTATACATTATATCCAATATCTACGTATCGTTATACGTCATATCCTACATCTACATATCGTTATACGTTATATCCTATAAGTAGATATCGTTATACGTTATATCCTATATCTACGTATCGTTATACGTTATATCACATATCTACATATCGTTATACGTTATATCCTATATGTAGATTACGTTATACGTTATATCCTATATGTAGGTATCGTTATACGTTATATCCTATATCTACATATCGTTATACGTTTCTATCCTATATCTACATATCGTTATACGTTATATCCTATATCTAGATATCGTTATACATTATATCCGATATCTACGTATCGTTATACGTCATATCCTACATCTACATATCGTTATACGTTATATCCTATATGTAGATTACGTTATACGTTATATCCTATATGTAGGTATCGTTATACGTTATATCCTACATCTACGTATCGTTATACGTTATATCCTATATGTAGATAACGTTTTACCTTATATCCTATATATACGTATCGTTATACGTTATATCCTATATGCAGATATCGTTATACGTTATATCCTATATGCAGATATCGTTATACGTTATATCCTATATCTACATATCGTTATACGTTATATCCTATATATAGATAACGTTTTACGTTATATCCTATATCTACGTATCGTTATAAGTTATATCCTACATCTACATATCGTTATATGTTATATCCTATATGTAGATATCGTTACACGTTATATCCTATATCTACATATCGTTATACGTTATATCCTATATGTAGATAACGTTATACGTTAAATCCTATATGTAGATATCGTTATAAGTTATATCCTATATCTACGTATCGTTATACGTTATATACTATATATAGATAACGTTTTACGTTATATCCTATATCTACGTATCGTTATAAGTTATATCCTACATCTACATATCGTTATACGTTATATCCTATATGTAGATATCGTTATACGTTATATCCTATATCTACATATCGTTATACGTTATATCGTATATGTAGATATCGATATACGTTATATCCTATATCTACGTATCGTTATACGTTATATCACATATCTATATATCGTTATACGTTATATCCTATATCTACATATCGTTATACGTTATATCCTACATCTACATATCGTTATACGTTATATCCTACATCTACATATCGTTATCCGATATATCCTATATCTGCATATCGTTATACGTTACATCCTATATCTACATATCGTTATACGTTATGTCCTATATGTAGATATCGTTACACGTTATATCCTATATCTACATACCGTTATACGTTATATCCTATATCTACATATCGTTATACGTTATATCGTATATGTAGATATCGATATACGTTATATCCTATATATATACGTATCATTATACATTATATCCTATATCTGCATATGGTTATACGTTATATCCTATATCTACATATCGTTATACGTTATATCCTATATATAGATAACGTTTTACGTTATATCCTATATCTACGTATCGTTATAAGTTATATCCTACACATACATATCGTTATACGTTATATCCTATATGTAGATATCGTTATACGTTATATCCTATATCTACATATCTTTATACGTTATATCCTATATGTAGATATCGTTATACGTTATATCCTATATCTACGTATCGTTATACGTTATATCCTATATGTAGATATCGTTATACGTTATATCCTATATCTACGTATCGTTATACGTTATATCCTATATCTACATATCGTTATACGTTATATCCTATATCTTCATATCGTTATACATTATATCCAATATCTACGTATCGTTATACGTCATATCCTACATCTACATATCGTTATACGTTATATCCTATAAGTAGATATCGTTATACGTTATATCCTATATCTACGTATCGTTATACGTTATATCACATATCTACATATCGTTATACGTTATATCCTATATGTAGATTACGTTATACGTTATATCCTATATGTAGGTATCGTTATACGTTATATCCTATATCTACATATCGTTATACGTTTCTATCCTATATCTACATATCGTTATACGTTATATCCTATATCTAGATATCGTTATACATTATATCCGATATCTACGTATCGTTATACGTCATATCCTACATCTACATATCGTTATACGTTATATCCTATAAGTAGATATCGTTATACGTTATATCCTATATCTACGTATCGTTATACGTTATATCACATATCTACATATCGTTATACGTTATATCCTATATGTAGATAACGTTATACGTTATATCCTATATGTAGATATCGTTATACGTTATATCACATATCTACATATCGTTATACGTTATATCCTATATGTAGATTACGTTATACGTTATATCCTATATGTAGGTATCGTTATACGTTATATCCTACATCTACGTATCGTTATACGTTATATCCTATATGTAGATAACGTTTTACCTTATATCCTATATATACGTATCGTTATACGTTATATCCTATATGCAGATATCGTTATACGTTATATCCTATATGTAGATATCGTTATACGTTATATCCTATATCTACGTATCGTCATACTTTATATCCTATATGTAGATATCGTTTTTCGTGATATCCTACATCTACATATCGTTATACGTTATATCCTATATGTAGATATCGTTATACGTTATATCCTATATCTACATATCGTTATACGTTATATCGTATATGTAGATATCGTTATACGTTATATCCTATATCTACATATCGTTATACGTTATATCCTATATGTAGATAACGTTTTACGTTATATCCTATATCTGCATATCGTTATACGTTATATCCTATATGTAGATAACGTTTTACTTTATATCCTATATCTACGTATCGTTATACGTTATATCCTATAAGTAGATATCGTTATACGTTATATCCTATATCTACGTATCGTTATACGTTATATCACATATCTACATATCGTTATACGTTATATCCTATATGTAGATAACGTTATACGTTATATCCTATATGTAGGTATCGTTATACGTTATATCCTATATCTACATATCGTTATACGTTTCTATCCTATATCTACATATCGTTATACGTTATATCCTATATCTAGATATCGTTATACATTATATCCGATATCTACGTATCGTTATACGTCATATCCTACATCTACATATCGTTATACGTTATATCCTATAAGTAGATATCGTTATACGTTATATCCTATATCTACGTATCGTTATACGTTATATCACATATCTACATATCGTTATACGTTATATCCTATATGTAGATTACGTTATACGTTATATCCTATATGTAGGTATCGTTATACGTCATATCCTACATCTACATATCGTTATACGTTATATCCTATAAGTAGATATCGTTATACGTTATATCCTATATCTACGTATCGTTATAAGTTATATCCTACATCTACATATCGTTATACGTTATATCCTATATGTAGATAACGTTATACGTTATATCCTATATGTAGATATCGTTATACGTTATATCACATATCTACATATCGTTATACGTTATATCCTATATGTAGATTACGTTATACGTTATATCCTATATGTAGGTATCGTTATACGTTATATCCTACATCTACGTATCGTTATACGTTATATCCTATATGTAGATAACGTTTTACCTTATATCCTATATATACGTATCGTTATACGTTATATCCTATATGCAGATATCGTTATACGTTATATCCTATATGTAGATATCGTTATACGTTATATCCTATATCTACATATCGTTATACGTTATATCCTATATATAGATAACGTTTTACGTTATATCCTATATCTACGTATCGTTATAAGTTATATCCTACATCTACATATCGTTATATGTTATATCCTATATGTAGATATCGTTACACGTTATATCCTATATCTACATATCGTTATACGTTATATCCTATATGTAGATAACGTTATACGTTAAATCCTATATGTAGATATCGTTATAAGTTATATCCTATATCTACGTATCGTTATACGTTATATACTATATATAGATAACGTTTTACGTTATATCCTATATCTACGTATCGTTATAAGTTATATCCTACATCTACATATCGTTATACGTTATATCCTATATGTAGATATCGTTATACGTTATATCCTATATCTTCATATCGTTATACATTATATCCAATATCTACGTATCGTTATACGTCATATCCTACATCTACATATCGTTATACGTTATATCCTATAAGTAGATATCGTTATACGTTATATCCTATATCTACATATCGTTATACGTTATATCCTATATGTTGATAATGTTTTACGTTATATCCTATATCTACGTATCGTTATACGTTATATCGTATATGTAGATATCGATATACGTTATATCCTATATCTACGTATCGTTATACGTTATATCACATATCTATATATCGTTATACGTTATATCCTATATCTACATATCGTTATACGTTATATCCTATATGTAGATATCGTTATACGTTATATCCTATATCTACATATCGTTATACGTTATATCGTATATGTAGATATCGATATACGTTATATCCTATATCTACGTATCGTTATACGTTATATCACATATCTATATATCGTTATACGTTATATCCTATATCTACATATCGTTATACGTTATATCCTACATCTACATATCGTTATACGTTATATCCTACATCTACATATCGTTATCCGATATATCCTATATCTACGTATCGTTATAAGTTATATCCTACATCTACATATCGTTATACGTTATATCCTATATGTAGATATCGTTATACGTTATATCCTATATCTACGTATCGTTATACGTTATATCCTATATCTAGGTATCGTTATACGTTATATCCTATATCAACATATCGTTATACGTTATATCCTATATTTACAAATCGTTATACATTATATCCTATATCTACGTATCGTTATAGGTTATATCCTATATCTTCATATCGTTATACGTTACATCCTATGTGTAGATATCGTTATACGTTATATCCTATATCTACATATCGTTATACGTTATATCCTATATGTTGATAATGTTTTACGTTATATCCTATATCTACGTATCGTTATACGTTATATCCTATATCTGCATATCGTTATACGTTATATCCTATATGTAGATAACGTTTTACTTTATATCCTATATCTACATATCGTTATACGTTATATCCTACATGTTGATAATGTTTTACGTTATATCCTATATCTACGTATCGTTTTACGTTATATCCTATATCTGCATATCGTTATACGTTATATCCTATATGTAGATATCGTTATACGTTATATCCTATATCTACATATCGTTATACGTTATATCCTATATGTTGATAATGTTTTACGTTATATCCTATATCTACGTATCGTTATACGTTATATCCTATATCTGCATATCGTTATACGTTATATCCTATATCTACGTATCGTTATACGTTATATCCTATATCTACATATCGTTATACGTTATATCCTATATCTTCATATCGTTATACGTTATATCCTATATGTAGATATCGTTATACGTTATATCCTATATCTTCATATCGTTATACCTTACATCCTATGTGTAGATATCGTTATACGTTATATCCTATATCTACTTATCGTTATACGTTATATCCTATATGTTGATAATGTTTTACGTTATATCCTATATCTACGTATCGTTATACGTTATATCCTATATCTGCATATCGTTATACGTTATATCCTATATCTACGTATCGTTATACGTTATATCCTATATCTAGGTATCGTTATACGTTATATCCTATATGTAGATATCGTTTTTCGTGATATCCTACATCTACATATCGTTATACGTTATATCCTATATGTAGATATCGTTATACGTTATATCCTATATCTACATATCGTTATACGTTATATCGTATATGTAGATATCGTTATACGTTATATCCTATATCTACATATCGTTATACGTTATATCCTATATGTCGATAACGTTTTACGTTATATCCTATATCTGCATATCGTTATACGTTATATCCTATATGTAGATAACGTTTTACTTTATATCCTATATCTACGTATCGTTATACGTTATATCCTATATGCAGATATCGTTATACGTTATATCCTATATGTAGATATCGTTATACGTTATATCCTATATCTACGTATCGTCATACGTTATATCCTATATGTAGATAACGTTTTACGTTATATCCTATATCTACGTATCGTTATACGTTATATCCTATATCTACATATCGTTATACGTTATATCCTATATGTCGATAACGTTTTACGTTATATCCTATATCTGCATATCGTTATACGTTATATCCTATATGTAGATAACGTTTTACTTTATATCCTATATCTACGTATCGTTATACGTTATATCCTATATGCAGATATCGTTATACGTTATATCCTATATGTTGATAATGTTTTACGTTATATCCTATATCTACGTATCGTTATACGTTATATCCTATATCTGCATATCGTTATACGTTATATCCTATATCTACGTATCGTTATACGTTATATCCTATATCTACATATCGTTATACGTTATATCCTATATCTTCATATCGTTATACGTTATATCCTATATGTAGATATCGTTATACGTTATATCCTATATCTTCATATCGTTATACCTTACATCCTATGTGTAGATATCGTTATACGTTATATCCTATATCTACTTATCGTTATACGTTATATCCTATATGTTGATAATGTTTTACGTTATATCCTATATCTACGTATCGTTATACGTTATATCCTATATCTGCATATCGTTATACGTTATATCCTATATCTACGTATCGTTATACGTTATATCCTATATCTAGGTATCGTTATACGTTATATCCTATATGTAGATATCGTTTTTCATGATATCCTACATCTACATATCGTTATACGTTATATCCTATATGTAGATATCGTTATACGTTATATCCTATATCTACATATCGTTATACGTTATATCGTATATGTAGATATCGTTATACGTTATATCCTATATCTACATATCGTTATACGTTATATCCTATATGTCGATAACGTTTTACGTTATATCCTATATCTGCATATCGTTATACGTTATATCCTATATGTAGATAACGTTTTACTTTATATCCTATATCTACGTATCGTTATACGTTATATCCTATATGCAGATATCGTTATACGTTATATCCTATATGTAGATATCGTTATACGTTATATCCTATATCTACGTATCGTCATACGTTATATCCTATATGTAGATAACGTTTTACGTTATATCCTATATCTACGTATCGTTATACGTTATATCCTACATCTACATATCGTTATACGTTATATCCTATATTTACAAATCGTTATACATTATATCCTATATCTACGTATCGTTATAGGTTATATCCTATATGTGCGTATCGTTATACGTTATACCCTATATCTACGTATCGTTATACGTTATATCCTAAGTCTACATATCGTTATACGTTATATCCTATGTGTAGATAACGTTATACGTTATATCCTATATCTACGTATCGTTATACTTTATATCCTATATCTACATATCGTTATACGTTATATCCTATATGTAGATAACGTTTTACGTTATATCCTATATCTGCATATCGTTATACGTTATATCCTATATGTAGATAACGTTTTACTTTATATCCTATATCTACATATCGTTATACGTTATATCCTACATGTTGATAATGTTTTACGTTATATCCTATATCTACGTATCGTTATACGTTATATCCTATATCTGCATATCGTTATACGTTATATCCTATATCTACGTATCGTTATACATTATATCCTATATCTAGGTATCGTTATACGTTATATCCTATATCTACATATCGTTATACGTTATATCCTATATTTACAAATCGTTATACATTATATCCTATATCTACGTATCGTTATAGGTTATATCCAATATCTGCGTATCGTTATACGTTATACCCTATATCTACATATCGTTATACGTTATATCCTAAGTCTACATATCATTATACGTTATATCCTATGTGTAGATAACGTTATACGTTATATCCTATATCTTCATATCGTTATACGTTATATCCTATATGTAGATAACGTTATACGTTATATCCTATATCTTCATATCGTTATACGTTACATCCTATGTGTAGATATCGTTATACGTTATATCCTATATCTACATGTCGTTATACGTTATATCCTATATGTTGATAATGTTTTACGTTATATCCTATATCTACGTATCGTTATACGTTATATCCTATATGTTGATAACGTTTTACGTTATATCCTATATCTACGTATCGTTATACGTCATATCCTACATCTACATATCGTTATACGTTATATCCTATATGTAGATAACGTTTTACGTTATATCCTATATCTACGTATCGTTATACGTTATATCCCATATCTACGTAACGCTATACGTTATATCCTATATGTAGATATCGTTTTTCGTTATATCCTATATCTGCATATCGTTACACGTTATATCCTATATCTACATATCGTTATACGTTATATCCTATATGTAGATAACGTTATACGTTATATCCTATATGTAGATATCGTTATAAGTTATATCCTATATCTACGTATCGTTATGCGTTATATCCTACATCTACATATCGTTATACATTATATCCTATATGCAGATATCGTTATACGTTATATCCTATATCTACATATCGTTATACGTTATATCCTATATGTAGATAACGTTATACGTTATATCCTATATCTTCATATCGTTATACGTTACATACTATGTGTAGATAACGTTATACGTTATATTCTCTATGGAGATATCGTTATACGTTATATCCTATATCTACGTATCGTTATACGTTATATCCGACATCTACATATCGTTATACGTTATATCCTATATGTAGATAACGTTTTACGTTATATCCTATATCTACGTATCGTTATACGTTATATCCTATATCTGCATATCGTTATACGTTATATCCTACATCTACGTATCATCATACGTTATACCCTATGTCTACATTTTGTTATACGTTATATCCTTTATCTACATATCGTTATACGTTATATCCTATATTTAGATAACGTTTTACGTTATGTCCTATATCTACGTATCGTTATACGTTATATCCTATATCTACATATCGTTATACGTTGTATCCTATATCTACATATCGTTATACGTTATATCCTATATCTACATATCGTTATACGCTATATCCTATATGTAGATGACGTTATACGTTATATCCTATATCTACATTTCGTTATACGTTATATCCTATATGTAGATAACGTTTTACGTTATATCCTATATCTACGTATCGTTATACGTTATATCCGACATCTACATATCGTTATACGTTATATCCTATATGTAGATAACGTTTTACGTTATATCCTATATCTACGTATCGTTATACGTTATATCCTATATGTAGATATCGTTTTTCGTGATATCCTACATCTACATATCGTTATACGTTATATCCTATATGTAGATATCGTTATACGTTATATCCTATATCTACATATCGTTATACGTTATATCGTATATGTAGATATCGTTATACGTTATATCCTATATCTACATATCGTTATACGTTATATCCTATATGTCGATAACGTTTTACGTTATATCCTATATCTGCATATCGTTATACGTTATATCCTATATGTAGATAACGTTTTACTTTATATCCTATATCTACGTATCGTTATACGTTATATCCTATATGCAGATATCGTTATACGTTATATCCTATATGTAGATATCGTTATACGTTATATCCTATATCTACGTATCGTCATACGTTATATCCTATATGTAGATAACGTTTTACGTTATATCCTATATCTACGTATCGTTATACGTTATATCCTACATCTACATATCGTTATACGTTATATCCTATATTTACAAATCGTTATACATTATATCCTATATCTACGTATCGTTATAGGTTATATCCTATATGTGCGTATCGTTATACGTTATACCCTATATCTACGTATCGTTATACGTTATACCCTAAGTCTACATATCGTTATACGTTATATCCTATGTGTAGATAACGTTATACGTTATATCCTATATCTACGTATCGTTATACTTTATATCCTATATCTACATATCGTTATACGTTATATCCTATATGTAGATAACGTTTTACGTTATATCCTATATCTGCATATCGTTATACGTTATATCCTATATGTAGATAACGTTTTACTTTATATCCTATATCTACATATCGTTATACGTTATATCCTACATGTTGATAATGTTTTACGTTATATCCTATATCTACGTATCGTTATACGTTATATCCTATATCTGCATATCGTTATACGTTATATCCTATATCTACGTATCGTTATACATTATATCCTATATCTAGGTATCGTTATACGTTATATCCTATATCTACATATCGTTATACGTTATATCCTATATTTACAAATCGTTATACATTATATCCTATATCTACGTATCGTTATAGGTTATATCCAATATCTGCGTATCGTTATACGTTATACCCTATATCTACATATCGTTATACGTTATATCCTAAGTCTACATATCATTATACGTTATATCCTATGTGTAGATAACGTTATACGTTATATCCTATATCTTCATATCGTTATACGTTATATCCTATATGTAGATAACGTTATACGTTATATCCTATATCTTCATATCGTTATACGTTACATCCTATGTGTAGATATCGTTATACGTTATATCCTATATCTACATGTCGTTATACGTTATATCCTATATGTTGATAATGTTTTACGTTATATCCTATATCTACGTATCGTTATACGTTATATCCTATATGTTGATAACGTTTTACGTTATATCCTATATCTACGTATCGTTATACGTCATATCCTACATCTACATATCGTTATACGTTATATCCTATATGTAGATAACGTTTTACGTTATATCCTATATCTACGTATCGTTATACGTTATATCCCATATCTACGTAACGCTATACGTTATATCCTATATGTAGATATCGTTTTTCGTTATATCCTATATCTGCATATCGTTACACGTTATATCCTATATCTACATATCGTTATACGTTATATCCTATATGTAGATAACGTTATACGTTATATCCTATATGTAGATATCGTTATAAGTTATATCCTATATCTACGTATCGTTATGCGTTATATCCTACATCTACATATCGTTATACATTATATCCTATATGCAGATATCGTTATACGTTATATCCTATATCTACATATCGTTATACGCTATATCCTATATGTAGATAACGTTATACGTTATATCCTATATCTTCATATCGTTATACGTTACATACTATGTGTAGATAACGTTATACGTTATATTCTCTATGGAGATATCGTTATACGTTATATCCTATATCTACGTATCGTTATACGTTATATCCGACATCTACATATCGTTATACGTTATATCCTATATGTAGATAACGTTTTACGTTATATCCTATATCTACGTATCGTTATACGTTATATCCTATATCTGCATATCGTTATACGTTATATCCTACATCTACGTATCATCATACGTTATACCCTATGTCTACATTTTGTTATACGTTATATCCTTTATCTACATATCGTTATACGTTATATCCTATATTTAGATAACGTTTTACGTTATGTCCTATATCTACGTATCGTTATACGTTATATCCTATATCTACATATCGTTATACGTTGTATCCTATATCTACATATCGTTATACGTTATATCCTATATCTACATATCGTTATACGCTATATCCTATATGTAGATGACGTTATACGTTATATCCTATATCTACATTTCGTTATACGTTATATCCTATATGTAGATAACGTTTTACGTTATATCCTATATCTACGTATCGTTATACGTTATATCCGACATCTACATATCGTTATACGTTATATCCTATATGTAGATAACGTTTTACGTTATATCCTATATCTACGTATCGTTATGCGTTATATCCTATATCTGCATATCGTTATACGTTATATCCTATATCTACATATCGTTATACTTTATATCCTATTTGTAGATAACGTTTTACGTTATATCCTATATCTGCGTATCGTTATACGTTACATACTCTATCTACATATCGTTATATATTATATCCTATATGCAGATATCGTTATACTTTATATCCTATATGTAGATAACGTTATACGTTATATCCTATATGTAGATATCGTTATACGTTATATCCTATATCTACGTATCGTTATACGTTATATCCTATATGCAGATAACGTTATCCGTTATATCCTATATCTACGTATCGTTATACGTTATGTCCTATATCTACATATCGTTATACTTTATATCGTATTTGTAGATAAAGTTTTACGTTATATCCTATATCTACGTATCGTTATACGTTATATCCTTTTTCTACATATAGTTATACGTTGTCTCCTATATCTATATATCGTTATACGTTATATCCTATATCTGCATATCGTTATACGTTATATCCTATATATATACGTATCGTTATACGTCATATCCTATATCTGCATATCGTTATACGTTATATCCTATGTGTAGATAACGTTACACGCTATATCCTATATGTAGATAACGTTATACGTTATATCCTATATGTAGATATCGTTACACGTTATATCCTATATCTACATACCGTTATACGTTATATCCCATATCTACATATCGTTATACGTTATATCCTATATATATACGTATCGTTATACGTCATATCCTATATCTGCATATCGTTATACGTTATATCCTATGTGTAGATAACATTATACGTTATATCCTATATGTAGATATCGTTATACGTCATATCCTATATCTACGTATCGTTATACGTTATATCCTATGTCCACATTTTGTTATACGTTATATTCTATATCTACATATCGTTATACGTTATATCCTATATCTACATATCGTTATGCATTATATCCTATATCTACGTATACGTTATAGGTTATATCCTATATGTAGATCATGTTATACGTTATATCCTTTGTCTACATAACGTTATACGTTATATCTTACATCAACATATCGTTATACGTTATATCCTATATGTAGATATCGTTATACGTTATATCCTATATCTACGTATCGTTACTCATTATATCCTATATCTACATATCGTTATACGTTATATCCTATATGTAGATAACGTTTTACGTTATATCCTATATCTACGTATCGTTATACGTTATATCCTATATCTGCATATCGTTATACGTTATATCCTATATCACCATATCGTTATACGTTATATCCTATATGTAGATATCGTTATACATTATATCCTATATCTGCGTATCGTTATACGTTATATACTATATCTCCATATCGTTATACATTATATCCTATATGCAGATATCGTTATACGTTATATCCTATATCTGCATATCGTTATACATTATATCCTATATGTAGATATCGTTATACGTTATATGCTATATATATTTATCGTTATACGTTATATCCTATATCTTCATATCGTTATACGTTACATACTATGTGTAGATAACGTTATACGTTATATCCTCTATGGAGATATCGTTATACGGTATATCCTATATCTACGTATCGTCATGCGTTATATCCTATATGTAGATATCGTTATACGTTATATCCTATATGTAGATAACGTTATACGTTATATCCTATATCTTCATATCGTTATACGTTACATCCTATGTGTAGATATCGTTATACGTTATATCCTATATCTACATATCGTTATACGTTATATCCTATATGTTGATAATGTTTTACGTTATATCCTATATCTACGTATCGTTATACGTTATATCCTATTTGTTGATAACGTTTTACGTTATATCCTATATCTACGTATCGTTATACGTCATATCCTACATCTACATATCGTTATACGTTATATCCTATATGTAGATAACGTTTTACGTTATATCCTATATCTACGTATCGTTATACGTTATATCCCATATCTACGTAACGCTATACGTTATATCCTATATGTAGATATCGTTTTTCGTTATATCCTATATCTGCATATCGTTACACGTTATATCCTATATCTACATATCGTTATACGTTATATCCTATATTTACAAATCGTTATACATTATATCCTATATCTACGTATCGTTATAGGTTATATCCTATATGTGCGTATCGTTATACGTTATACCCTATATCTACGTATCGTTATACGTTATATCCTAAGTCTACATATCGTTATACGTTATATCCTATGTGTAGATAACGTTATACGTTATATCCTATATCTACGTATCGTTATACTTTATATCCTATATCTACATATCGTTATACGTTATATCCTATATGTAGATAACGTTTTACGTTATATCCTATATCTGCATATCGTTATACGTTATATCCTATATGTAGATAACGTTTTACTTTATATCCTATATCTACATATCGTTATACGTTATATCCTACATGTTGATAATGTTTTACGTTATATCCTATATCTACGTATCGTTATACGTTATATCCTATATCTGCATATCGTTATACGTTATATCCTATATCTACGTATCGTTATACATTATATCCTATATCTAGGTATCGTTATACGTTATATCCTATATCTACATATCGTTATACGTTATATCCTATATTTACAAATCGTTATACATTATATCCTATATCTACGTATCGTTATAGGTTATATCCAATATCTGCGTATCGTTATACGTTATACCCTATATCTACATATCGTTATACGTTATATCCTAGGTCTACATATCATTATACGTTATATCCTATGTGTAGATAACGTTATACGTTATATCCTATATCTTCATATCGTTATACGTTATATCCTATATGTAGATAACGTTATACGTTATATCCTATATCTTCATATCGTTATACGTTACATCCTATGTGTAGATATCGTTATACGTTATATCCTATATCTACATGTCGTTATACGTTATATCCTATATGTTGATAATGTTTTACGTTATATCCTATATCTACGTATCGTTATACGTTATATCCTATATGTTGATAACGTTTTACGTTATATCCTATATCTACGTATCGTTATACGTTATATCCGACATCTACATATCGTTATACGTTATATCCTATATGTAGATAACGTTTTACGTTATATCCTATATCTACGTATCGTTATGCGTTATATCCTATATCTGCATATCGTTATACGTTATATCCTATATCTACATATCGTTATACTTTATATCCTATTTGTAGATAACGTTTTACGTTATATCCTATATCTGCGTATCGTTATACGTTACATACTCTATCTACATATCGTTATATATTATATCCTATATGCAGATATCGTTATACTTTATATCCTATATGTAGATAACGTTATACGTTATATCCTATATGTAGATATCGTTATACGTTATATCCTATATCTACGTATCGTTATACGTTATATCCTATATGCAGATAACGTTATCCGTTATATCCTATATCTACGTATCGTTATACGTTATGTCCTATATCTACATATCGTTATACTTTATATCGTATTTGTAGATAAAGTTTTACGTTATATCCTACGTTATATCTACGTATCGTTATACGTTATATCCTTTTTCTACATATAGTTATACGTTGTCTCCTATATCTATATATCGTTATACGTTATATCCTATATCTGCATATCGTTATACGTTATATCCTATATATATACGTATCGTTATACGTCATATCCTATATCTGCATATCGTTATACGTTATATCCTATGTGTAGATAACGTTACACGCTATATCCTATATGTAGATAACGTTATACGTTATATCCTATATGTAGATATCGTTACACGTTATATCCTATATCTACATACCGTTATACGTTATATCCCATATCTACATATCGTTATACGTTATATCCTATATATATACGTATCGTTATACGTCATATCCTATATCTGCATATCGTTATACGTTATATCCTATGTGTAGATAACATTATACGTTATATCCTATATGTAGATATCGTTATACGTCATATCCTATATCTACGTATCGTTATACGTTATATCCTATGTCCACATTTTGTTATACGTTATATTCTATATCTACATATCGTTATACGTTATATCCTATATCTACATATCGTTATGCATTATATCCTATATCTACGTATACGTTATAGGTTATATCCTATATGTAGATCATGTTATACGTTATATCCTTTGTCTACATAACGTTATACGTTATATCTTACATCAACATATCGTTATACGTTATATCCTATATGTAGATATCGTTATACGTTATATCCTATATCTACGTATCGTTACTCATTATATCCTATATCTACATATCGTTATACGTTATATCCTATATGTAGATAACGTTTTACGTTATATCCTATATCTACGTATCGTTATACGTTATATCCTATATCTGCATATCGTTATACGTTATATCCTATATCACCATATCGTTATACGTTATATCCTATATGTAGATATCGTTATACAGTATATCCTATATCTGCGTATCGTTATACGTTATATACTATATCTCCATATCGTTATACATTATATCCTATATGCAGATATCGTTATACGTTATATCCTATATCTGCATATCGTTATACATTATATCCTATATGTAGATATCGTTATACGTTATATGCTATATATATTTATCGTTATACGTTATATCCTATATCTTCATATCGTTATACGTTACATACTATGTGTAGATAACGTTATACGTTATATCCTCTATGGAGATATCGTTATACGGTATATCCTATATCTACGTATCGTCATGCGTTATATCCTATATGTAGATATCGTTATACGTTATATCCTATATGTAGATAACGTTATACGTTATATCCTATATCTTCATATCGTTATACGTTACATCCTATGTGTAGATATCGTTATACGTTATATCCTATATCTACATATCGTTATACGTTATATCCTATATGTTGATAATGTTTTACGTTATATCCTATATCTACGTATCGTTATACGTTATATCCTATTTGTTGATAACGTTTTACGTTATATCCTATATCTACGTATCGTTATACGTCATATCCTACATCTACATATCGTTATACGTTATATCCTATATGTAGATAACGTTTTACGTTATATCCTATATCTACGTATCGTTATACGTTATATCCCATATCTACGTAACGCTATACGTTATATCCTATATGTAGATATCGTTTTTCGTTATATCCTATATCTGCATATCGTTACACGTTATATCCTATATCTACATATCGTTATACGTTATATCCTATATGTAGATAACGTTATACGTTATATCCTATATGTAGATATCGTTATAAGTTATATCCTATATCTACGTATCGTTATACGTTATATCCTATATATAGATAACGTTTTACGTTATATCCAATATCTACGTATCGTTATAAGTTATATCCTACATCTACATATCGTTATACGTTATATCCTATATGTAGATATCGTTATACGTTATATCCTATATCTACATATCGTTATACGTTATATCGTATATGTAGATATCGTTATACGTTATATCCTATATCTACGTATCGTTATACGTTATATCACATATCTATATATCGTTATACGTTATATCCTATATGTAGATTACGTTATACGTTATATCCTATATGTAGGTATCGTTATACGTTATATCCTATATCTACGTATCGTTATACGTTTCTATCCTATATCTACATATCGTTATACGTTATATCCTATATGTAGATATCGTTATACGTTATATCCTATATCTACGTATCGTCATTCGTTATATCCTATATGTAGATAACGTTTTACGTTATACCCTATATCTACGTATCGTTATACGTTATATCCTACATCTACATATCGTTATACGTTATATCCTATATGTAGATAACGTTTTACGTTATATCCTATATCTACGTATCGTTATACGTTATATCCTATATCTGCATATCGTTATACGTTATATCCTATATCTCCATATCGTATCGTTATACGTTATACGTTACATCCTATATGTAGATATTGTTATACATTATATCCTATATCTGCATATCGTTATACGTTATATCCTATATCTGCATATCGTTATACGTTATATCCTATATCTACGTATCGTTATACGTTATATCCTATATCTAGGTATCGTTATACGTTATATCCTATATCTACATATCGTTATACGTTATATCCTATATTTCCAAATCGTTATACATTATATCCTATATCTACGTATCGTTATAGGTTATATCCAATATCTGCGTATCGTTATACGTTATACCCTATATCTACATATCGTTATACGTTATATCCTAAGTCTACATATCATTATACGTTACATCCTATGTGTAGATATCGTTATACGTTATATCCTATATCTACATATCGTTATACGTTATATCCTATATGTTGATAATGTTTTACGTTATATCCTATATCTACGTATCGTTATACGTTATATCCTATATCTGCATATCGTTATACGTTATATCCTATATCTACGTATCGTTATACGTTATATCCTATATCTGCATATCGTTATACGTTATATCCTATATCTACGTATCGTTATACGTTATATCCTATATCTACATATCGTTATACGTTATATCCTATATCTTCATATCGTTATACGTTATATCCTATATGTAGATAACGTTATACGTTATATCCTATATCTTCATATCGTTATACGTTACATCCTATGTGTAGATATCGTTATACGTTATATCCTATATCTACATATCGTTATACGTTATATCCTATATGTTGATAATGTTTTACGTTATATCCTATATCTACGTATCGTTATACGTTATATCCTATATCTGCATATCGTTATACGTTATATCCTATATCTACGTATCGTTATACGTTATATCCTATATCTAGGTATCGTTATACGTTATATCCTATATCTACATATCGTTATACGTTATATCCTACATTTACAAATCGTTATACATTATATCCTATATCTACGTATCGTTATAGGTTATATCCTATATCTGCGTATCGTTATACGTTATACCCTATATCTACGTATCGTTATACGTTATATCCTAAGTCTACATATCGTTATACGTTATATCCTATGTGTAGATAACGTTATACGTTATATCCTATATCTACGTATCGTTATACGTTATATCCTATATGTAGATATCGTTATACGTTATATCCTATATCTACATATCGTTATACGTTATATCCTATATGTTGATAATGTTTTACGTTATATCCTATATCTACGTATCGTTATACGTTATATCCTATATCTGCATATCGTTATACGTTATATCCTATTTCTACGTATCGTTATACGTTATATCCTGTATCTACATATCGTTATACGTTATATCCTATATCTTCATATCGTTATACGTTATATCCTATATGTAGATAACGTTATACGTTATATCCTATATGTAGATATCGTTATACGTTATATCCTATATCTATGTATCGCTATACGTTATATTCTACATCTACATATCGTTATACGTTATATCCTATATGTAGATAACGTTTTACGTTATATCCTATATCTACGTATCGTTATACGTTATATCCTATATGTAGATATCGTTATTCGTTATATCCTATATCTACGTATCGTTATACATTATATCCTATATCTACATATCGTTATACGTTATATCCTATATGTAGATAACGTTTTACGTTATATCCTATATCTACGTATTGTTATACGTTATATCCTATATCTGCATATCGTTATACGTTATATCCTATATCACCATACCGTTATACGTTATATCCTTTGTCTACATAACGTTATACGTTACATCTTACATCAACATATCGTTATACGTTATATCCTATATGTACATATCGTTATACGTTATATCCTATATCTACGTATCGTTATACATTATATCCTATATCTACGTACCGTTACACATTATATCCTATGTCTACATCTTGTTACACGTTACATCCTATATCTACATATCGTTATACGTTATATCCTATATGTTGATAACGTTTTACGTTATATCGTATATCTACGTATTGTTATACGTTGTATCCTATATCAACATATCGTTATACGTTGTATCGTATATGTAGATATCGTTATACGTTATATCCTATATCTACATATCGTTATACGTTATATCCTATATGTAGATAACGTTTTACGTTATATCCTATATCTGCATATCGTTATACGTTATATCCTATATGTAGATAACGTTTTACTTTATATCCTATATCTACGTATCGTTATGCGTTATATCCTATATGTAGATATCGTTATACGTTATATCCTATATCTACATATCGTTATACGTTATATCGTATATGTAGATATCGTTATACGTTATATCCTATATCTACATATCGTTATACGTTATATCCTATATGTAGATAACGTTTTACGTTATATCCTATATCTGCACATCGTTATACGTTATATCCTATATGTAGATAACGTTTTACTTTATATCCTATATCTACGTATCGTTATACGTTATATCCTATATGCAGATATCGTTATACGTTATATCCTATATGTAGATATCGTTATACGTTATATCCTATATCTACGTATCGTCATTCGTTATATCGTATATGTAGATAACGTTTTACGTTATATCCTATATCTACGTATCGTTATACGTTATATCCTACATCTACATATCGTTATACGTTATATCCTATATGTAGATAACGTTTTACGTTATATCCTATATCTACGTATCGTTATACGTTATATCCTATATCTGCACATCGTTATACGTTATATCCTATATCTCCATATCGTTATACGTTATATCCTATATGTAGATATTGTTATACATTATATCCTATATCAGCATATCGTTATACGTTATATCCTATATCTACATATCGTTATACGTTATATCCTATATGCAGATATCGTTATACGTTATATCCTATATCTGCATATCGTTATACGTTATATCCTATATCTTCATATCGTTATACGTTACATACTGTGTGTAGATAACGTTATACGTTATATCCTGTATGTAGAAATCGTTATACGTTATATCCTATATCTACGTATCGTCATACGTTATATCCGATATGTAGATATCGTTATACGTTATATCCTATATATGTATCGTTATACGTTATATCCTATATCTGCATATCGTTATACGTTATATCCTATATCTATGTGTCGTTAAACGTTTTATCCTACATCTGCATATCGTTATACGTTATATCCTATATCTACATATCCTTATGCTTTATAACCTATATGTAGATAACGTTATACGTTATATCCTATATGTAGATATCGTTATACGTTATATCCTATATCTGCGTATCGTTATACATTATATCCTATATGCAGATAACGTTATTCGTTATATCCTATATCTACGTATCGTTATACGTTATATCCTATATCTACATATCGTTATATTTTATATCCTATTTGTAGATAACGTTTTACGTTATATCCTCTATCTACGTATCGTTATACGTTATATCCTATATCTACATATAGTTATACGTCGTCTCCTATATCTATATATCGTTATACGTTATATCCTATATCTGCATATGGTTATACGTTATATCCTATATCTACGTATCGTTACACGTTATATCCTATGTCTACATTTTGTTATACGTTATATGCTATATCTACATATCGTTATACGCTATATCCTATATGTAGATAACGTTACACGTTATATCCTATATCTACATACCGTTATACGTTATATCCAATATCTACATATCGTTATACGTTATATCCTATATATATACGTATCGTTATAAGTTATATCCTATATCTGCATATCGTTATACGTTATATCCTATGTGTAGATAACGTTATACGTTATATCCTATATGTAGATATCGTTATACGTCATATCGTATATCTACGTATCGTTATACGTTATATCCTATATCTACGTATCGTTATACGATATATCCTATGTCCACATTTTGTTATACGTTATATCCTATATATATACGTATCGTTATAAGTTATATCCTATATCTGCATATCGTTATACGTTATATCCTATGTGTAGATAACGTTATACGTTATATCCTATATGTAGATATCGTTATACGTCATATCGTATATCTACGTATCGTTATACGTTATATCCTATATCTACGTATCGTTATACGTTATATCCCATATCTACGTGTCGTTATACGTTATATCACATATCTACATATCGTTATACGTTATATCCTATATGTAGATTACGTTATACGTTATATCCTATATGTAGGTATCGTTATACGTTATATCCTATATCTACGTATCGTTATACGTCATATCCTACATCTACATATCGTTATACGTTATATCCTATATGTAGATAACGTTATACGTTATATCCTATATCTACGTATCGTTATGCGTTATATCCTATATCTGCGTATCGTTATACATTATATCCTATATGCAGATAACGTTATTCGTTATATCCTATATCTACGTATCGTTACACGTTATATCCTATGTCTACATTTTGTTATACGTTATATCATATATCTACATATCGTTATACGCTATATCCTATATGTAGATAACGTTATACGTTATATGCTATATGTAGATATCGTTACACGTTATATCCTATATGTAGATTACGTTATACGTTATATCCTATATGTAGGTATCGTTATACGTTATATCCTATATCTACGTATCGTTATACGTCATATCCTACATCTACATATCGTTATACGTTATATCCTATATGTAGATAACGTTATACGTTATATCCTATATCTACGTATCGTTATACGTTATATCCTATGTGTAGATAACGTTATACGTTATATCCTATATGTAGATATCGTTATACGTCATATCGTATATCTACGTATCGTTATACGTTATATCCTATATCTACGTATCGTTATACGTTATATCCCATATCTACGTGTCGTTATACGTTATATCACATATCTACATATCGTTATACGTTATATCCTATATGTAGATAACGTTATACGTTATATGCTATATGTAGATATCGTTACACGTTATATCCTATATCTACATACCGTTATACGTTATATCCTATGTCTACATTTTGTTATACGTTATATCCTATATCTACATATCGTTATACGCTATATCCTATATGTAGATAACGTTATACGTTATATGCTATATGTAGATATCGTTACACGTTATATCCTATATGTAGATTACGTTACACGTTATATCCTATGTCTACATTTTGTTATACGTTATATCCTATATCTACATATCGTTATACGCTATATCCTATATGTAGATAACGTTATACGTTATATGCTATATGTAGATATCGTTACACGTTATATCCTATATCTACATACCGTTATACGTTATATCCTATATCTACATATCGTTATACGTTATATCCTATATATATACGTATCGTTATAAGTTATATCCTATATCTGCATATCGTTATACGTTATATCCTATGTGTAGATAACGTTATACGTTATATCCTATATGTAGATATCGTTATACGTCATATCGTATATCTACGTATCGTTATACGTTATATCCTATATCTACGTATCGTTATACGTTACATCCCATATCTACGTGTCGTTATACGTTATATCACATATCTACATATCGTTATACGTTATATCCTATATGTAGATTACGTTATACGTTATATCCTATATGTAGGTATCGTTATACGTTATATCCTATATCTACGTATCGTTATACGTCATATCCTACATCTACATATCGTTATACGTTATATCCTATATGTAGATAACGTTTTACGTTATATCCTATATCTACGTATCGTTATACGTTATATCCCATATCTACGTAACGCTATACGTTATATCTTATATGTAGATATCGTTTTTCGTTATATCCTATATCTGCATATCGTTACACGTTATATCCTATATCTACATATCGTTATACGTTATATCCTATATGTAGATAACGTTATACGTTATATCCTATATGTAGATATCGTTATAAGTTATATCCTATATCTACGTATCGTTATACGTTATATCCTATATATAGATAACGTTTTACGTTATATCCTATATCTACGTATCGTTATAAGTTATATCCTACATCTACATATCGTTATACGTTATATCCTATATGTAGATATCGTTATACGTTATATCCTATATCTACATATCGTTATACGTTATATCGTATATGTAGATATCGTTATACGTTATATCCTATATCTACGTATCGTTATACGTTATATCACATATCTATATATCGTTATACGTTATATCCTATATGTAGATTACGTTATACGTTATATCCTATATGTAGGTATCGTTATACGTTATATCCTATATCTACGTATCGTTATACGTTTCTATCCTATATCTACATATCGTTATACGTTATATCCTATATGTAGATATCGTTATACGTTATATCCTATATCTACGTATCGTCATTCGTTATATCCTATATGTAGATAACGTTTTACGTTATATCCTATATCTACGTATCGTTATACGTTATATCCTACATCTACATATCGTTATACGTTATATCCTATATGTAGATAACGTTTTACGTTATATCCTATATCTGCATATCGTTATACGTTATATCCTATATCTTCATATCGTTATACGTTACATACTGTGTGTAGATAACGTTATACGTTATATCCTGTATGTAGAAATCGTTATACGTTATATCCTATATGTAGATATCGTTATACGTTATATCCTATATATGTATCGTTATACGTTATATCCTATATCTGCATATCGTTATACGTTATATCCTATATCTATGTGTCGTTAAACGTTTTATCCTACATCTGCATATCGTTATACGTTATATCCTATATCTACATATCCTTATGCTTTATAACCTATATGTAGATAACGTTATACGTTATATCCTATATGTAGATATCGTTATACGTTATATCCTATATCTGCGTATCGTTATACATTATATCCTATATGCAGATAACGTTATTCGTTATATCCTATATCTACGTATCGTTATACGTTATATCCTATATCTACATATCGTTATACTTTATATCCTATTTGTAGATAACGTTTTACGTTATATCCTCTATCTACGTATCGTTATACGTTATATCCTACATCTACATATAGTTATACGTTGTCTCCTATATCTATATATCGTTATACGTTATATCCTATATCTGCATATGGTTATACGTTATATCCTATATCTACGTATCGTTACACGTTATATCCTATGTCTACATTTTGTTATACGTTATATGCTATATCTACATATCGTTATACGCTATATCCTATATGTAGATAACGTTACACGTTATATCCTATATCGACATACCGTTATACGTTATATCCAATATCTACATATCGTTATACGTTATATCCTATATATATACGTATCGTTATAAGTTATATCCTATATCTGCATATCGTTATACGTTATATCCTATGTGTAGATAACGTTATACGTTATATCCTATATGTAGATATCGTTATACGTTATATCCTATATCTACGTATCGTTATACGTTATATCACATATCTATATATCGTTATACGTTATATCCTATATGTAGATTACGTTATACGTTATATCCTATATGTAGGTATCGTTATACGTTATATCCTATATCTACGTATCGTTATACGTTTCTATCCTATATCTACATATCGTTATACGTTATATCCTATATGTAGATATCGTTATACGTTATATCCTATATCTACGTATCGTCATTCGTTATATCCTATATGTAGATAACGTTTTACGTTATATCCTATATCTACGTATCGTTATACGTTATATCCTACATCTACATATCGTTATACGTTATATCCTATATGTAGATAACGTTTTACGTTATATCCTATATCTGCATATCGTTATACGTTATATCCTATATCTTCATATCGTTATACGTTACATACTGTGTGTAGATAACGTTATACGTTATATCCTGTATGTAGAAATCGTTATACGTTATATCCTATATCTACGTATCGTCATACGTTATATCCTACATGTAGATATCGTTATACGTTATATCCTATATATGTATCGTTATACGTTATATCCTATATCTGCATATCGTTATACGTTATATCCTATATCTATGTGTCGTTAAACGTTTTATCCTACATCTGCATATCGTTATACGTTATATCCTATATCTACATATCCTTATGCTTTATAACCTATATGTAGATAACGTTATACGTTATATCCTATATGTAGATATCGTTATACGTTATATCCTATATCTGCGTATCGTTATACATTATATCCTATATGCAGATAACGTTATTCGTTATATCCTATATCTACGTATCGTTATACGTTATATCCTATATCTACATATCGTTATACTTTATATCCTATTTGTAGATAACGTTTTACGTTATATCCTCTATCTACGTATCGTTATACGTTATATCCTACATCTACATATAGTTATACGTTGTCTCCTATATCTATATATCGTTATACGTTATATCCTATATCTGCATATGGTTATACGTTATATCCTATATCTACGTATCGTTACACGTTATATCCTATGTCTACATTTTGTTATACGTTATATGCTATATCTACATATCGTTATACGCTATATCCTATATGTAGATAACGTTACACGTTATATCCTATATCGACATACCGTTATACGTTATATCCAATATCTACATATCGTTATACGTTATATCCTATATATATACGTATCGTTATAAGTTATATCCTATATCTGCATATCGTTATACGTTATATCCTATGTGTAGATAACGTTATACGTTATATCCTATATGTAGATATCGTTATACGTCATATCGTATATCTACGTATCGTTATACGTTATATCCTATATCTACGTATCGTTATACGATATATCCTATGTCCACATTTTGTTATACGTTATATCCTATATATATACGTATCGTTATAAGTTGTATCCTATATCTGCATATCGTTATACGTTATATCCTATGTGTAGATAACGTTATACGTTATATCCTATATGTAGATATCGTTATACGTCATATCGTATATCTACGTATCGTTATACGTTATATCCTATATCTACGTATCGTTATACGTTATATCCCATATCTACGTGTCGTTATACGTTATATCACATATCTACATATCGTTATACGTTATATCCTATATGTAGATTACGTTATACGTTATATCCTATATGTAGGTATCGTTATACGTTATATCCTATATCTACGTATCGTTATACGTCATATCCTACATCTACATATCGTTATACGTTATATCCTATATGTAGATAACGTTTTACGTTATATCCTATATCTACGTATCGTTATACGTTATATCCCATATCTACGTAACGCTATACGTTATATCTTATATGTAGATATCGTTTTTCGTTATATCCTATATCTGCATATCGTTACACGTTATATCCTATATCTACATATCGTTATACGTTATATCCTATATGTAGATAACGTTATACGTTATATCCTATATGTAGATATCGTTATAAGTTATATCCTATATCTACATATCGTTATACGTTATAGCGTATATGTAGATATCGTTATACGTTATATCCTATATCTACGTATCGTTATACGTTATATCACATATCTATATATCGTTATACGTTATATCCTATATGTAGATTACGTTATACGTTATATCCTATATGTAGGTATCGTTATACGTTATATCCTATATCTACGTATCGTTATACGTTTCTATCCTATATCTACATATCGTTATACGTTATATCCTATATGTAGATATCGTTATACGTTATATCCTATATCTACGTATCGTCATTCGTTATATCCTATATGTAGATAACGTTTTACGTTATATCCTATATCTACGTATCGTTATACGTTATATCCTACATCTACATATCGTTATACGTTATATCCTATATGTAGATAACGTTTTACGTTATATCCTATATCTACGTATCGTTATACGTTATATCCTATATCTGCATATCGTTATACGTTATATCCTATATCTCCATATCGTATCGTTATACGTTATACGTTACATCCTATATGTAGATATTGTTATACATTATATCCTATATCTGCATATCGTTATACGTTATATCCTATATCTACATATCGTTATACGTTATATCCTATATGCAGATATCGTTATACGTTATATCCTATATCTGCATATCGTTATACGTTATATCCTATATCTTCATATCGTTATACGTTACATACTGTGTGTAGATAACGTTATACGTTATATCCTGTATGTAGAAATCGTTATACGTTATATCCTATATCTACGTATCGTCATACGTTATATCCTATATGTAGATATCGTTATACGTTATATCCTATATATGTATCGTTATACGTTATATCCTATATCTGCATATCGTTATACGTTATATCCTATATCTTCATATCGTTATACGTTACATACTGTGTGTAGATAACGTTATACGTTATATCCTATATGTAGATATCGTTATACGTTATATCCTATATCTGCGTATCGTTATACATTATATCCTATATGCAGATAACGTTATTCGTTATATCCTATATCTACGTATCGTTATACGTTATATCCTATATCTACATATCGTTATACTTTATATCCTATTTGTAGATAACGTTTTACGTTATATCCTCTATCTACGTATCGTTATACGTTATATCCTATATCTACATATAGTTATACGTTGTCTCCTATATCTATATATCGTTATACGTTATATCCTATATCTGCATATGGTTATACGTTATATCCTATATCTACGTATCGTTACACGTTATATCCCATGTCTACATTTTGTTATACGTTATATCCTATATCTACATATCGTTATACGCTATATCCTATATGTAGATAACGTTACACGTTATATCCTATATCTACATACCGTTATACGTTATATCCAATATCTACATATCGTTATACGTTATATCCTATATATATACGTATCGTTATAAGTTATATCCTATATCTGCATATCGTTATACGTTATATCCTATGTGTAGATAACGTTATACGTTATATCCTATATGTAGATATCGTTATACGTCATATCGTATATCTACGTATCGTTATACGTTATATCCTATATCTACGTATCGTTATACGTTATATCCTATGTCCACATTTTGTTATACGTTATATCCTATATCTACAAATCGTTATACGTTGTATCCTATATGTAGATAAGGTTTTACGTTATATCCTATATGCAGATAACGTTATACGTTATATCCTATATGTAGATATCGTTATACGTTATATCCTATATCTATGTATCGTTATACGTTATATCCTATATGTAGATAACGTTTTACGTTATATCCTACATCTACGTATCGTTATACGTTATATCCTATATCTACATATCGTTATACTTTATATCCTATTTGTAGATAACGCTATACGTTATATCCTATATCTGCGTACGTTATGCGTTATATCCTACATCTACATATCGTTATACATTTTATCCTATATGCAGATATCGTTATACGTTATATCCTATATCTGCATATCGTTATACATTATATCCTATATGTAGATATCGTTATACGTTATATGCTATATATATTTATCGTTATACGTTATATCCTATATCTTCATATCGTTATACGCTACATACTATGTGTAGATAATGTTATACGTTATATTCTCTATGGAGATATCGTTATACGTTATATCCTATATCTACGTATCGTCATACGTTATATCCTATATGTAGATATCGTTATACGTTATATCCTATATCTATGTGTCGTTAAACGTTATATCCTACATCTGCATATCGTTATACGTTATATCCTATATCTACATACCGTTATACTTTATAACCTATATGTAGATAACGTTATACGTTATATCCTATATCTGCATATCGTTATACGTTATATCCTATATCTACGTATCATTATAGGTTATATCCTATACGTAGATAATGTTATACGTTATATCCGTTGTCTACATAACGTTATATGTTATATCTTACATCAACATATCGTTATACGTTATATCCTATATCTGCATATCGTTATACGTTATATCCTATATCTACGTACCGTTCTACGTTATATCCTATATGTAGATAACGTTTTACGTTATATCCTATATCTACGTATCGTTATGCGTTATATCCCATATCTACGTATCGCTATACGTTATATCCTATATGTAGATATCGTTATTCGATATATCCTATATCTGCATATCGTTATACGTTACATCCTATATCTACATATCGTTATACGTTATATCCTATATGTAGATAACGTTTTACGTTATATCCTATATCTACGTATCGTTATACGTTATATCCTATATGTAGATAACGTTTTACGTTATATCCTATATCTACGTATCGTTATACGTTATATCCGACATCTACATATCGTTATACGTTATATCCTATATGTAGATAACGTTTTACGTTATATCCTATATCTACGTATCGTTATACGTTATATCCTATATCTGCATATCGTTATACGTTATATCCTATATCTACATATCGTTATACCTTATATCCTATTTGTAGATAACGTTATACGTTATATCCTATATCTGCGTATCGTTATGCGTTATATCCTACATTTGCATATCGTTATACGTTATATCCTACATCTACATATCGTTGTACGTTACATCCTATATGTAGATAACGTTTTACGTTATATCCTATATCTACGTATCGTTATACGTTATATCCCATATCTACGTATCGCTATACGTTATATCCTATATGTAGATATCGTTATTCGATATATCCTATATCTGCATATCGTTATACGTTACATCCTATATCTACATATCGTTATACGTTATATCCTATATGTAGATAACGTTTTACGTTATATCCTATATCTACGTATCGTTATACATTATATCCGACATCTACATATCGTTGTACGTTATATCCTATATGTAGATAACGTTTTACGTTATATCCTATATCTACGTATCGTTATACGTTATATCCTATATCTGCATATCGTTATACGTTATATCCTATATCTACATATCGTTATACCTTATATCCTATTTGTAGATAACGTTATACGTTATATCCTATATCTGCGTATCGTTATGCGTTATATCCTACATCTACATATCGTTATACATTATATCCTATATGCAGATATCGTTATACGTTATATCCTATATCTACATATCGTTATACGCTATATCCTATATGTAGATAACGTTATGAGTTATATCCTATATCTGCGTATCGTTATGCGTTATATCCTACATCTACATATCGTTATACATTATATCCTATATGCAGATATCGTTATACGTTATATCCTATATCTACATATCGTTATACGCTATATCCTATATGTAGATAACGTTATACGTTATATCCTATATCTTCATATCGTTATACGTTACATACTATGTGTAGATAACGTTATACGTTATATTCTCTATGGAGATATCGTTATACGTTATATCCTATATCTACGTATCGTTATACGTTATATCCGACATCTACATATCGTTATACGTTATATCCTATATGTAGATAACGTTTTACGTTATATCCTATATCTACGTATCGTTATACGTTATATCCTATATCTGCATATCGTTATACGTTATATCCTACATCTACGTATCATCATACGTTATACCCTATGTCTACATTTTGTTATACGTTATATCCTTTATCTACATATCGTTATACGTTATATCCTATATTTAGATAACGTTTTACGTTATGTCCTATATCTACGTATCGTTATACGTTATATCCTATATCTACATATCGTTATACGTTGTATCCTATATCTACATATCGTTATACGTTATATCCTATATCTACATATCGTTATACGCTATATCCTATATGTAGATGACGTTATACGTTATATCCTATATCTACATTTCGTTATACGTTATATCCTATATGTAGATAACGTTTTACGTTATATCCTATATCTACGTATCGTTATACGTTATATCCGACATCTACATATCGTTATACGTTATATCCTATATGTAGATAACGTTTCACGTTATATCCTATATCTACGTATCGTTATGCGTTATATCCTATATCTGCATATCGTTATACGTTATATCCTATATCTACATATCGTTATACTTTATATCCTATTTGTAGATAACGTTTTACGTTATATCCTATATCTGCGTATCGTTATACGTTACATACTCTATCTACATATCGTTATATATTATATCCTATATGCAGATATCGTTATACTTTATATCCTATATGTAGATAACGTTATACGTTATATCCTATATGTAGATATCGTTATACGTTATATCCTATATCTACGTATCGTTATACGTTATATCCTATATGCAGATAACGTTATCCGTTATATCCTATATCTACGTATCGTTATACGTTATGTCCTATATCTACATATCGTTATACTTTATATCGTATTTGTAGATAAAGTTTTACGTTATATCCTATATCTACGTATCGTTATACGTTATATCCTTTTTCTACATATAGTTATACGTTGTCTCCTATATCTATATATCGTTATACGTTATATCCTATATCTGCATATCGTTATACGTTATATCCTATATATATACGTATCGTTATACGTCATATCCTATATCTGCATATCGTTATACGTTATATCCTATGTGTAGATAACGTTACACGCTATATCCTATATGTAGATAACGTTATACGTTATATCCTATATGTAGATATCGTTACACGTTATATCCTATATCTACATACCGTTATACGTTATATCCCATATCTACATATCGTTATACGTTATATCCTATATATATACGTATCGTTATACGTCATATCCTATATCTGCATATCGTTATACGTTATATCCTATGTGTAGATAACGTTATACGTTATATCCTATATGTAGATATCGTTATACGTCATATCCTATATCTACGTATCGTTATACGTTATATCCTATGTCCACATTTTGTTATACGTTATATTCTATATCTACATATCGTTATACGTTATATCCTATATCTACATATCGTTATGCATTATATCCTATATCTACGTATACGTTATAGGTTATATCCTATATGTAGATCATGTTATACGTTATATCCTTTGTCTACATAACGTTATACGTTATATCTTACATCAACATATCGTTATACGTTATATCCTATATGTAGATATCGTTATACGTTATATCCTATATCTACGTATCGTTACTCATTATATCCTATATCTACATATCGTTATACGTTATATCCTATATGTAGATAACGTTTTACGTTATATCCTATATCTACGTATCGTTATACGTTATATCCTATATCTGCATATCGTTATACGTTATATCCTATATCACCATATCGTTATACGTTATATCCTATATGTAGATATCGTTATACATTATATCCTATATCTGCGTATCGTTATACGTTATATACTATATCTCCATATCGTTATACATTATATCCTATATACAGATATCGTTATACGTTATATCCTATATCTGCATATCGTTATACATTATATCCTATATGTAGATATCGTTATACGTTATATGCTATATATATTTATCGTTATACGTTATATCCTATATCTTCATATCGTTATACGTTACATACTATGTGTAGATAACGTTATACGTTATATCCTCTATGGAGATATCGTTATACGGTATATCCTATATCTACGTATCGTCATGCGTTATATCCTATATGTAGATATCGTTATACGTTATATCCTATATGTAGATATCGTTATACGTCATATCCTATATCTACGTATCGTTATACGTTATATCCTATGTCCACATTTTGTTATACGTTATATTCTATATCTACATATCGTTATACGTTATATCCTATATCTACATATCGTTATGCATTATATCCTATATCTACGTATACGTTATAGGTTATATCCTATATGTAGATCATGTTATACGTTATATCCTTTGTCTACATAACGTTATACGTTATATCTTACATCAACATATCGTTATACGTTATATCCTATATGTAGATATCGTTATACGTTATATCCTATATCTACGTATCGTTACTCATTATATCCTATATCTACATATCGTTATACGTTATATCCTATATGTAGATAACGTTTTACGTTATATCCTATATCTACGTATCGTTATACGTTATATCCTATATCTGCATATCGTTATACGTTATATCCTATATCACCATATCGTTATACGTTATATCCTATATGTAGATATCGTTATACATTATATCCTATATCTGCGTATCGTTATACGTTATATACTATATCTCCATATCGTTATACATTATATCCTATATACAGATATCGTTATACGTTATATCCTATATCTGCATATCGTTATACATTATATCCTATATGTAGATATCGTTATACGTTATATGCTATATATATTTATCGTTATACGTTATATCCTATATCTTCATATCGTTATACGTTACATACTATGTGTAGATAACGTTATACGTTATATCCTCTATGGAGATATCGTTATACGGTATATCCTATATCTACGTATCGTCATGCGTTATATCCTATATGTAGATATCGTTATACGTTATATCCTATATCTATGTGTCGTTAAACGGTTTATCCTACATCTGCATATCGTTATACGTTATATCCTATATCTACATACCGTTATACTTTATAACCTATATGTAGCTAACGTTATACGTTATATCCTATATGCAGATATCGTTATACGTTATATCCTATATCTACGTATCGTTATACGCTATATCCTATATGCAGATAACGTTATTCTTTATATCCTATATCTACGTATCGTTATACGTTATATCCTATATCTACATATCGTTATACTTTATATCCTATTTGTAGATAACGTTTTACGTTATATCCTCTATCTACGTATCGTTATACGTTATATCCTCTATCTACGTATCGTTATACGTTATATCCTATATCTACATATCGTTATACGTTATATCCTATATATATACGTATCGTTATAAGTTATATCCTATATCTGCATATCGTTATACGTTATATCCTACGTGTAGATAACGTTATACGTTATATCCTATATGTAAATATCGTTATACGTCATATCGTATATCTACGTATCGTTATACGTTATATCCTATATCTACGTATCGTTATACGTTATATCCTATGTCCACATTTTGTTATACGTTATATCCTATATCTACAAATCGTTATACGTTATATCCTATATGTAGATAAGGTTTTACGTTATATCCTACATGCAGATAACGTTATACGTTATATCCTATATGTAGATATCGTTATACGTTATATCCTATATCTATGTATCGTTATACGTTATATCCTATGTCCACATTTTGTTACACGTTATATCCTATATCTACATATCGTTATAGGTTATATCCTATACGTAGATAATGTTATGCGTTATATCCTTTGTCTACATAACGTTATATGTTATATCTTACATAAACATATCGTTATACGTTATATGCTATATATATTTATCGTTATACGTTATATCCTATATCTTCATATCGTTATACGTTACATACTATGTGTAGATAACGTTATACGTTATATTCTCTATGGAGATATCGTTATACGTTATATCCTATATCTACGTATCGTCATACGTTATATCCTATATGTAGATATCGTTATACGTTACATCCTATATCTATGTGTCGTTAAACGTTATATCCTACATCTGCATATCGTTATACGTTATATCCTATATCTACATACCGTTATACTTTATAACCTATATGTAGATAACGTTATACGTTATATCCTATATGTAGATATCGTTATACGTTATATCCTATATCTACGTATCGTTATACGTTATATCCTATATCACCATATCGTTATACGTTATATCCTATATGTAGATATCGTTATACATTATATCCTATATCTGCGTATCGTTATACGTTATATACTACATCTACATATCGTTATACATTATATCCTATATGCAGATATCGTTATACGTTATATCCTATATCTGCATATCGTTATACATTATATCCTATATATAGATATCGTTATACGTTATATACTACATCTACATATCGTTATACATTATATCCTATATGCAGATATCGTTATACGTTATATCCTATATCTGCATATCGTTATACATTATATCCTATATATAGATATCGTTATACGTTATATGCTATATATATTTATCGTTATACGTTATATCCTATATCTTCAAATCGTTATACGTTATATCCTATATCTACATATCGTTATACGTTATATCCTATATGTAGATAACGTTATACGTTATATCCTATATCTGCGTATCGTTATGCGTTATATCCTACATCTACATATCGTTATACGTTACATCCTATATGTAGATAACGTTTTACGTTATATCCTATATCTACGTATCGTTATACGTTATATCCCATATCTACGTATCGCTATACGTTATATCCTATATGTAGATATCGTTATTCGATATATCCTATATCTGCATATCGTTATACGTTACATCCTATATCTACATATCGTTATACGTTATATCCTATATGTAGATAACGTTTTACGTTATATCCTATATCTACGTATCGTTATACGTTATATCCGACATCTACATATCGTTATACGTTATATCCTATATGTGGATAACGTTTTACGTTATATCCTATATCTACGTATCGTTATACGTTATATCCTATATCTGCATATCGTTATACGTTATATCCTATATCTCCATATCGTTATACGTTATATCCTATATATTCATATCGTTATACGTTACATCCTATATCTACATATCGTTATACGTTATATCCTATATGTAGATAACGTTTTACGTTATATCCTATATCTACGTATCGTTATACGTTATATCCGACATCTACATATCGTTATATGTTATATCCTATAGGTAGATATCGTTATACGTTATATCCTACATCTACGTATCCTTATTCATTATATCCAATATCTACATATCGTTATACGTTATATCCTATATGTAGATATCGTTATACGTTATATCCTATATCTGCGTATCGTTATACGTTATATACTATATCTACATATCGTTATACATTATATCCTATATGCAGATATCGTTATACGTTATATCCTATATCTGCATATCGTTATACATTATATCCTATATGTAGATATCGTTATACGTTATATGCTATATATATTTATCGTTATACGTTATATCCTATATCTTCATATCGTTATACGTTACATACTATGTGTAGATAACGTTATACGTTATATCCTCTATGGAGATATCGTTATACGTTATATCCTATATCTACGTATCGTCATACGTTATATCCTATATGTAGATATCGTTATACGTTATATCCTATATCTATGTGTCGTTAAACGGTTTATCCTACATCTGCATATCGTTATACGTTATATCCTATATCTGCATATCGTTATACATTATATCCTATATATAGATATCGTTATACGTTATATGCTATATATATTTATCGTTATACGTTATATCCTATATCTTCAAATCGTTATACGTTATATCCTATATCTACATATCGTTATACGTTATATCCTATATGTAGATAACGTTATACGTTATATCCTATATCTGCGTATCGTTATGCGTTATATCCTACATCTACATATCGTTATACGTTACATCCTATATGTAGATAACGTTTTACGTTATATCCTATATCTACGTATCGTTATACGTTATATCCCATATCTACGTATCGCTATACGTTATATCCTATATGTAGATATCGTTATTCGATATATCCTATATCTGCATATCGTTATACGTTACATCCTATATCTACATATCGTTATACGTTATATCCTATATGTAGATAACGTTTTACGTTATATCCTATATCTACGTATCGTTATACGTTATATCCTATATCTGCATATCGTTATACGTTATATCCTATGTGTAGATAACGTTATACGTTATATCCTATATGTAGATAACGTTTTACGTTATATCCTATATCTACGTATCGTTATACGTTATATCCTATATCTGCATATCGTTATACGTTATATCCTATGTCCACATTTTGTTATACGTTATATCCTATATCTACAAATCGTTATACGTTATATCCTATATGTAGATAAGGTTTTACGTTATATCCTATATGCAGATAACGTTATACGTTATATCCTATATGTAGATATCGTTATACGTTATATCCTATATCTATGTATCGTTATACGTTATATCCTATGTCCACATTTTGTTATACGTTATATCCTATATCTACATATCGTTATAGGTTATATCCTATACGTAGATAATGTTATACGTTATATACTTTGTCTACATAACGTTATATGTTATATCTTACATAAACATATCGTTATACGTTATATGCTATATATATTTATCGTTACACGTTATATCCTATATCTTCATATCGTTATACGTTACATACTATGTGTAGATAACGTTATACGTTATATCGTCTAGGTAGATATCGTTATACGTTATATCCTATATGCAGATATCGTTATACGTTACATACTATGTGTAGATAACGTTATACGTTATATCGTCTATGTAGATATCGTTACACGTTATATCCTATATCTACATACCGTTATACGTTATATCCTCTATCTACATATCGTTATACGTTATATCCTATATCTGCATATGGTTATACGTTATATCCGACATCTACATATCGTTATATGTTATATCCTATAGGTAGATATCGTTATACGTTATATCCTACATCTACGTATCCTTATTCATTATATCCAATATCTACATATCGTTATACGTTATATCCTATATGTAGATATCGTTATACGTTATATCCTATATCTGCGTATCGTTATACGTTATATACTATATCTACATATCGTTATACATTATATCCTATATGCAGATATCGTTATACGTTATATCCTATATCTGCATATCGTTATACATTATATCCTATATGTAGATATCGTTATACGTTATATGCTATATATATTTATCGTTATACGTTATATCCTATATCTTCATATCGTTATACGTTACATACTATGTGTAGATAACGTTATACGTTATATCCTCTATGGAGATATCGTTATACGTTATATCCTATATCTACGTATCGTCATACGTTATATCCTATATGTAGATATCGTTATACGTTATATCCTATATCTATGTGTCGTTAAACGGTTTATCCTACATCTGCATATCGTTATACGTTATATCCTATATCTGCATATCGTTATACATTATATCCTATATATAGATATCGTTATACGTTATATGCTATATATATTTATCGTTATACGTTATATCCTATATCTTCAAATCGTTATACGTTATATCCTATATCTACATATCGTTATACGTTATATCCTATATGTAGATAACGTTATACGTTATATCCTATATCTGCGTATCGTTATGCGTTATATCCTACATCTACATATCGTTATACGTTACATCCTATATGTAGATAACGTTTTACGTTATATCCTATATCTACGTATCGTTATACGTTATATCCCATATCTACGTATCGCTATACGTTATATCCTATATGTAGATATCGTTATTCGATATATCCTATATCTGCATATCGTTATACGTTACATCCTATATCTACATATCGTTATACGTTATATCCTATATGTAGATAACGTTTTACGTTATATCCTATATCTACGTATCGTTATACGTTATATCCTATATCTGCATATCGTTATACGTTATATCCTATGTGTAGATAACGTTATACGTTATATCCTATATGTAGATAACGTTTTACGTTATATCCTATATCTACGTATCGTTATACGTTATATCCTATATCTGCATATCGTTATACGTTATATCCTATGTCCACATTTTGTTATACGTTATATCCTATATCTACAAATCGTTATACGTTATATCCTATATGTAGATAAGGTTTTACGTTATATCCTATATGCAGATAACGTTATACGTTATATCCTATATGTAGATATCGTTATACGTTATATCCTATATCTATGTATCGTTATACGTTATATCCTATGTCCACATTTTGTTATACGTTATATCCTATATCTACATATCGTTATAGGTTATATCCTATACGTAGATAATGTTATACGTTATATACTTTGTCTACATAACGTTATATGTTATATCTTACATAAACATATCGTTATACGTTATATGCTATATATATTTATCGTTACACGTTATATCCTATATCTTCATATCGTTATACGTTACATACTATGTGTAGATAACGTTATACGTTATATTCTCTATGGAGATATCGTTATACGTTATATCCTATATCTACGTATCGTCATACGTTATATCCTATATGTAGATATCGTTATACGTTATATCCTATATCTATGTGTCGTTAAACGTTATATCCTACATCTGCATATCGTTATACGTTATATCCTATATCTACATACCGTTATACTTTATAACCTATATGTAGATAACGTTATACGTTATATCCTATATGTAGATATCGTTATACGTTATATCCTATATCTACGTATCGTTATACGTTATATCCTATATCACCATATCGTTATACGTTATATCCTATATGTAGATATCGTTATACATTATATCCTATATCTGCGTATCGTTATACGTTATATACTACATCTACATATCGTTATACATTATATCCTATATGCAGATATCGTTATACGTTATATCCTATATCTGCATATCGTTATACATTATATCCTATATATAGATATCGTTATACGTTATATACTACATCTACATATCGTTATACATTATATCCTATATGCAGATATCGTTATACGTTATATCCTATATCTGCATATCGTTATACATTATATCCTATATATAGATATCGTTATACGTTATATGCTATATATATTTATCGTTATACGTTATATCCTATATCTTCAAATCGTTATACGTTATATCCTATATCTACATATCGTTATACGTTATATCCTATATGTAGATAACGTTATACGTTATATCCTATATCTGCGTATCGTTATGCGTTATATCCTACATCTACATATCGTTATACGTTACATCCTATATGTAGATAACGTTTTACGTTATATCCTATATCTACGTATCGTTATACGTTATATCCCATATCTACGTATCGCTATACGTTATATCCTATATGTAGATATCGTTATTCGATATATCCTATATCTGCATATCGTTATACGTTACATCCTATATCTACATATCGTTATACGTTATATCCTATATGTAGATAACGTTTTACGTTATATCCTATATCTACGTATCGTTATACGTTATATCCGACATCTACATATCGTTATACGTTATATCCTATATGTGGATAACGTTTTACGTTATATCCTATATCTACGTATCGTTATACGTTATATCCTATATGTAGATAACGTTTTACGTTATATCCTATATCTACGTATCGTTATACGTTATATCCTATATCTGCATATCGTTATACGTTATATCCTATATCACCATATCGTTATACGTTATATCCTATATGTAGATATCGTTATACATTATATCCTATATCTGCGTATCGTTATACGTTATATACTATATCTACATATCGTTATACATTATATCCTATATGCAGATATCGTTATACGTTATATCCTATATCTGCATATCGTTATACATTATATCCTATATGTAGATATCGTTATACGTTATATGCTATATATATTTATCGTTATACGTTATATCCTATATCTTCATATCGTTATACGTTACATACTATGTGTAGATAACGTTATACGTTATATCCTCTATGGAGATATCGTTATACGTTATATCCTATATCTACGTATCGTCATACGTTATATCCTATATGTAGATATCGTTATACGTTATATCCTATATCTATGTATCGTTAAACGGTTTATCCTACATCTGCATATCGTTATACGTTATATCCTATATCTGCATATCGTTATACATTATATCCTATATATAGATATCGTTATACGTTATATGCTATATATATTTATCGTTATACGTTATATCCTATATCTTCAAATCGTTATACGTTATATCCTATATCTGCATATCGTTATACGTTATATCCTATATGTAGATAACGTTATACGTTATATCCTATATCTGCGTATCGTTATGCGTTATATCCTACATCTACATATCGTTATACGTTACATCCAATATGTAGATAACGTTTTACGTTATATCCTATATCTACGTATCGTTATACGTTATATCCCATATCTACGTATCGCTATACGTTATATCCTATATGTAGATATCGTTATTCGATATATCCTATATCTGCATATCGTTATACGTTACATCCTATATCTACATATCGTTATACGTTATATCCTATGTGTAGATAACGTTATACGTTATATCCTATATGTAAATATCGTTATACGTCATATCGTATATATACGTATCGTTATACGTTATATCCTATATCTACGTATCGTTATACGTTATATCCTATATGTAGATAACGTTTTACGTTATATCCTGTATCTACGTATCGTTATACGTTATATCCTATATCTGCATATCGTTATACGTTATATCCTATATCACCATATCGTTATACGTTATATCCCATATGTAGATATCGTTATACATTATATCCTATATCTGCGTATCGTTATACGTTATATACTACATCTACATATCGTTATACATTATATCCTATATGCAGATATCGTTATACGTTATATCCTATATCTGCATATCGTTATACATTATATCCTATATATAGATATCGTTATACGTTATATGCTATATATATTTATCGTTAAACGTTATATCCTACATCTACATATCGTTATACGTTACATCCTATATGTAGATAACGTTTTACGTTATATCCTATATCTACGTATCGTTATACGTTATATCCTATATCTGCATATCGTTATACGTTATATCCTATATCTCCATATCGTTATACGTTATATCCTATATATTCATATCGTTATACGTTACAACCTATATCTACATATCGTTATACGTTATATCCTATATGTAGATATCGTTATACGTTATATCCCATATCTACGTATCGTTATACATTATATCCTATATCTACATATCGTTATACGTTATATCCTATATGTAGATAACGTTTTACGTTATATCCTATATCTACGTATCGTTATACGTTATATCCTATATCTGCATATCGTTATACGTTATATCCTACAGCTACATATCGTTGTACGTTACATCCTATATGTAGATGACGTTTTACGTTATATCCTATATCTACGTATCGTTATACGTTATATCCCATATCTACGTATCGCTATACGTTATATCCTATATGTAGATATCGTTATTCGATATATCCTATATCTGCATATCGTTATACGTTACATCCTATATCTACATATCGTTATACGTTATATCCTATATGTAGATAACGTTTTACGTTATATCCTATATCTACGTATCGTTATACGTTATATCCGACATCTACATATCGTTATACGTTATATCCTATATGTAGATAACGTTTTACGTTATATCCTATATCTACGTATCGTTATACGTTATATCCTATATCTGCATATCGTTATACGTTATATCCTATATGTAGATAACGTTTTACGTTATATCCTATATCTACGTATCGTTATACGTTATATCCGAAATCTACATATCGTTATACGTTATATCCTATATGTAGATAACGTTTTACGTTATATCCTATATCTACGTATCGTTATACGTTATATCCTATATCTGCATATCGTTATACGTTATATCCTATATGTAGATAACGTTTTACGTTATATCCTATATCTACGTATCGTTATACGTTATATCCGACATCTACATATCGTTATACGTTATATCCTATATGTGGATAACGTTTTACGTTATATCCTATATCTACGTATCGTTATACGTTATATCCTATACCTACATATCGTTATACGTTATATCCGACATCTACCTATCGTTATACGTTATATCTTACATCAGCATATCGTTATACGTTATATCCTATATGTAGATATCGTTATACGTTATATCCCATATCTACGTATCGTTATACATTATATCCTATATCTACATATCGTTATACGTTATATCCTATATGTAGATAACGTTTTACGTTATATCCTATATCTACGTATCGTTATACGTTATATCCTATATCTGCATATCGTTATACGTTATATCCTACATCTACATATCGTTGTACGTTACATCCTATATGTAGATGACGTTTTACGTTATATCCTATATCTACGTATCGTTATACGTTATATCCCATATCTACGTATCGCTATACGTTATATCCTATATGTAGATATCGTTATTCGATATATCCTATATCTGCATATCGTTATACGTTACATCCTATATCTACATATCGTTATACGTTATATCCTATATGTAGATAACGTTTTACGTTATATCCTATATCTACGTATCGTTATACGTTATATCCGACATCTACATATCGTTATACGTTATATCCTATATGTAGATAACGTTTTACGTTATATCCTATATCTACGTATCGTTATACGTTATATCCTATATCTGCATATCGTTATACGTTATATCCTATATCTACATATCGTTATACTTTATATCCTATTTGTAGATAACGTTATACGTTATATCCTATATCTGCGTACCGTTATGCGTTATATCCTACATCTACATATCGTTATACGTTACATCCTATATGTAGATAACGTTTTACGTTATATCCTATATCTACGTATCGATATACGTTATATCCCATATCTACGTATCGCTATACGTTATATCCTATATGTAGATATCGTTATTCGATATATCCTATGTCTGCATATCGTTATACGTTACATCCTATATCTACATTTCGTTATACGTTATATCCTATATGTAGATAACGTTTTACGTTATATCCTATATCTACGTATCGTTATACGTTATATCCGACATCTACATATCGTTATACGTTATATCCAATATGTAGATAACGTTTTACGTTATTTCCTATATCTACGTATCGTTATACGTTATATCCTATATCTGCATATCGTTATACGTTATATCCTATATCTACATATCGTTATACTTTATATCCTATTTGTAGATAACGTTTTACGTTATATCCTATATCTGCGTATCGCTATACGTTACATACTATATCTACATATCGTTATACATTATATGCTATATGCAGATATCGTTATACTTTATATCCTATATGTAGATAACGTTATACGTTATATCCTATATGTAGATATCGTTATACGTTATATCCTATATCCACGTATCGTTATACGTTATATCCTATATGCAGATAACGTTATCCGTTATATCCTATATCTACGTATCGTTATACGTTATGTCCTATATCTACATATCGTTATACTTTATATCCTATTTGTAGATAACGTTTTACGTTATATCCTATATCTACGTATCGTTATACGTTATATCCTTTTTCTACATATAGTTATACGTTGTCTCCTATATCTATATATCGTTATACGTTATATCCTATATCTGCATATGGTTATACGTTATATCCTATATCTACGTATCGTTACACGTTATATCCTATGTCTACATTTTGTTATACGTTATATCCTTTATCTACATATCGTTATACGTTATATCCTATATTTAGATAACGTTTTACGTTATATCCTATATCTACATACCGTTATACGTTATATCCTATTTGTAGATAACGTTATACGTTATATCCTATATGCAGATAACGTTATTCGTTATATCCTATATCTACGTATCGTTATACGTTATATACTACATCTACATATCGTTATACATTATATCCTATATGCAGATATCGTTATACGTTATATCCTATATCTGCATATCGTTATAAATTATATCCTATATATAGATATCGTTATACGTTATATGCTATATATATTTATCGTTATACGTTATATCCTATATCTGCATATCGTTATACGTTATATCCTGTATCTACATATCGTTATACGTTATATCCTATATGTAGATAACGTTTTACGTTATATCCTATACCTACGTATCGTTATACGTTATATCCTATATCTGCATATCGTTATACGTTATATCCTATATCTAAATATAGTTATACGTTGTCTCCTATATCTATATATCGTTATACGTTATATCCTATATCTGCATATGGTTATACGTTATATCCTATATCTACGTATCGTTACACGTTATATCCTATGTCTACATTTTGTTATACGTTATATCCTATATCTACATATCGTTATACGCTATATCCTATATGTAGATAACGTTATACGTTATATCCTATATATAGATATCGTTACACGTTATATCCTATATCTACATATCGTTATAGGTTATATCCTATACGTAGATAATGTTATACGTTATATCCTTTGTCTACATAACGTTATACGTTATATCTTACATCAGCATATCGTTATACGTTATATCCTATATGTAGATATCGTTATACGTTATATCCTATATCTACGTATCGTTATACATTATATCCTATATCTACATATCGTTATACGTTATATCCTATATGTAGATAACGTTTTACGTTATATCCTATATCTACGTATCGTTATACGTTATATCCTATATCTGCATATCGTTATACGTTATATCCTATATCTACATATCGTTGTACGTTACATCCTATATGTAGATAACGTTTTACGTTATATCCTATATCTACGTATCGTTATACGTTATATCCCATATCTACGTATCGCTATACGTTATATCCTATATGTAGATATCGTTATTCGATATATCCTATATCTGCATATCGTTATACGTTACATCCTATATCTACATATCGTTATACGTTATATCCGACATCTACATATCGTTATACGTTATATCCTATATGTAGATAACGTTTTACGTTATTTCCTATATCTACGTATCGTTATACGTTATATCCTATATCTGCATATCGTTATACGTTATATCCTATATCTACGTATCGCTATACGTTATATCCTATATGTAGATATCGTTATTCGATATATCCTATATCTATATATCGTTATACGTTACATCCTATATCTGCATATGGTTATACGTTATATCCTATATCTACGTATCGTTATACGTTATATCCTATATTTAGATAACGTTTTACGTTATATCCTATATCTACATACCGTTATACGTTATATCCTATTTGTAGATAACGTTTTACGTTATATCCTATATCTGCGTATCGCTATACGTTACATACTATATCGACATATCGTTATACATTATATCCTATGTCTACATTTTGTTATACGTTATATCCTTTATCTACATATCGTTATACGTTATATCCTATATTTAGATAACGTTTTACGTTATATCCTATATCTACATACCGTTATACGTTATATCCTATTTGTAGGTAACGTTATCCGTTATATCCTATATCTACGTATCGTTATACGTTATGTCCTATATCTACATATCGTTATACTTTATATCCTATTTGTAGATAACGTTTTACGTTATATCCTATATCTACGTATCGTTATACGTTATATCCTTTTTCTACATATAGTTATACGTTGTCTCCTATATCTATATATCGATATACGTTATATCCTATATCTACGTATCGTTATACATTATATCCTATATCTACATATCGTTATACGTTATATCCTATATGTAGATAACGTTTTACGTTATATCCTATATCTACGTATCGTTATACGTTATATCCTATATCTGCATATCGTTATACGTTATATCCTATATCTACATATCGTTGTACGTTACATCCTATATGTAGATAACGTTTTACGTTATATCCTATATCTACGTATCGTTATACGTTATATCCCATATCTACGTATCGCTATACGTTATATCCTATATGTAGATATCGTTATTCGATATATCCTATATCTGCATATCGTTATACGTTACATCCTATATCTACATATCGTTATACGTTATATCCTATATGTAGATAACGTTTTACGTTATATCCTATATCTACGTATCGTTATACGTTATATCCGACATCTACATATCGTTATACGTTATATCCTATATGTAGATAACGTTTTACGTTATTTCCTATATCTACGTATCGTTATACGTTATATCCTATATCTGCATATCGTTATACGTTATATCCTATATCTACGTATCGCTATACGTTATATCCTATATGTAGATATCGTTATTCGATATATCCTATATCTATATATCGTTATACGTTACATCCTATATCTGCATATGGTTATACGTTATATCCTATATCTACGTATCGTTATACGTTATATCCTATATTTAGATAACGTTTTACGTTATATCCTATATCTACATACCGTTATACGTTATATCCTATTTGTAGATAACGTTTTACGTTATATCCTATATCTGCGTATCGCTATACGTTACATACTATATCGACATATCGTTATACGTTATATCCTATGTCTACATTTTGTTATACGTTATATCCTTTATCTACATATCGTTATACGTTATATCCTATATTTAGATAACGTTTTACGTTATATCCTATATCTACATACCGTTATACGTTATATCCTATTTGTAGGTAACGTTATCCGTTATATCCTATATCTACGTATCGTTATACGTTATGTCCTATATCTACATATCGTTATACTTTATATCCTATTTGTAGATAACGTTTTACGTTATATCCTATATCTACGTATCGTTATACGTTATATCCTTTTTCTACATATAGTTATACGTTGTCTCCTATATCTATATATCGATATACGTTATATCCTATATCTGCATATGGTTATACGTTATATCCTATATCTACGTATCGTTACACGTTATATCCTATGTCTACATTTTGTTTTGCGTTATATCCTTTATCTACATATCGTTATACGTTATATCCTATATTTAGATAACGTTTTACGTTATATCCTATATCTACGTATCGTTATACGTTATATCCTATATCTGCATATCGTTATACGTTATATCCTATATCTACATATCGTTATACTTTATATCCTATTTGTAGATAACGTTATACGTTATATCCTATATGTAGATATCGTTATACGTTATATCCTATATCCACGTATCGTTATACGTTATATCCTATATGCAGATAACGTTATCCGTTATATCCTATATCTACGTATCGTTATACGTTATGTCCTATATCTACATATCGTTATACTTTATATCCTATTTGTAGATAACGTTTTACGTTATATCCTATATCTACGTATCGTTATACGTTATATCCTTTTTCTACATATAGTTATACGTTGTCTCCTATATCTATATATCGTTATACGTTATATCCTATATCTGCATATGGTTATACGTTATATCCTATATCTACGTATCGTTACACGTTATATCCTATGTCTACATTTTGTTATACGTTATATCCTTTATCTACATATCGTTATACGTTATATCCTATATTTAGATAACGTTTTACGTTATATCCTATATCTACATACCGTTATACGTTATATCCTATTTGTAGATAACGTTATACGTTATATCCTATATGCAGATAACGTTATTCGTTATATCCTATATCTACGTATCGTTATACGTTATATACTACATCTACATATCGTTATACATTATATCCTATATGCAGATATCGTTATACGTTATATCCTATATCTGCATATCGTTATAAATTATATCCTATATATAGATATCGTTATACGTTATATGCTATATATATTTATCGTTATACGTTATATCCTATATCTGCATATCGTTATACGTTATATCCTGTATCTACATATCGTTATACGTTATATCCTATATGTAGATAACGTTTTACGTTATATCCTATACCTACGTATCGTTATACGTTATATCCTATATCTGCATATCGTTATACGTTATATCCTATATCTAAATATAGTTATACGTTGTCTCCTATATCTATATATCGTTATACGTTATATCCTATATCTGCATATGGTTATACGTTATATCCTATATCTACGTATCGTTACACGTTATATCCTATGTCTACATTTTGTTATACGTTATATCCTATATCTACATATCGTTATACGCTATATCCTATATGTAGATAACGTTATACGTTATATCCTATATATAGATATCGTTACACGTTATATCCTATATCTACATATCGTTATAGGTTATATCCTATACGTAGATAATGTTATACGTTATATCCTTTGTCTACATAACGTTATACGTTATATCTTACATCAGCATATCGTTATACGTTATATCCTATATGTAGATATCGTTATACGTTATATCCTATATCTACGTATCGTTATACATTATATCCTATATCTACATATCGTTATACGTTATATCCTATATGTAGATAACGTTTTACGTTATATCCTATATCTACGTATCGTTATACGTTATATCCTATATCTGCATATCGTTATACGTTATATCCTATATCTACATATCGTTGTACGTTACATCCTATATGTAGATAACGTTTTACGTTATATCCTATATCTACGTATCGTTATACGTTATATCCCATATCTACGTATCGCTATACGTTATATCCTATATGTAGATATCGTTATTCGATATATCCTATATCTGCATATCGTTATACGTTACATCCTATATCTACATATCGTTATACGTTATATCCGACATCTACATATCGTTATACGTTATATCCTATATGTAGATAACGTTTTACGTTATTTCCTATATCTACGTATCGTTATACGTTATATCCTATATCTGCATATCGTTATACGTTATATCCTATATCTACGTATCGCTATACGTTATATCCTATATGTAGATATCGTTATTCGATATATCCTATATCTATATATCGTTATACGTTACATCCTATATCTGCATATGGTTATACGTTATATCCTATATCTACGTATCGTTATACGTTATATCCTATATTTAGATAACGTTTTACGTTATATCCTATATCTACATACCGTTATACGTTATATCCTATTTGTAGATAACGTTTTACGTTATATCCTATATCTGCGTATCGCTATACGTTACATACTATATCGACATATCGTTATACATTATATCCTATGTCTACATTTTGTTATACGTTATATCCTTTATCTACATATCGTTATACGTTATATCCTATATTTAGATAACGTTTTACGTTATATCCTATATCTACATACCGTTATACGTTATATCCTATTTGTAGGTAACGTTATCCGTTATATCCTATATCTACGTATCGTTATACGTTATGTCCTATATCTACATATCGTTATACTTTATATCCTATTTGTAGATAACGTTTTACGTTATATCCTATATCTACGTATCGTTATACGTTATATCCTTTTTCTACATATAGTTATACGTTGTCTCCTATATCTATATATCGATATACGTTATATCCTATATCTACGTATCGTTATACATTATATCCTATATCTACATATCGTTATACGTTATATCCTATATGTAGATAACGTTTTACGTTATATCCTATATCTACGTATCGTTATACGTTATATCCTATATCTGCATATCGTTATACGTTATATCCTATATCTACATATCGTTGTACGTTACATCCTATATGTAGATAACGTTTTACGTTATATCCTATATCTACGTATCGTTATACGTTATATCCCATATCTACGTATCGCTATACGTTATATCCTATATGTAGATATCGTTATTCGATATATCCTATATCTGCATATCGTTATACGTTACATCCTATATCTACATATCGTTATACGTTATATCCTATATGTAGATAACGTTTTACGTTATATCCTATATCTACGTATCGTTATACGTTATATCCGACATCTACATATCGTTATACGTTATATCCTATATGTAGATAACGTTTTACGTTATTTCCTATATCTACGTATCGTTATACGTTATATCCTATATCTGCATATCGTTATACGTTATATCCTATATCTACGTATCGCTATACGTTATATCCTATATGTAGATATCGTTATTCGATATATCCTATATCTATATATCGTTATACGTTACATCCTATATCTGCATATGGTTATACGTTATATCCTATATCTACGTATCGTTATACGTTATATCCTATATTTAGATAACGTTTTACGTTATATCCTATATCTACATACCGTTATACGTTATATCCTATTTGTAGATAACGTTTTACGTTATATCCTATATCTGCGTATCGCTATACGTTACATACTATATCGACATATCGTTATACATTATATCCTATGTCTACATTTTGTTATACGTTATATCCTTTATCTACATATCGTTATACGTTATATCCTATATTTAGATAACGTTTTACGTTATATCCTATATCTACATACCGTTATACGTTATATCCTATTTGTAGGTAACGTTATCCGTTATATCCTATATCTACGTATCGTTATACGTTATGTCCTATATCTACATATCGTTATACTTTATATCCTATTTGTAGATAACGTTTTACGTTATATCCTATATCTACGTATCGTTATACGTTATATCCTTTTTCTACATATAGTTATACGTTGTCTCCTATATCTATATATCGATATACGTTATATCCTATATCTGCATATGGTTATACGTTATATCCTATATCTACGTATCGTTACACGTTATATCCTATGTCTACATTTTGTTTTGCGTTATATCCTTTATCTACATATCGTTATACGTTATATCCTATATTTAGATAACGTTTTACGTTATATCCTATATCTACGTATCGTTATACGTTATATCCTATATCTGCATATCGTTATACGTTATATCCTATATCTACATATCGTTATACTTTATATCCTATTTGTAGATAACGTTATACGTTATATCCTATATCTGCGTACCGTTATGCGTTATATCCTACATCTACATATCGTTATACGTTACATCCTATATGTAGATAACGTTTTACGTTATATCCTATATCTACGTATCGATATACGTTATATCCCATATCTACGTATCGCTATACGTTATATCCTATATGTAGATATCGTTATTCGATATATCCTATGTCTGCATATCGTTATACGTTACATCCTATATCTACATTTCGTTATACGTTATATCCTATATGTAGATAACGTTTTACGTTATATCCTATATCTACGTATCGTTATACGTTATATCCTATACCTACATATCGTTATACGTTATATCCGACATCTACCTATCGTTATACGTTATATCTTACATCAGCATATCGTTATACGTTATATCCTATATGTAGATATCGTTATACGTTATATCCCATATCTACGTATCGTTATACATTATATCCTATATCTACATATCGTTATACGTTATATCCTATATGTAGATAACGTTTTACGTTATATCCTATATCTACGTATCGTTATACGTTATATCCTATATCTGCATATCGTTATACGTTATATCCTACATCTACATATCGTTGTACGTTACATCCTATATGTAGATGACGTTTTACGTTATATCCTATATCTACGTATCGTTATACGTTATATCCCATATCTACGTATCGCTATACGTTATATCCTATATGTAGATATCGTTATTCGATATATCCTATATCTGCATATCGTTATACGTTACATCCTATATCTACATATCGTTATACGTTATATCCTATATGTAGATAACGTTTTACGTTATATCCTATATCTACGTATCGTTATACGTTATATCCGACATCTACATATCGTTATACGTTATATCCTATATGTAGATAACGTTTTACGTTATATCCTATATCTACGTATCGTTATACGTTATATCCTATATCTGCATATCGTTATACGTTATATCCTATATCTACATATCGTTATACTTTATATCCTATTTGTAGATAACGTTATACGTTATATCCTATATCTGCGTACCGTTATGCGTTATATCCTACATCTACATATCGTTATACGTTACATCCTATATGTAGATAACGTTTTACGTTATATCCTATATCTACGTATCGATATACGTTATATCCCATATCTACGTATCGCTATACGTTATATCCTATATGTAGATATCGTTATTCGATATATCCTATGTCTGCATATCGTTATACGTTACATCCTATATCTACATTTCGTTATACGTTATATCCTATATGTAGATAACGTTTTACGTTATATCCTATATCTACGTATCGTTATACGTTATATCCGACATCTACATATCGTTATACGTTATATCCAATATGTAGATAACGTTTTACGTTATTTCCTATATCTACGTATCGTTATACGTTATATCCTATATCTGCATATCGTTATACGTTATATCCTATATCTACATATCGTTATACTTTATATCCTATTTGTAGATAACGTTTTACGTTATATACTATATCTGCGTATCGCTATACGTTACATACTATATCTACATATCGTTATACATTATATGTTATATGCAGATATCGTTATACTTTATATCCTATATGTAGATAACGTTATACGTTATATCCTATATGTAGATATCGTTATACGTTATATCCTATATCCACGTATCGTTATACGTTATATCCTATATGCAGATAACGTTATCCGTTATATCCTATATCTACGTATCGTTATACGTTATGTCCTATATCTACATATCGTTATACTTTATATCCTATTTGTAGATAACGTTTTACGTTATATCCTATATCTACGTATCGTTATACGTTATATCCTTTTTCTACATATAGTTATACGTTGTCTCCTATATCTATATATCGTTATACGTTATATCCTATATCTGCATATGGTTATACGTTATATCCTATATCTACGTATCGTTACACGTTATATCCTATGTCTACATTTTGTTATACGTTATATCCTTTATCTACATATCGTTATACGTTATATCCTATATTTAGATAACGTTTTACGTTATATCCTATATCTACATACCGTTATACGTTATATCCTATTTGTAGATAACGTTATACGTTATATCCTATATGCAGATAACGTTATTCGTTATATCCTATATCTACGTATCGTTATACGTTATATACTACATCTACATATCGTTATACATTATATCCTATATGCAGATATCGTTATACGTTATATCCTATATCTGCATATCGTTATAAATTATATCCTATATGTAGATATCGTTATACGTTATATGCTATATATATTTATCGTTATACGTTATATCCTATATCTGCATATCGTTATACGTTATATCCTGTATCTACATATCGTTATACGTTATATCCTATATGTAGATAACGTTTTACGTTATATCCTATACCTACGTATCGTTATACGTTATATCCTATATCTGCATATCGTTATACGTTATATCCTATATCTAAATATAGTTATACGTTGTCTCCTATATCTATATATCGTTATACGTTATATCCTATATCTGCATATGGTTATACGTTATATCCTATATCTACGTATCGTTACACGTTATATCCTATGTCTACATTTTGTTATACGTTATATCCTATATCTACATATCGTTATACGCTATATCCTATATGTAGATAACGTTATACGTTATATCCTATATATAGATATCGTTACACGTTATATCCTATATCTACATATCGTTATAGGTTATATCCTATACGTAGATAATGTTATACGTTATATCCTTTGTCTACATAACGTTATACGTTATATCTTACATCAGCATATCGTTATACGTTATATCCTATATGTAGATATCGTTATACGTTATATCCTATATCTACGTATCGTTATACATTATATCCTATATCTACATATCGTTATACGTTATATCCTATATGTAGATAACGTTTTACGTTATATCCTATATCTACGTATCGTTATACGTTATATCCTATATCTGCATATCGTTATACGTTATATCCTATATCTACATATCGTTGTACGTTACATCCTATATGTAGATAACGTTTTACGTTATATCCTATATCTACGTATCGTTATACGTTATATCCCATATCTACGTATCGCTATACGTTATATCCTATATGTAGATATCGTTATTCGATATATCCTATATCTGCATATCGTTATACGTTACATCCTATATCTACATATCGTTATACGTTATATCCTATATGTAGATAACGTTTTACGTTATATCCTATATCTACGTATCGTTATACGTTATATCCGACATCTACATATCGTTATACGTTATATCCTATATGTAGATAACGTTTTACGTTATTTCCTATATCTACGTATCGTTATACGTTATATCCTATATCTGCATATCGTTATACGTTATATCCTATATCTACGTATCGCTATACGTTATATCCTATATGTAGATATCGTTATTCGATATATCCTATATCTATATATCGTTATACGTTACATCCTATATCTGCATATGGTTATACGTTATATCCTATATCTACGTATCGTTATACGTTATATCCTATATTTAGATAACGTTTTACGTTATATCCTATATCTACATACCGTTATACGTTATATCCTATTTGTAGATAACGTTTTACGTTATATCCTATATCTGCGTATCGCTATACGTTACATACTATATCGACATATCGTTATACATTATATCCTATGTCTACATTTTGTTATACGTTATATTCTTTATCTACATATCGTTATACGTTATATCCTATATTTAGATAACGTTTTACGTTATATCCTATATCTACATACCGTTATACGTTATATCCTATTTGTAGGTAACGTTATCCGTTATATCCTATATCTACGTATCGTTATACGTTATGTCCTATATCTACATATCGTTATACTTTATATCCTATTTGTAGATAACGTTTTACGTTATATCCTATATCTACGTATCGTTATACGTTATATCCTTTTTCTACATATAGTTATACGTTGTCTCCTATATCTATATATCGATATACGTTATATCCTATATCTGCATATGGTTATACGTTATATCCTATATCTACGTATCGTTACACGTTATATCCTATGTCTACATTTTGTTTTGCGTTATATCCTTTATCTACATATCGTTATACGTTATATCCTATATTTAGATAACGTTTTACGTTATATCCTATATCTACATACCGTTATACGTTATATCCTATTTGTAGATAACGTTATACGTTATATCCTATATCTGCATATGGTTATACGTTATATCCTATATCTACATACCGTTATACGTTATATCCTATATGTAGATAACGTTTTACGTTATATCCTATATCTACATACCGTTATACGTTATATCCTATTTGTAGATAACGTTATACGTTATATCCTATATCTGCATATGGTTATACGTTATATCCTATATCTACATATCGTTATACGTTATATCCTATATGTAGATAACGTTTTACGTTATATCCTATATCTACGTATCGTTATACGTTATATCCTATATCTGCATATCGTTATACGTTATATCCTATATGTAGATAACGTTTTACGTTATATCCTATATCTGCATATCGTTATACGTTATATCCTACATCTACATATCGTTATACGTTATATCCTATATATTCATATCGTTATACGTTACATACTATGTGTAGATAACGTTATACGTTATATCGTCTAGGTAGATATCGTTATACGTTATATCCTATATGCAGATATCGTTATACGTTGTATCCTATATCTGCATATCGTTATACGTTATATCCTATATCTACATATCGTTATACGTTATATCCTATATTTAGATAACGTTTTACGTTATATCCTATATCTACAAACCGTTATACGTTATATCCTATTTGTAGATAACGTTATACGTTATATCCTATATCTGCATATGGTTATACGTTATATCCTATATCTACATATCGTTATACGTTATATCCTATATGTAGATAACGTTTTACGTTATATCCTATATCTACGTATCGTTATACGTTATATCCTATATCTGCATATCGTTATACGTTATATCCTATATGTAGATAACGTTATACGTTATATCCTATATCTGCATATGGTTATACGTTATATCCTATATCTACATATCGTTATACGTTATATCCTATATGTAGATAACGTTTTACGTTATATCCTATATCTACGTATCGTTATACGTTATATCCTTTTTCTACATATAGTTATACGTTGTCTCCTATATCTATATATCGATATACGTTATATCCTATATCTGCATATGGTTATACGTTATATCCTATATCTACGTATCGTTACACGTTATATCCTATGTCTACATTTTGTTATGCGTTATATCCTTTATCTACATATCGTTATACGTTATATCCTATATTTAGATAACGTTTTACGTTATATCCTATATCTACATACCGTTATACGTTATATCCTATTTGTAGATAACGTTATACGTTATATCCTATATCTGCATATGGTTATACGTTATATCCTATATCTACATATCGTTATACGTTATATCCTATATGTAGATAACGTTTTACGTTATATCCTATATCTACGTATCGTTATACGTTATATCCTATATCTGCATATCGTTATACGTTATATCCTATATGTAGATAACGTTTTACGTTATATCCTATATCTGCATATCGTTATACGTTATATCCTACATCTACATATCGTTATACTTTATATCCTATTTGTAGATAACGTTATACGTTATATCCTATATCTGCGTACCGTTATGCGTTATATCCTACATCTACATATCGTTATACGTTACATCCTATATGTAGATAACGTTTTACGTTATATCCTATATCTACGTATCGTTATACGTTATATCCCATATCTACGTATCGCTATACGTTATATCCTATATGTAGATATCGTTATTCGATATATCCTATGTCTGCATATCGTTATACGTTACATCCTATATCTACATTTCGTTATACGTTATATCCTATATGTAGATAACGTTTTACGTTATATCCTATATCTACGTATCGTTATACGTTATATCCGACATCTACATATCGTTATACGTTATATCCTATATGTAGATAACGTTTTACGTTATATCCTATATCTACGTATCGTTATACGTTATATCCTATATCTGCATATCGTTATACGTTATATCCTATATCTACATATCGTTATACTTTATATCCTATTTGTAGATAACGTTTTACGTTATATCCTATATCTGCTTATCGCTATACGTTACATACTATATCTACATATCGTTATACATTATATCCTATATGCAGATATCGTTATACTTTATATCCTATATGTAGATAACGTTATACGTTATATCCTATATGTAGATATCGTTATACGTTATATCCTATATCCACGTATCGTTATACGTTATATCCTATATGCAGATAACGTTATCCGTTATATCCTATATCTACGTATCGTTATACGTTATGTCCTATATCTACATATCGTTATACTTTATATCCTATTTGTAGATAACGTTTTACGTTATATCCTATATCTACGTATCGTTATACGTTATATCCTTTTTCTACATATAGTTATACGTTGCCTCCTATATCTATATATCGTTATACGTTATATCCTATATCTGCATATGGTTCTACGTTATATCCTATATCTACGTATCGTTACACGTTATATCCTATGTCTACATTTTGTTATACGTTATATCCTTTATCTACATATCGTTATACGTTATATCCTATATTTAGATAACGTTTTACGTTATATCCTATATCTACATACCGTTATACGTTATATCCTATTTGTAGATAACGTTATACGTTATATCCTATATCTGCATATGGTTATACGTTATATCCTATATCTACATATCGTTATACGTTATATCCTATATGTAGATAACGTTTTACGTTATATCCTATATCTACGTATCGTTATACGTTATATCCTATATCTGCATATCGTTATACGTTATATCCTATATGTAGATAACGTTTTACGTTATATCCTATATCTGCATATCGTTATACGTTATATCCTACATCTACATATCGTTATACGTTATATCCTATATATTCATATCGTTATACGTTACATACTATGTGTAGATAACGTTATACGTTATATCGTCTAGGTAGATATCGTTATACGTTATATCCTATATGCAGATATCGTTATACGTTATATCCTATATCTGCATATCGTTATACGTTATATCCTATATCTACATATCGTTATACGTTATATCCTATATGTAGATAACGTTTTACGTTATATCCTATATCTGCATATCGTTATACGTTATATCCTACATCTACATATCGTTATACGTTATATCCTATATATTCATATCGTTATACGTTACATACTATGTGTAGATAACGTTATACGTTATATCGTCTATGTAGATATCGTTACACGTTATATCCTATATCTACATACCGTTATACGTTATATCCTCTATCTACATATCGTTATACGTTATATCCTATATATATACGTATCGTTATATGTTATATCCTATATCTGCATATCGTTATACGTTATATCCTATGTGTAGATAACGTTATACGTTATATCCTATATCTACGTATCGTTATACATTATATCCTATATCTACATATCGTTATACGTTATATCCTATATGTGGATAACGTTATACTTTATATCCTATATGTAGATATCGTTATACGTTATATCCTATATCTACGTATCGTTATACGTTATATCCTATATGCAGATAACGTTATCCGTTATATCCTATATCTACGTATCGTTATACGTTATGTCCTATATCTACATATCGTTATACTTTATATTCTATTTGTAGATAAAGTTTTACGTTATATCCTATATCTACGTATCGTTATACGTTATATCCTTTTTCTACATATAGTTATACGTTGTCTCCTATATCTATATATCGTTATACGTTATATCCTATATCTGCATATGGTTATACGTTATATCCTACATCTACGTATCGTTACACGTTATATCCTATGTCTACATTTTGTTATACGTTATATCCTTTATCTACATATCGTTATACTTTATATCCTATATTTAGATAACGTTTTACGTTATGTCCTATATCTACGTATCGTTATACGTTATATCCTATATCTACATATCGTTATACGTTGTATCCTATATCTACATATCGTTATACGTTATATCCTATATCTACTTATCGTTATACGCTATATCCTATATGTAGATAACGTTATACGTTATATCCTATATGTAGATATCGTTACACGTTATATCCTATATCTACATACCGTTATACGTTATATCCCATATCTACATATCGTTATACGTTATATCCTATATCTACATATCGTTATGCATTATATCCTATATCTACGTATACGTTATAGGTTATATCCTATATGTAGATCATGTTATAAGTTATATCCTTTGTCTACATAACGTTATACGTTATATACTATATCTACATATCGTTATGCATTATATCCTATATCTACGTATACGTTATAGGTTATATCCTATATGTAGATCATGTTATAAGTTATATCCTTTGTCTACATAACGTTATACGTTATATCTTACATCAACATATCGTTATACGTTATATCCTATATGTAGATATCGTTATACGTTATATCCTATATCTACGTATCGTTATTCATTATATCCTATATCTACATATCGTTATACGTTATATCCTATATCACCATATCGTTATACGTTATATCCTATATCTAGATATCGTTATACATTATATCCTATATCTGCGTATCGTTATACGTTATATACTATATCTACATATCGTTATACATTATATCCTATATGCAGATATCGTTATACGTTATATCCTATATCTGCATATCGTTATACATTATATCCTATATGTAGATATCGTTATACTTTATATGCTATATATATTTATCGTTATACGTTATATCCTATATCTTCATATCGTTATACGTTACATACTATGTGTAGATAACGTTATACGTTATATCCTCTATGGAGATATCGTTATACGTTATATCCTATATCTACGTATCGTCATACGTTATATCCTATATGTAGATATCGTTATACGTTATATCCTATATCTATGTGTCGTTAAACGTTTTATCCTACATCTGCATATCGTTATACGTTATATCCTATATCTACATATCGTTATACTTTATAACCTATATGTAAATAACGTTATGCGTTATATCCTATATGCAGATATCGTTATACGTTATATCCTATATCTACGTACCGTTATACGTTATATCCTATATGCAGATAACGTTATTCGTTATACCCTATATCTACGTATCATTATACGTTATATCCTATATCTACATATCGTTATACTTTATATCCTATTTGTAGATAACGTTTTACGTTATATCCTCTATCTACGTATCGTTATACGTTATATCCTATATCTACATATAGTTATACGTTGTCTCCTATATCTATATATCGTTATACGTTATATCCTATATCTGCATATGGTTATACGTTATATCCTATATCTACGTATCGTTACACGTTATATCCTATGTCTACATTTTGTTATACGTTATATCCTATATCTACATATCGTTATACGCTATATCCTATATGTAGATAACGTTATACGTTATATCCTATATCTACATATCGTTATACGTTATATCCTATATATATACGTATCGTTATAAGTTATATCCTATATCTGCATATCGTTATACGTTATATCCTATGTGTAGATAACGTTATACGTTATATCCTATATGTAGATATCGTTATACGTCATATCGTATATCTACGTATCGTTATACGTTATATCCTATATCTACGTATCGTTATACGTTTTATCCTATGTCCACATTTTGTTATACGTTATATCCTATATCTACAAATCGTTATACGTTATATCCTATATGTAGATAAGGTTTTACGTTATATCCTATATGCAGATAACGTTATACGTTATATCCTATATGTAGATATCGTTATACGTTATATCCTATATCTATATATCGTTATACGTTATATCCTATATCTGCATATGGTTATACGTTATATCCTATATCTACGTATCGTTACACGTTATATCCTATGTCTACATTTTGTTATACGTTATATCCTTTATCTACATATCGTTATACTTTATATCCTATATTTAGATAACGTTTTACGTTATGTCCTATATCTACGTATCGTTATACGTTATATCCTATATCTACATATCGTTATACGTTGTATCCTATATCTACATATCGTTATACGTTATATCCTATATCTACATATCGTTATACGCTATATCCTATATGTAGATAACGTTATACGTTATATCCTATATGTAGATATCGTTACACGTTATATCCTATATCTACATACCGTTATACGTTATATCCCATATCTACATATCGTTATACGTTATATCCTATATCTACATATCGTTATGCATTATATCCTATATCTACGTATACGTTATAGGTTATATCCTATATGTAGATCATGTTATAAGTTATATCCTTTGTCTACATAACGTTATACGTTATATACTATATCTACATATCGTTATGCATTATATCCTATATCTACGTATACGTTATAGGTTATATCCTATATGTAGATCATGTTATAAGTTATATCCTTTGTCTACATAACGTTATACGTTATATCTTACATCAACATATCGTTATACGTTATATCCTATATGTAGATATCGTTATACGTTATATCCTATATCTACGTATCGTTATTCATTATATCCTATATCTACATATCGTTATACGTTATATCCTATATGTAGGTACCGTTATACATTATATCCTATATCTGCGTAGCGTTATACGTTATATACTATATCTACATATCGTTATACATTATATCCTATATGCAGATATCGTTATACGTTATATCCTATATCTGCATATCGTTATACATTATATCCTATATGTAGATATCGTTATACTTTATATGCTATATATATTTATCGTTATACGTTATATCCTATATCTTCATATCGTTATACGTTACATACTATGTGTAGATAACGTTATACGTTATATCCTCTATGGAGATATCGTTATACGTTATATCCTATATCTACGTATCGTCATACGTTATATCCTATATGTAGATATCGTTATACGTTATATCCTATATCTATGTGTCGTTAAACGTTTTATCCTACATCTGCATATCGTTATACGTTATACCCTATATCTACATATCGTTATACTTTATAACCTATATGTAGATAACGTTATGCGTTATATCCTATATGCAGATATCGTTATACGTTATATCCTATATCTACGTACCGTTATACGTTATATCCTATATGCAGATAACGTTATTCGTTATACCCTATATCTACGTATCATTATACGTTATATCCTATATCTACATATCGTTATACTTTATATCCTATTTGTAGATAACGTTTTACGTTATATCCTCTATCTACGTATCGTTATACGTTATATCCTATATCTACATATAGTTATACGTTGTCTCCTATATCTATATATCGTTATACGTTATATCCTATATCTGCATATGGTTATACGTTATATCCTATATCTACGTATCGTTACACGTTATATCCTATGTCTACATTTTGTTATACGTTATATCCTATATCTACATATCGTTATACGCTATATCCTTTATGTAGATAAGGTTTTACGTTATATCCTATATGCAGATAACGTTATACGTTATATCCTATATGTAGATATCGTTATACGTTATATCCTATATCTATGTATCGCTATACGTTATAACCTATGTCCACATTTTGTTATACGTTATATCCTATATCTACATACCGTTATAGGTTATATCCTATACGTAGATAATGTTATACGTTATATCCTTTGTCTACATAACGTTATATGTTATATCTTACATCAACATATCGTTATACGTTTTATCCTATATCTGCATATCGTTATACGTTATATCCTATATCTACCTACCGTTCTACGTTATATCCTATATGTAGATAACGTTTTACGTTATATCCTATATCTACATATCGTTATACGTTATATCCTATATGTAGATAACGTTTTACGTTATATCCTATATCTACATATCGTTATACGTTATATCCTATTTGTAGATAACGTGATACGTTATATCCTATATCTGCATATGGTTATACGTTATATCCTATATCTACATATCGTTATACGTTATATCCTATATGTAGATAACGTTTTACGTTATATCCTATATCTACGTATCATTATACGTTATATCCTATATCTGCATATCGTTATACGTTATATCCTATATCACCATATCGTTATACGTTATATCCTATATGTAGATATCGTTATACATTATATCCTATATCTGCGTATCGTTATACGTTATATACTACATCTACATTTCGTTATACATTATATCCTATATGCAGATATCGTTATACGTTATATCCTATATCTGCATATCGTTATACATTATATCCTATATATAGATATCGTTATACGTTATATGCTATATATATTTATTGTTATACGTTATATCCTATATCTGCATATCGTTATACGTTATATCCTATATCTACATATCGTTATACGTTATATCCTATATCTACATATCGTTATACGTTATATCCTATATGTAGATAACGTTTTACGTTATATCCTCTATCTACATATCGTTATACGTTATATCCTATTTGTGGATAACGTTATACGTTATATCCTATATCTGCATATGGTTATACGTTATATCCTATATCTACATATCGTTATACGTTATATCCTATATGTAGATAACGTTTTACGTTATATCCTGTATCTACGTATCGTTATACGTTATATCCTATATCTGCATATCGTTATACGTTATATCCTATATCACCATATCGTTATACGTTATATCCTATATGTAGATATCGTTATACATTATATCCTATATCTGCGTATCGTTATACGTTATATACTACATCTACATATCGTTATACATTATATCCTATATGCAGATATCGTTATACGTTATATCCCATATCTACGTATCGCTATACGTTATATCCTATATGTAGATATCGTTATTCGATATATCCTATATCTGCATATCGTTATACGTTACATCCTATATCTACATATCGTTATACGTTATATCCTATATGTAGATAACGTTTTACCTTATATCCTATATCTACGTATCGTTATACGTTATATCCTATATCTGCATATCGTTATACGTTATATCCTATATCTCCATATCGTTATACGTTATATCCTATATATTCATATCGTTATACGTTACATACTATGTGTAGATAACGTTATACGTTATATCGTCTATGTAGATATCGTTATACGTTATATCCTATATGCAGATATCGTTATACGTTATATCCTATATCTGCATATCGTTATACGTTATATCCTATATATTCATATCGTTATACGTTACATACTATGTGTAGATAACGTTATTCGTTATATCATATATCTACGTATCGTTATACGTTATATACTACATCTACATATCGTTATATATTATATCCTATATGCAGATATCGTTATACGTTATATCCTATATCTGCATATCGTTATAAATTATATCCTATATATAGATATCGTTATACGTTATATGCTATATATATTTATCGTTATACGTTATATCCTATATCTGCATATCGTTATACGCTATATCCTATATCTACATATCGTTATACGTTATATCCTATATGTAGATAACGTTTTACGTTATATCCTATACCTACGTATCGTTATACGTTATATCCTATATCTGCATATCGTTATACGTTATATCCTATATCTCCATATCGTTATACGTTATATCCTATATATTCATATCGTTATACGTTACATACTACGTGTAGATAACGTTATACGTTATATCGTCTATGTAGATAACGTTACACGTTATATCCTATATCTACATACCGTTATACGTTATATCCTATATCTACATATCGTTATACGTTATATCCTATATATATACGTATCGTTATAAGTTATATCCTATATCTGCATATCGTTATACGTTATATCCTATGTGTAGATAACGTTATACGTTATATCCTATATCTACGTATCGTTATACATTATATCCTATATCTACATATCGTTATACGTTATATCCTATATGTAGATAACGTTTTACGTTATATCCTATATCTACGTATCGTTATACTATATATCCTATTTGTAGATAACGTTTTACGTTATATCCTCTATCTACGTATCGTTATACGTTATATCCTATATCTAAATATAGTTATACGTTGTCTCCTATATCTATATATCGTTATACGTTATATCCTATATCTGCATATGGTTATACGTTATATCCTATATCTACGTATCGTTACACGTTATATCCTATGTCTACATTTTGTTATACGTTATATCCTATATCTACATATCGTTATACGCTATATCCTATATGTAGATAACGTTATACGTTATATCCTATATGTAGATATCGTTACACGTTATATCCTATATCTACATATCGTTATAGGTTATATCCTATACGTAGATAATGTTATACGTTATATCCTTTGTCTACATAACGTTATACGTTATATCTTACATCAGCATATCGTTATACGTTATATCCTATATGTAGATATCGTTATACCTTATATCCTATATCTACGTATCGTTATACATTATATCCTATATCTACATATCGTTATACGTTATATCCTATATGTAGATAACGTTTTACGTTATATCCTATATCTACGTATCGTTATACGTTATATCCTATATCTGCATATCGTTATACGTTATATCCTACATCTACATATCGATGTACGTTACATCCTATATGTAGATAACGTTTTACGTTATATCCTATATCTACGTATCGTTATACGTTATATCCCATATCTACGTATCGCTGTACGTTATATCCTATATGTAGATATCGTTATTCGATATATCCTATATCTGCATATCGTTATACGTTACATCCTATATCTACATATCGTTATACGTTATATCCTATATGTAGATAACGTTTTACGTTATATCCTATATCTACGTATCGTTATACGTTATATCCGACATCTACATATCGTTATACGTTATATCCTATATGTAGATAACGTTTTACGTTATATCCTATATCTACGTATCGTTATACGTTATATCCTATATCTGCATATCGTTATACGTTATATCCTATATCTACATATCGTTATACTTTATATCCTATTTGTAGATAACGTTATACGTTATATCCTATATCTGCGTATCGTTATACGTTATATCCGACATCTACATATCGTTATACGTTATATCCTATATGTAGATAACGTTTTACGTTATATCCTATATCTACGTATCGTTATACGTTATATCCTATATCTGCATATCGTTATACGTTATATCCTATATCTACATATCGTTATACATTATATCCTATTTGTAGATAACGTTTTACGTTATATCCTATATCTGCGTATCGTTATACGTTACATACTATATCTACATATCGTTATACATTATATCCTATATCTACGTATCGTTATACGTTATAGCCGACATCTACATATCGTTATACGTTATATCCTATATGTGGATAACGTTTTACGTTATATCCTATATCTACGTATCGTTATACGTTATATCCTATATCTGCATATCGTTATACGTTATATCCTACATCTCCATATCGTTATACGTTATATCCTATATATTCATATCGTTATACGTTACATACTATGTGTAGATAACGTTATACGTTATATCGTCTATGTAGATATCGTTATACGTTATATCCTATATGCAGATATCGTTATACGTTATATCCTATACCTGCATATCGTTATACGTTATATCCTATATCTACATATGGTAATACGTTATCTCCTATATCTACATATCGATATACTTTATATCCTATATGTAGATAACGTTATACGTTATATCCTATATGTAGATATCGTTATACGTTATATCCTATATCTGCATATCGTTATACGTTATATCCTATATCTACATATCGTTATACATTATATCCTATTTGTAGATAACGTTTTACGTTATATCCTATATCTGCGTATCGTTATACGTTACATACTATATCTACATATCGTTATACATTATATCCTATATCTACGTATCGTTACACGTTATATCCTATATCTACATATCGTTATAGGTTATATCCTATACGTAGATAATGTTATACGTTATATCCTTTGTCTACATAACGTTATACGTTATATCTTACATCAGCATATCGTTATACGTTATATCCTATATGTAGATATCGTTATACCTTATATCCTATATCTACGTATCGTTATACATTATATCCTATATCTACATATCGTTATACGTTATATCCTATATGTAGATAACGTTTTACGTTATATCCTATATCTACGTATCGTTATACGTTATATCCTATATCTGCATATCGTTATACGTTATATCCTACATCTACATATCGATGTACGTTACATCCTATATGTAGATAACGTTTTACGTTATATCCTATATCTACGTATCGTTATACGTTATATCCCATATCTACGTATCGCTGTACGTTATATCCTATATGTAGATATCGTTATTCGATATATCCTATATCTGCATATCGTTATACGTTACATCCTATATCTACATATCGTTATACGTTATATCCTATATGTAGATAACGTTTTACGTTATATCCTATATCTACGTATCGTTATACGTTATATCCGACATCTACATATCGTTATACGTTATATCCTATATGTAGATAACGTTTTACGTTATATCCTATATCTACGTATCGTTATACGTTATATCCTATATCTGCATATCGTTATACGTTATATCCTATATCTTTTTTTTTTTTTTTTTTTTTTTTTTTTTTTTTTTTTTTGCGGGAGGAGGGGAAAATGCTTTACGCATACCCAGTGACCCGAATCGCTGGGTTATGTGGGACTCGGCAGATGTCGTCGCCATACCCACTAAAAACCCCTCCTCCTTCTATCCCTGCTGCGTGGTCAGACAACCCTGGCAAACCATAGGCATTCATCAGGGTTGTCGTTGTCGTGTCCCGCTGTATCTTCTTACCGAGCAGTTATTATTCCCGGCCTTTTCTTAGCCACCTCCACATGGTTGGCTGTCCTCTTTCTGCTTCACGTTGCTGTCTTGAAGCTCTGCTGTCCCTGCTCGGCGTGGTTGTTGCGCTCACCCTCCGTCTGGCCGTCTGCATGGCCATCTCCGTCTCCCTCCTGTGGGACATGACGGTCTTACAGAACTGTCGAAACTTGTTCCAGTTCTCGTCCTTGGCGGTCACTGTGGCCATGAGGTTGTCCACGTCTATCTTCTCGCCAAGACCGTTCTCCAGCTCGATCCTTCGGTCGATCCACTTCGGGCACGTGAAGAGGACGTGCTCCGCGTCGTCGTTGGGTTCTGCGCAGTCATAGCATTTTCCGTCGGTATCTTTTCCGATTCTCCGCCTGTAGGCACCGAAGGTCCCATGCCCGGTTAGCAGCTGCATGGTATGATGGTCGATGTCCCTCTTCTTCTTGGCAAATAGGTGCACACTCGGAATTAACTTCTTGGTTATGTTTTCTTTCCGGTAGTCACCCCACTCCTTTTGCCATTCGTCGTGAGCCTTCTTTTGGATCGTCTCCAACTCGTCCTTCAGCGCAATGTCTTCTCCACCGCCGGTCCTGGTCCTGTGGTTCCGGGTTCTCCAGTAGGATTCCCACAGAAGCTTCACCTTTATGTGGATCGGTAGGTTTCCGGTCAACACGCAAAGCGCTGCGTGCGAGACCGTGCGGTACGCCGTCGTTGTTATGCACAGGGCGGTTCTCTGTGCCCTTTTCAACCTGTTCTTATTTATTTTGGTATCCGCTGCGCCTGCCCACACCGGTGCACCGTACGTCACGATGGACTCCCATACGTTGTAGTAAAGCCTACGAGCCAAGCTGGGCGGCCCGTTGATGTTCGGTAAGATGCCTCTAAGGGCTCCGGTCATCTTGCCGGCCTTACCACAAACCGTCTCGATGTGTGTATCGAACCTCCCCCGGGTGTCTATCGTGACACCGAGGTATTTGATGTGCTTGACCGTTTCGGTATCCGAAGTACCCAAGTTAAGTCCGATCACTTTCGGCACTCGCATCCCAGTGATGAGCATGACTTCCGTCTTTTCTCTCGCCAGCGTGAGACCGACGCTCCTGCACCAGTCGTTGACGATCCTCAACATGGCGTTGACCTTGGTGGACGCCCCTTCGTTCCTCTCGATGGCACACGTGATGGCCAGGTCGTCCGCGAAGGCGGTTGCCCTGACCATCTCCATGTTGTCGAGCCTCTCCAGCAACCGGTCGTATACCAGGTTCCACAGGAATGGTCCCAAAACGGATCCCTGTGGAACTCCCGCCGCCACTTCGCACTCGACCGTGCCGTACTGGTTATCCACGATGATCCTCCTTCCAGATAGGTAGTTGCCGATCAATCTTCTGATCTTCCACGGCAGCTTCCTCCTATCGAATTCCTTGCAAATGCTCTCCCAGCTGAGCGAGTTGAAAGCATTGCTGATGTCCAGGGCGATCATCACGCATACTACCCTCTTCTGTTTGCAGGTGTCGGCAAACTTCATCACCCGCGCGATGGCGTCTACCGTGCTGCTCCTCTTTCTGAAGCCGTATTGCCTTGGATGGAACGGATCTGCTCCGATGCATCTTTCGATGATCTTTTTAAAGCATTTCTCCCAGATCTTGCTCATGGCTGGGAGTATGCTTATCGGCCGGTACGCGTTAGGCAGTCTAGGATCCTTACCTGGTTTCCTTAGCAGTATCACTCTGGCCGTCTTCCAGCACTCGGGGATCCGTCCTGTGTCGGTGATGTTGTTCATCACACCGGCGACCAGCTCGCTCCTGCGGCTCGCTATCAGCCTCGCGATTTCACCTGGGACACCATCCACTCCTGCAGCCTTCTTCGGATTTATGGTTTTGGCCGTGTCAACGACGTCGCCATCGTCGATGGTGATGTTGATACTTACATCCTCCTCTCTCTCGATCTCTTCGTGGCCCTCGTAGTGCGAAGGTCCATGCCCTATGGTGAACAGCCTTTTTACGACTGCTTCCACCATGTCGATCGGCATGTCGTTTGCTGGACCCTTGCCCTTGCATCTCTTCATGACCGTGCGATAGGGTTTGCCCCAAGGGTCACTCTCGAGGATCTTGCAATAATCTGCCCAAGCTCTTGCTTTGCTAAGGGCAATCTCCTTCTTCAGTTCTCTTCTGGTTTCCTTGAAGGCGCTGACGAGGAGGTCGATGTTGCCGAGGCATTTCTTTCTCTCTCTCGTCACCTTCCTCAGAGCTTTGTGAGTCTGTGCTCTAAGTTCCGCGATCTTCTCGTTCCACCAGTAGTTCGCGTACTTCCTGTTGGTCGCACAGCTCGCTTTCTTCAGCATCCCATCGCACGTTCTCTCAATGCACTTTTGCAAGTGCTCGGCTCTGTCCGTTGCGTTGGCCGCATCGTGGTCCATCACCTTCGTCGCTTCGTCGAACCCATTTATAAAATCATCGAGCGCTAGGTCCTTCGTCACGTATCTGAGGAACTTTGGCGCCTTTCTCGTTGTCCTCCGTTTGAATCTATGGACTACGTATAGATGGTCCGAGGCCGAGTACTTGTCCAATACAACGCTTGCCGCGTGGATCTCTTCGACCTTGTTCGATACGCTGATTATATCGGGACAGCTCGTCCTCCCATTCCTGTAGAAGGTGTATTTCTCCTTGAGTCTCAGTGGAAACAATCCGTAGACACACAGTGTCTCCATCAAGACTCTCCCTCTCTTGTCCGTTTTCGTACCGCCCCAGTCTGTCGACTTTGCGTTAAAATCGCCGGCTACGACTACCTTGTCGTGTCTCCTGGCGGCGTCCTTCGTCATCGATGACAGCGTTTCTATGTAGGACGCATAGTCCTGCTTGTTGATGTTGGGCGAACAGTATCCGCTGATGCAGAAGACGTCGCCGGCGAGTATGCCTACCATCCCGTCATTCTTGACCACAGTAGTCTCGTCCGGGAGTTCACCGTTGAAAAGGGTGACCCATATCGATGCGTCTCCTTTGGTGTCGTTGAACCAATACGGGAGCTGCCTGTTTGGCTCGGATATTACTACTATATCCGGCCTAAGTTCCATCGCGCATTGGTGCATCAGGTCCTGCGCCAGCTTGCATCTGTTGAGGTTTATCTGCAATATGATCATTTTCTTTTCAACAGCCTTCTATATTCTGGGCAAGCCAGCGACCCGGTCACGTGATCGAATTTCACTCCTTTCTCCTTGCTGCAGATGGAGCAGCACGGCGCGTTGGTGCAGGTAGCTATCGTGTGGTCTTTGCTTCCGCACTTTCTGCACAACTCCTTTCCAGGGCTTATCGCCGTACATTTGTTCGCGATGTGACCGAACGTATGGCACCTGAAGCATTTCACCACGTTTGGCAACGCCTTTATCGTGGCTATCGTCAAGCCGGTTCTGATCTTACGGCTCGACCCGTCCTTGGGTAGGTACACCTTCGGCAGCGTTATTATCGCCGACTGAGTGCCCCACGGCGCCATTTTCATGGATTTCACCTCGACCTCGCTGACATCCTTCATATCAAGTTGGGCTTGCAGCGCCTTAGCTAGTTCCTCGTCCGACATAAGGGGATCTATTTCCTTTATCGCGGCTGAGGTCTTGTCGCGCATTGGTAACGCTCTCAGCCTGCCGTCTAGTGCCCTGTTGATATCCTCCGCAGTCTTATTGACGTCACATCCAGTCTTCAATTCAATCAGGATGTCGCCTCTCTTGGTTCTTCTGATACCATTGCTCTCCTTTAGGGCATCCCTCGCCCCCATCACCTCCTTGTAAACCTGAATCCATTCCTTGTCTTGTCCTACTTTGACAAGGATGGCCTCGGGCCTGCTACGCACCCTCTTCGGCCTCTCAGTCTTCTTTGGCGTGGCCGTAGGCGCCCTGATCGCTTTGGCTCCTCTGTCCGTTACAGAGTTGTCCCTTTTTCTTTCTCTCTTCCCACGGATGACGGTCCAGTCGTCTCTACCGTCGCTGTCCGTGTAGCTCGCCGACGCTTTAGCCAAGCCCTCGATGCCACAAACTTCGGCGTAGGAAGCTTCCCTGTTCGCCGGTCTCTTACTTTTGCTGTCGTCCCTCGAATCGATGGGCGATATCTCCTTCCTCTTTCCTTTCTTCTCCTCTGTCTTTTCAGGGGTGATCGCCGTTTTGTTGACTCTGGTCAGCCTGGCCTCCATCTTACTACTCACTTCGTTCAACATGGCGTGTACTTTAGACGCCTTGGCCTTGGCGGCGTTCCTCCTTGTTCTAGGACTGGTATCTTTTCTCGAGGTGCGATATAGCCAGTTGGACAGTGCCTGTAACTCGAGGAAGGCTTCCTTGATGATCTCCGTCACCGCCTTCCATTCACTGCGTTTTATGGTTATCTCGTCGTCACCGTCATCGTTATTCTTGGCCATTGCTCTGTTGAGAATGGCCTTCCTCCTTAGGTGTTCCCTAGCTACGGTCGCTTCGCTGCCACTGTCAGACATTTCTGCCTGAGTGTCAAACTCCGAGGTGCTGGCAATACCTTCCATCGAATCCTTCGACGGGCTTCTGGCTAAGGTTCTCGTTGGCCTGAAGACCCTCTCCTCCTCCGATGCTTTTTTTAGGAATTTCACGATCCCGCCGCCTTTCAGGGTCTCATCCTTGAGTATTCGGTTCGTCTTTCCACGGGGGGGTGTTACTCCCTCCGCTGTTTGTAAAGGCGCCGCGAATTCCTCGATGATCTCCACCATGTCCTCGTCGTATTCCAGGCATCTTCTCGTGGGAGTTTCGTCTCCCTTCTCCACTTTAGCAAGCCGTGTTGCTCTTTGATCCCCGGTCTTGGTTACCGAACGAGAGGAGGCCCTGGGATCGACCTTCCCCTCGCCGTTCGTCCAGTCGCTAGGTGACCGTCGGGTCGAGCCTGGGACGCTACTCGAACCACCGACGGGGCCTGGAGGCACCGAAACCCCCTGAGCCGTAAGTTTATTACCGTTGTTGCTCATGTCCATAATTTTAGAATTAACAAAACCAATCGTCGCAATACCAGTCGAAATCTCCTTCCAAAGAAAGCCGAATCATAACCGTGGGCATGCCAGTGTCGTCGTAAAATGTAACCCTTAGTATAAATTGTCACTATCGAGTTCGACTCTGTGTCGTATATATTCCACGACACATGGTTCGCGACGTCGCCGCGAGTCGGCACTCATGTGACTATCTTCTTCATGGCTCAACGGTATGTCACTAGGCAATATGGCGGCCCGCAGGGTCCACACACGCGTACAGTGTGGGGCGCTCCCCTCGGCCCCCTCGCCGACAACCCGTGGAACGCCTACTCGCTTAATGATAATTTACACAATTTCAGGCTTAAAGTTATCCTGTCCGCAGAGTCTTATCGGCGCAAAAAACATACACAATCGATTCACGTTAACACCTCAGTCGTATAACACCACTTTTATACGAACTAACCCCTACAACCACGGTATTGATAACTGGTTTAATGCTTTCCCAGTCAGTATTTTTCAGTCACACTGCCTCTATCACTATATTATACACAAGATAAAAGTTTTTTTAACATAGCTGCACGCCACAATACCGCACACACTTTCAAGTAACTCCTTTTTCGAGAGCGGGCCGGAGCACGTGCTCTCCCTTCGACGCTTCCGAGCGAACTATATATCCTATATCTACATATCGTTATACTTTATATCCTATTTGTAGATAACGTTATACGTTATATCCTATATCTGCGTATCGTTATACGTTATATCCGACATCTACATATCGTTATACGTTATATCCTATATGTAGATAACGTTTTACGTTATATCCTATATCTACGTATCGTTATACGTTATATCCTATATCTGCATATCGTTATACGTTATATCCTATATCTACATATCGTTATACATTATATCCTATTTGTAGATAACGTTTTACGTTATATCCTATATCTGCGTATCGTTATACGTTACATACTATATCTACATATCGTTATACATTATATCCTATATCTACGTATCGTTATACGTTATAGCCGACATCTACATATCGTTATACGTTATATCCTATATGTGGATAACGTTTTACGTTATATCCTATATCTACGTATCGTTATACGTTATATCCTATATCTGCATATCGTTATACGTTATATCCTACATCTCCATATCGTTATACGTTATATCCTATATATTCATATCGTTATACGTTACATACTATGTGTAGATAACGTTATACGTTATATCGTCTATGTAGATATCGTTACACGTTATATCCTATATGCAGATATCGTTATACGTTATATCCTATATCTGCATATCGTTATACGTTATATCCTATATCTACATATCGTTATACGTTATATCCTATATGTAGATAACGTTTTACGTTATATCCTATACCTACGTATCATTATACGTTATATCCTATATCTGCATATCGTTATACGTTATATCCTATATCTCCTTATCGTTATACGTTATATCCTATATATTCATGTCGTTATACGTTACATACTATGTGTAGATAACGTTATACGTTATATCGTCTATGTAGATATCGTTATACGTTATATCCTATATGCAGATATCGTTATACGTTATATCCTATATCTGCATATCGTTATACGTTATATCCTATATCTACATATCGTTATACGTTATATCCTATATATATACGTATCGTTATAAGTTATATCATATATCTGCATATCGTTATACGTTATATCCTACATCTACATATATCGTTATACGTTATATCCTATATATTCATATCGTTATACGTTACATACTATGTGTAGATGACGTTATACGTTATATCGTCTATGTAGATATCGTTACACGTTATATCCTATATCTACATACCGTTATACGTTATATCCTATATCTACATATCGTTATACGTTATATCCTATATATATACGTATCGTTATAAGTTATATCCTATATCTGCATATCGTTATACGTTATATCCTATGTGTAGATAACGTTATACGTTATATCCTATATCTACGTATCGTTATACATTATATCCTATATCTACATATCGTTATACGTTATATCCTATATGTAGATAACGTTTTACGTTATATCCTATATCTACGTATCGTTATACGTTATATCCTATATCTGCATATCGTTATACGTTATATCCTACATCTACATATCGTTGTACGTTACATCCTATATCTAGATAACGTTTTACGTTATATCCTATATCTACGTATCGTTATACTTTATATCCTATTTGTAGATAACGTTTTACGTTATATCCTCTATCTACGTATCGTTATACGTTATATCCTATATCTAAATATAGTTATACGTTGTCTCCTATATCTATATATCGTTATACGTTATATCCTATATCTGCATATGATTATACGTTATATCCTATATCTACGTATCGTTACACGTTATATCCTATGTCTACATTTTGTTATACGTTATATCATATATCTACATATCGTTATACGCTATATCCTATATGTAGATAACGTTATACGTTATATCCTATATGTAGATATCGTTACACGTTATATCCTATATCTACATATCGTTATAGGTTATATCCTATACGTAGATAATGTTATACGTTATATCCTATATCTACGTATCGTTATACGTTATATCCTATATCTGCATATCGTTATACGTTATATCCTACATCTACATATCGTTGTACGTTACATCCTATATGTAGATAACGTTTTACGTTATATCCTATATCTACGTATCGTTATACGTTATATCCCATATCTACGTATCGCTATACGTTATATCCTATATGTAGATATCGTTATTCGATATATCCTATATCTGCATATCGTTATACGTTACATCCTATATCTACATATCGTTATACGTTATATCCTATATCTACATATCGTTATACTTTATATCCTATTTGTAGATAACGTTTTACGTTATATCTTACATCAACGTATCGTTATTCGTTATATCCTATATGTAGATATCGTTATACGTTATATCCTATATCTACGTATCGTTATACATTATATCCTATATCTACATATCGTTATACTTTATATCCTATTTGTAGATAACGTTTTACGTTATATCTTACATCAACGTATCGTTATTCGTTATATCCTATATGTAGATATCGTTATACGTTATATCCTATATCTACGTATCGTTATACATTATATCCTATATCTACATATCGTTATACGTTTTATCCTATATGTAGATAACGTTTTACGTTATATCCTATATCTACGTATCGTTATACGTCATATCCTATATCTGCATATCGTTATACGTTATATCCTATATCACCATATCGTTATACGTTATATCCTATATGTAGATATCGTTATACATTATATCCTATATCTGCGTGTCGTTATACGTTATATACTATATCTACATATCGTTATACATTATATCCTATATGCAGATATCGTTATACGTTATATCCTATATCTGCATATCGTTATACATTATATCCTATATGTAGATATCGTTATACGTTATATGCTATATATATTTATCGTTATACGTTATATCCTATATCTTCATATCGTTATACGTTACATACTATGTGTAGATAACGTTATACGTTATATCCTCTATGGAGATATCGTTATACGTTATATCCTATATCTACGTATCGTCATACGTTATATCCTATATGTAGATATCGTTATACGTTATATCCTATATCTATGTGTCGTTAAACGTTATATCGTACATCTGCATATCGTTATACGTTATATCCTATATCTACATATCGTTATACTTTATAACCTATATGTAGATAACGTTATACGTTATATCCTATATGTAGATATCGTTATACGTTATATCCTATATCTACGTATCGTTATACGTTATATCCTATATGCAGATAACGTTATTCGTTATATCCTATATCTACGTATCGTTATACGTTATATCCTATATCTACATATCGTTATACTTTATATCCTATTTGTAGATAACGTTTTACGATATATCCTCTATCTACGTATCGTTATACGTTATATCCTATATCTACATTTAGTTATACGTTGTCTCCTATATATATATATCGTTATACGTTATATCCTATATCTGCATTTGGTTATACGTTATATCCTACATCTACATATCGTTATACGTTATATCCTATATATATACGTATCGTTATAAGTTATATCCTATATCTGCATATCGTTATACGTTATATCCTATGTGTAGATAACGTTATACGTTATATCCGATATGTAGATATCGTTATACGTCATATCCTATATCTACGTATCGTTATACGTTATATCCTATATCTACGTATCGTTATACGTTATATCCTATGTCCACATTTTGTTATACGTTATATCCTATATCTACAAATCGTTATACGTTATATCCTATATGTAGATAAGGTTTTACGTTATATCCTATATGCAGATAACGTTATACGTTATATCCTATATGTAGATATCGTTATACGTTATATCCTATATCTACATATCGTTATACGTTATATCCTATTTGTAGATAACGTTATACGTTATATCCTATATCTGCATATGGTTATACGTTATATCCTATATCTACATATCGTTATACGTTATATCCTATATGTAGATAACGTTTTACGTTATATCCTATATCTACGTATCGTTATACGTTATATCCTATATCTGCATATCGTTATACGTTATATCCTATATCACCATATCGTTATGCGTTATATCCTATATGTAGATATCGTTATACATTATATCCTATATCTGCATATCGTTATATCCAATATATTATATCCATACATTATACATTATACATTATATCCTATATATAGATATCGTTATACGTTATATGCTATATATATTTATCGTTATACGTTATATCCTATATCTGCATATCGTTATACGTTATATCCTATATCTACATATCGTTATACATTATATCCTATATGCAGATATCGTTATACGTTATATCCTATATCTACGTATCGTCATACGTTATATCCTATATGTAGATATCGTTATACGTTATATCCTATATATATGTATCGTTATACGTTATATCCGATATCTACATATCGTTAAACGTTATATCCTATATGTAGATAACGTTATACGTTATATCCTATATCTGCGTATCGTTATGCGTTATATCCTATATCTACATATCGTTATACGTTATATCCTATATCTGCATATCGTTATACGTTATATCCTATATCTACATATCGTTATACGTTATATCCTATATCTACATATCGTTATACATTATATCCTATATGCAGATATCGTTATACGTTATATCCTATATCTGCATATCGTTATACGTTATATCCTATATCTACGTACCGTTATATGTTATATCATATATCTACATATCGTTATACGTTATATCCTATATGTAGATAACGTTATACGTTATATCCTATATGTAGGTATCGTTATACGTTATATCCTATATCTACGTATCGTTATACGTTATATCCTATATCTACATATCGTTATACGTTATATCCTATATGTAGATAACGTTTTACGTTATATCCTATATCTACATATCGTTATACGTTATATCCTATTTGTAGACAACGTTATACGCTATATCCTATATCTGCATATGGTTATACGTTATATCATATATCTACATATCGTTATACATTATATCCTATATATAGATATCGTTATACGTTATATGCTATATATATTTATCGTTATACGTTATATCCTATATCTGCATATCGTTATACGTTATATCCTATATCTTCAAATCGTTATACGTTACATACTATGTGTAGATAACGTTATACGTTATATCCTCTATGTAGATATCGTTATACGTTATATCCTATATCTACGTATCGTCATACGTTATATCCTATATGTAGATATCGTTATACGTTATATCCTATATATATGTATCGTTATACGTTATATCCTATATCAGCATATCGTGATACGTTATATCCGATATCTACATATCGTTAAACGTTATATCCTATATGTAGATAACGTTATACGTTATATCCTATATCTGCGTATCGTTATGCGTTATATCGTAGATCTACATATCGTTATACGTTATATCCTATATGTAGATAACGTTTTACGTTATACCCTATATCTACGTATCGTTATACGTTATCTCCCATATCTACGTACCGCTATGCGTTATATCCTATATGTAGATATCGTTATTCGATATATCCTATATCTGCATATCGTTATACGTTATATCCCATGTCAACGTGTCGCTATACGTTATATCCTATATGTAGATATCGTTATTCGTTATATCCTACATCTGCATATCGTTACACGTTATATCCTATATCTACATATCGTTATAAGTTGTATCCTATATGTAGATATCGTTATACGTTATATCCTATATCTACGTACCGTTATACGTCATATCATATATCTACATATCGTTATACGTCATATCCTATATGTAGATAACTTTATACGGTATATCCTATATGTAGGTATCGTTATACGATATATCCTATATCTGCATATCGTTATACGTTACATCCTATATCTACATATCGTTATACGTTATATCCTATATGTAGATAACGTTTTACGTTATATCCTATATCTACGTATCGTTATACGTTATATCCTATATGCAGATAACGTTATTCGTTATATCCTATATCTACGTATCGTTATACGTTATGTCCTATATCTACATATCGTTATACTTTATATCCTATTTGTAGATAACGTTTTACGTTATATCTTACATCAACGTATCGTTATTCGTTATATCCTATATGTAGATATCGTTATACGTTATATCCTATATCTACGTATCGTTATACATTATATCCTATATCTACATATCGTTATACGTTTTATCCTATATGTAGATAACGTTTTACGTTATATCCTATATCTACGTATCGTTATACGTCATATCCTATATCTGCATATCGTTATACGTTATATCCTATATCACCATATCGTTATACGTTATATCCTATATGTAGATATCGTTATACATTATATCCTATATCTGCGTGTCGTTATACGTTATATACTATATCTACATATCGTTATACATTATATCCTATATGCAGATATCGTTATACGTTATATCCTATATCTGCATATCGTTATACATTATATCCTATATGTAGATATCGTTATACGTTATATGCTATATATATTTATCGTTATACGTTATATCCTATATCTTCATATCGTTATACGTTACATACTATGTGTAGATAACGTTATACGTTATATCCTCTATGGAGATATCGTTATACGTTATATCCTATATCTACGTATCGTCATACGTTATATCCTATATGTAGATATCGTTATACGTTATATCCTATATCTATGTGTCGTTAAACGTTATATCGTACATCTGCATATCGTTATACGTTATATCCTATATCTACATATCGTTATACTTTATAACCTATATGTAGATAACGTTATACGTTATATCCTATATGTAGATATCGTTATACGTTATATCCTATATCTACGTATCGTTATACGTTATATCCTATATGCAGATAACGTTATTCGTTATATCCTATATCTACGTATCGTTATACGTTATATCCTATATCTACATATCGTTATACTTTATATCCTATTTGTAGATAACGTTTTACGATATATCCTCTATCTACGTATCGTTATACGTTATATCCTATATCTACATTTAGTTATACGTTGTCTCCTATATATATATATCGTTATACGTTATATCCTATATCTGCATTTGGTTATACGTTATATCCTACATCTACATATCGTTATACGTTATATCCTATATATATACGTATCGTTATAAGTTATATCCTATATCTGCATATCGTTATACGTTATATCCTATGTGTAGATAACGTTATACGTTATATCCGATATGTAGATATCGTTATACGTCATATCCTATATCTACGTATCGTTATACGTTATATCCTATATCTACGTATCGTTATACGTTATATCCTATGTCCACATTTTGTTATACGTTATATCCTATATCTACAAATCGTTATACGTTATATCCTATATGTAGATAAGGTTTTACGTTATATCCTATATGCAGATAACGTTATACGTTATATCCTATATGTAGATATCGTTATACGTTATATCCTATATCTACATATCGTTATACGTTATATCCTATTTGTAGATAACGTTATACGTTATATCCTATATCTGCATATGGTTATACGTTATATCCTATATCTACATATCGTTATACGTTATATCCTATATGTAGATAACGTTTTACGTTATATCCTATATCTACGTATCGTTATACGTTATATCCTATATCTGCATATCGTTATACGTTATATCCTATATCACCATATCGTTATGCGTTATATCCTATATGTAGATATCGTTATACATTATATCCTATATCTGCATATCGTTATATCCAATATATTATATCCATACATTATACATTATACATTATATCCTATATATAGATATCGTTATACGTTATATGCTATATATATTTATCGTTATACGTTATATCCTATATCTGCATATCGTTATACGTTATATCCTATATCTACATATCGTTATACATTATATCCTATATGCAGATATCGTTATACGTTATATCCTATATCTACGTATCGTCATACGTTATATCCTATATGTAGATATCGTTATACGTTATATCCTATATATATGTATCGTTATACGTTATATCCGATATCTACATATCGTTAAACGTTATATCCTATATGTAGATAACGTTATACGTTATATCCTATATCTGCGTATCGTTATGCGTTATATCCTATATCTACATATCGTTATACGTTATATCCTATATCTGCATATCGTTATACGTTATATCCTATATCTACATATCGTTATACGTTATATCCTATATCTACATATCGTTATACATTATATCCTATATGCAGATATCGTTATACGTTATATCCTATATCTGCATATCGTTATACGTTATATCCTATATCTACGTACCGTTATATGTTATATCATATATCTACATATCGTTATACGTTATATCCTATATGTAGATAACGTTATACGTTATATCCTATATGTAGGTATCGTTATACGTTATATCCTATATCTACGTATCGTTATACGTTATATCCTATATCTACATATCGTTATACGTTATATCCTATATGTAGATAACGTTTTACGTTATATCCTATATCTACATATCGTTATACGTTATATCCTATTTGTAGACAACGTTATACGCTATATCCTATATCTGCATATGGTTATACGTTATATCATATATCTACATATCGTTATACATTATATCCTATATATAGATATCGTTATACGTTATATGCTATATATATTTATCGTTATACGTTATATCCTATATCTGCATATCGTTATACGTTATATCCTATATCTTCAAATCGTTATACGTTACATACTATGTGTAGATAACGTTATACGTTATATCCTCTATGTAGATATCGTTATACGTTATATCCTATATCTACGTATCGTCATACGTTATATCCTATATGTAGATATCGTTATACGTTATATCCTATATATATGTATCGTTATACGTTATATCCTATATCAGCATATCGTGATACGTTATATCCGATATCTACATATCGTTAAACGTTATATCCTATATGTAGATAACGTTATACGTTATATCCTATATCTGCGTATCGTTATGCGTTATATCGTAGATCTACATATCGTTATACGTTATATCCTATATGTAGATAACGTTTTACGTTATACCCTATATCTACGTATCGTTATACGTTATCTCCCATATCTACGTACCGCTATGCGTTATATCCTATATGTAGATATCGTTATTCGATATATCCTATATCTGCATATCGTTATACGTTATATCCCATGTCAACGTGTCGCTATACGTTATATCCTATATGTAGATATCGTTATTCGTTATATCCTACATCTGCATATCGTTACACGTTATATCCTATATCTACATATCGTTATAAGTTGTATCCTATATGTAGATATCGTTATACGTTATATCCTATATCTACGTACCGTTATACGTCATATCATATATCTACATATCGTTATACGTCATATCCTATATGTAGATAACTTTATACGGTATATCCTATATGTAGGTATCGTTATACGATATATCCTATATCTGCATATCGTTATACGTTACATCCTATATCTACATATCGTTATACGTTATATCCTATATGTAGATAACGTTTTACGTTATATCCTATATCTACATATCGTTATACGTTATATCCTATTTGTTGATAACGTTACACGTTATATCCTATATCTGCATATGGTTATACGTTATATCCTATATCTACATATTGTTATACGTTATATCCTATATGTAGATAACGTTTTACGTTATATCCTATATGTAGATAACGTTTTACGTTGTATTCTATATCTACGTATCGTTACACGTTATATCCTATGTCTACATTTTGTTATACGTTATATCCTATATCTACATATCGCTATACGCTATATCCTATATGTAGATAACGTTATACGTTATATCCTATATGTAGATATCGTTACACGTTATATCCTATATCTACATACCGTTATACGTTATATCGTATATCTACATATCGTTATACGTTATATCCTATATATATACGTATCGTTATAAGTTATATCCTATATCTGCATATCGTTATACGTTATATCCTATGTGTAGATAACGTTATACGTTATATTCTATATGTAGATATCGTTATACGTCATATCCTATATCTACGTATCGTTATACGTTATATCCTATATCTACGTATCGTTATACGTTATATCCTATGTCCACATTTTGTTATACGTTATATCCTATATCTACATATCGTTATACGTTATATCCTATACGTAGATAATGTTATACGTTATATCCTTTGTCTACATAACGTTATATGTTATATCTTACATCAACATATGGTTATACGTTATATCCTATATCTGCATATCGTTATACGTTATATGCTATATCTACGTACCGTTATACATTATATGATATATCTACATATCGTTATACGTTATATCCTATATGTAGATAACGTTATACGTTATATCCTATATGTAGGTATCGTTATACGTTATATCCTATATCTACGTATCGTTATACGTTATATCCTATATCTACATATCGTTATACGTTATATCCTATATGTAGATAACGTTTTACGTTATATCCTATATCTACATATCGTTATACGTTATATCCTATTTGTTGATATCGTTATACGTTATATCCTATATCTGCATATGGTTATACGTTATATCCTATATCTACATATCGTTGTACGTTATATCCTATATGTAGATAACGTTTTACGTTATATCCTATATCTACGTATCGTTAAACGTTATATCCTATATGTAGATAACGTTATACGTTATATCCTATATCTGCGTATCGTTATGCGTTATATCCTATATCTACATATCGTTATACGTTATATCCTATATCTGCATATCGTTATACGTTATATCCTATATCTACATATCGTTATACGTTATATCCTATATCTACATATCGTTATACATTATATCCTATATGCAAATATCGTTATACGTTATATCCTATATCTGCATATCGTTATACGTTATATCCTATATCTACGTACCGTTATATGTTATATCATATAGCTACATATCGTTATACGTTATATCCTATATGTAGATAACGTTATACGTTATATCCTATATGTAGGTATCGTTATACATTATATCCTATATCTACGTATCGTTATACGTTATATCCTATATCTACATATCGTTATACGTTATATCCTATATGTAGATAACGTTTTACGTTATATCCTATATCTACATATCGTTATACGTTATATCCTATTTGTAGACAACGTTATGCGCTATATCCTATATCTACATATGGTTATACGTTATATCATATATCTACATAACGTTATACATTATATCCTATATATAGATATCGTTATACGTTATATGCTATATATATTTATCGTTATACGTTATATCCTATATCTGCATATCGTTATACGTTATATCCTATATCTTCAAATCGTTATACGTTACATACTATGTGTAGATAACGTTATACGTTATATCCTCTATGTAGATATCGTTATACGTTATATCCTATATCTACGTATCGTCATACGTTATATCCTATATATAGATATCGTTATACGTTATACCCTATATCTACGTATCGTTATACGTTATCTCCCATATCTACGTACCGCTATGCGTTATATCCTATATGTAGATACCGTTATTCGATATATCCTATATCTGCATATCGTTATACGTTATATCCCATGTCAACGTGTCGCTATACGTTATATCCTATATGTAGATATCGTTATTCGTTATATCCTACATCTGCATATCGTTACACGTTATATCCTATATCTACATATCGTTATAAGTTGTATCCTATATGTAGATATCGTTATACGTTATATCCTATATCTACGTACCGTTATACGTTATATCATATATCTACATATCGTTATACGTCATATCCTATATGTAGATAACTTTATACGGTATATCCTATATGTAGGTATCGTTATACGATATATCCTATATCTGCATATCGTTATACGTTACATCCTATATCTACATATCGTTATACGTTATATCCTATATGTAGATAACGTTTTACGTTATATCCTATATCTACATATCGTTATACGTTATATCCTATTTGTTGATAACGTTATACGTTATATCCTATATCTGCATATGGTTATACGTTATATCCTATATCTACATATCGTTATACGTTATATCCTATATGTAGATAACGTTTTACGTTATATCCTATATGTAGATAACGTTTTACGTTGTATTCTATATCTACGTATCGTTACACGTTATATCCAATGTCTACATTTTGTTATACGTTATATCCTATATCTACATATCGCTATACGCTATATCCTATATGTAGATAACGTTATACGTTATATCCTATATGTAGATATCGTTACACGTTATATCCTATATCTACATACCGTTATACGTTATATCGTATATCTACATATCGTTATACGTTATATCCTATATATATACGTATCGTTATAAGTTATATCCTATATCTGCATATCGTTATACGTTATATCCGATGTGTAGATAACGTTATACGTTATATCCTATATGTAGATATCGTTATACGTCATATCCTATATCTGCGTATCGTTATACGTTATATCCTATATCTACGTATCGTCATACGTTATATCCTATGTCCACATTTTGTTATACGTTATATCCTATATCTACATATCGTTATACGTTATATCCTATACGTAGATAATGTTATACGTTATATCCTTTGTCTACATAACGTTATATGTTATATCTTACATCAACATATCGTTATACGTTATATCCTATATCTGCATATCGTTATACGTTATATGCTATATCTACGTACCGTTATACGTTATATGATATATCTACATATCGTTATACGTTATATCCGATATGTAGATAACGTTATACGTTATATCCTATATGTAGGTATCGTTATACGTTATATCCTATATCTACGTATCGTTATACGTTATATCCTATATCTACATATCGTTATACGTTATATCCTATATGTAGATAACGTTTTACGTTATATCTTATATCTACATATCCTTATACGTTATATCCTATCTGTTGATAACGTTATACGTTATATTCTATATCTGCATATGGTTATACGTTATATCCTATATCTACATATCGTTGTACGTTATATCCTATATGTAGATAACGTTTTACGTTATATCCTATATCTACGTATCGTTATACGTTATATCCTATATCTGCATATCGTTATACGTTATATTCTATATCACCATATCGTTATACGTTATATCCTATATGTAGATATCGTTATACATTATATCCTATATCTGCGTATCGTTATACGTTATATACTACATCTACATATCGTTATACATTATATCCTATATGCAGATATCGTTATACGTTATATCCTATATCTGCATATCGTTATACATTATATCCTATATATAGATATCGTTATACGTTATATGGTATATATATTTATCGTTGTACGTTATATCCTATATCTGCATATCGTTATACGTTATATCGTATATCTACATATCGTTATACGTTATACCCTATATGTAGATAACGTTATACGTTATATCCTATATCTGCGTATCGTTATGCGTTATATCCTACATCTACATATCGTTATACGTTACATCCTATATGTAGATAACGTTTTACGTTATATCCTACATCTACATATCGTTATACGTTACATCCTATATGTAGATAACGTTTTACGTTATATCCTATATCTACGTATCGTTATACGTTATATCCAATATCTACGTATCGCTATACGTTATATCCTATATGTAGATATTGTTATTCGATATATCCTATATCTGCATATCGTTATACGTTACATCCTATATCTACATATCGTTATACGTTATATCCTATATGTAGATAGCGTTTTACGTTATATCCTATATCTACGTATCGTTATACGTTATATCCAATATCTACGTATCGCTATACGTTATATCCTATATGTAGATATCGTTATTCGATATACCCGGTATCTGCATATCGTTATACGTTACATCCTATATCTACATATCGTTATACGTTATATCCTATATGTAGATAACGTTTTACGTTATATCCTATATCTACGTATCGTTATACGTTATATCCAATATCTACGTATCGTTATACGTTATATCCAATATCTACGTATCGCTATACGTTATATCCTATATGTAGATATCGTTATTCGATATATCCTATATCTGCATATCGTTATACGTTATATCCTATATGTAGATATCGTTATTCGATACATCCTATATCTGCATATCGTTATACGTTACATCCTATATCTACATATCGTTATACGTTATATCCTATATGTAGATAACGTTTTACGTTATATCCTATATCTACGTATCGTTATACGTTATATCCGACATCTACATATCGTTATACGTTATATCCTATATGTAGATAACGTTTTACGTTATATCCTATATCTACGTATCGTTATACGTTATATCCAATATCTACGTATCGTTATACGTTATATCCAATATCTACGTATCGCTATACGTTATATCCTATATGTAGATATCGTTATTCGATATATCCTATATCTGCATATCGTTATACGTTATATCCTATATGTAGATATCGTTATTCGATACATCCTATATCTGCATATCGTTATACGTTACATCCTATATCTACATATCGTTATACGTTATATCCTATATGTAGATAACGTTTTACGTTATATCCTATATCTACGTATCGTTATACGTTATATCCGACATCTACATATCGTTATACGTTATATCCTATATGTAGATAACGTTTTACGTTATATCCTATATCTACGTATCGTTATACGTTATATCCTATATCTGCATATCGTTATACGTTATATCCTATATCTTCATATCGTTATACGTTATATCCTATATGTAGATATCGTCATACATTATATCCTATATCTGCGTATCGTTATACGTTATATACTATATCTACATATCGTTATACATTATATCCTATATGCAGATATCGTTATACGTTATATCCTATATCTGCATATCGTTATACGTTATATCCTATATCTTCAAATCGTTATACGTTACATACTATGTGTAGATAACGTTATATGTTATATCCTCTATGTAGATATCGTTATACGTTATATCCTATATCTACGTATCGTCATACGTTACATCCTATAAGTAGATATCGTTATACGTTATATCCTATATATATGTATCGTTATACGTTATATCCTATATCTGCATATCGTTATACGTTATATCCTATATCTGCATATCGTTATACGTTATATCCTATATGTAGATAACGTTATACGTTATATCCTATATCTACGTACCGTTATACGTTATATCATATATCTACATATCGTTATACGTCATATCCTATATGTAGATAACGTTTTACGTTATATCCTATATCTGCATATCGTAATACGTTATATCCTATATGTAGATATCGTTATACATTGTATCCTATATCTGCATATCGTTATACCTTATATCCTATATATACATATCGTTATACGTTATATCGTATATGCAGATATCGTTATACGTTATATCCTATATCTGCATATCGCTATACGTTATATCCTATATCTACATATCGTTATACGTTACACACTATGTGTAGATAACGTTATACGTTATATCCTCTATGTAGATATCGTTATAATTTATATCCTATATCTACGTATCGTCATACGTTGTATCCTATATGTAGATATCGTTATACGTTATATCCTATATCTATGTATCGTTATACGTTATATCCTATATCTGCATATTGTTATACGTTATATCCTATATCTACATATCGTTATACGTTATATCCTACATCTCCATATCGTTATACGTTATATCCTATATGTAGATATCGTTATACATTATATACTATATCTGCATATCGTTATACGTTATATCCAATATCTACATATCGTTATACGTTATATCCTATATGTAGATATCGTTATACGTTATATCCTATATGTAGATAAAGTTATACTTTATATCCTACATCTACGTATTGTTATACGTTATCTCCTATATCTACATATCGTTATACGTTATATCCTATATGTACATATCGTTATACGTTGTATCCTATATGTAGATATCGTTATACGTTATATCGTATATCTACGTATCGTTATACTTTATATCCTATATCTATGTATCGTTATACGTTATATCCTATATGTACATATCGTTATACGTTGTATCCTATATGTAGATATCGTTATACGTTATATCGTAATTCTACGTATCGTTATACGTTATATCCTATATCTACATATCGTTATACGTTATATCCTATATGTAGATAACGTTTTACGTTATATCCTATATGTAGATAACGTTTTACGTTATATCCTATATCTAAGTATCGTTATACGTTATATCCAATATCTACGTATCGTTATACGTTATATCCAATATCTACGTATCGCTATACGTTATATCCTATATGTAGATATCGTTATTCGATATATCCTATATCTGCATATCGTTATACGTTATATCCTATATGTAGATATCGTTATTCGATACATCCTATATCTGCATATCGTTATACGTTACATCCTATATCTACATATCGTTATACGTTATATCCTATATGTAGATAACGTTTTACGTTATATCCTATATCTACGTATCGTTATACGTTATATCCTACATCTACATATCGTTATAGGTTATATCCTATATCTACGTATCGTTATACGTTATATCCTGTATGTAGATAACGTTATACTTTATATCCTACATCTACGTATCGTTATACGTTATATCCTATATCTACATATCGTTATACGTTGTATCCTATATGTAGATATCGTTATACGTTATATCGTATATCTACGTATCGTTATACGTTATATCCTATATCTACATATTGTTATACGTCATATCCTATTTCTACATATCGTTATACGTTATATCCTATATCTACATATCGTTATACGTCATATCCTATGTGTAGTTAACGTTATACGTAATATCCTATATCTACGTATCGTTATACGTTATATCCTATATCTACATATCGTTATACGTTATATCCTATATGTAGATATCGTTATACGTTATATCCTATATGTAGATAAAGTTATACTTTATATCCTACATCTACGTATTGTTATACGTTATCTCCTATATCTACATATCGTTATACGTTATATCCTATATGTAACTATCGTTATACGTTGTATCTTATATCTACATATTGTTATACGTCATATCCTATTTCTACATATCGTTATACGATGTATCCTATATCTACATATCGTTATACGTCATATCCTATGTGTAGTTAACGTTATACGTAATATCCTATATCTACGTATCGTTATACGTTATATCCTATATCTACATATCGTTATACGTTATATCCTATATGTAGATATCGTTATACGTTATATCCTATATGTAGATAAAGTTATACTTTATCTCCTACATCTACGTATTGTTATACGTTATCTCCTATATCTACATATCGTTATACGTTATATCCTATATGTACATATCGTTATACGTTGTATCCTATATGTAGATATCGTTATACGTTATATCGTATATCTACGTATCGTTATACTTTATATCCTATATCTATGTATCGTTATACTTTATATCCTACATCCACGTATCGTTATACGTTATATCCTACATCTACATATCGTTATAGGTTATATCCTATATCTACGTATCGTTATACGTTATATCCTGTATGTAGATAACGCTATACTTTATATCCTACATCTACGTATCGTTATACGTTATATCCTATATCTACATATCGTTATACGTTGTATCCTATATGTAGATATCGTTATACGTTATATCGTATATCTACGTATCGTTATACGTTATATCCTATATCTACATATTGTTATACGTCATATCCTATTTCTACATATCGTTATACGTTATATCCTATATCTACATATCGTTATATGTCATATCCTATGTGTAGTTAACGTTATACGTAATATCCTATATCTACGTATCGTTATACGTTATATCCTATATCTACATATCGTTATACGTTATATCCTATATGTAGATATCGTTATACGTTATATCCTATATGTAGATAAAGTTATACTTTATATCCTACATCTACGTATTGTTATACGTTATCTCCTATATCTACATATCGTTATACGTTATATCCTATATGTAACTATCGTTATACGTTGTATCTTATATCTACATATTGTTATACGTCATATCCTATTTCTACATATCGTTATACGATGTATCCTATATCTACATATCGTTATACGTCATATCCTATGTGTAGTTAACGTTATACGTAATATCCTATATCTACGTATCGTTATATGTTATATCCTATATCTACATATCGTTATACGTTATATCCTATATGTAGATATCGTTATACGTTATATCCTATATGTAGATAAAGTTATACTTTATATCCTACATCTACGTATTGTTATACGTTATCTCCTATATCTACATATCGTTATACGTTATATCCTATATGTACATATCGTTATACGTTGTATCCTATATGTAGATATCGTTATACGTTATATCGTATATCTACGTATCGTTATACTTTATATCCTATATCTATGTATCGTTATACGTTATATCCTATATGTACATATCGTTATACGTTGTATCCTATATGTAGATATCGTTATACGTTATATCGTATATCTACGTATCGTTATACGTTATATCCTATATCTACATATCGTTATACGTCATATCCTATTTCTACATATCGTTATACGTTATATCCTATATCTACATATCGTTATACGTTGTATCCTATATGTAGATATCGTTATACGTTATATCGTATATCTACGTATCGTTATACGTTATATCCTATATCTACATATTGTTATACGTCATATCCTATTTCTACATATCGTTATACGCTATATCCTATATCTACATATCGTTATACGTCATATCCTATGTGTAGTTAACGTTATACGTATTATCCTATATCTACATATCGTTATACGTCATATCCTATTTCTACATATCGTTATACGTTATATCCTATATCTACATATCGTTATACGTTACATCCTATATGTAGATAACGTTTTACGTTATATCCTATATCTACGTATCGTTATACGTTATATCCAATATCTACGTATCGCTATACGTTATATCCTATATGTAGATATCGTTATTCGATATATCCTATATCTGCATTTCGTTATACGTTACATCCTATATCTACATATCGTTATACGTTATATCCTATATGTAGATAACGTTTTACGTTATATCCTATATCTACCTATCGCTATACGTTATATCCAATATCTACGTATCGTTATACGTTATATCCAATATCTACGTATTCGCTATACGTTATATCCTATATGTAGATATCGGTATTCGATATATCCTATATCTGCATATCGTTATACGTTATATCCTATATGTAGATATCGTTATTCGATACATCCTATATCTGCATATCGTTATACGTTACATCCTATATCTACATATCGTTATACGTTATATCCTATATGTAGATAACGTTTTACGTTATATCCTATATCTACGTATCGTTATACGTTATATCCGACATCTACATATCGTTATACGTTATATCCTATATGTAGATAACGTTTTACGTTATATCTTATATCTACGTATCGTTATACGTTATATCCTATATCTGCATATCGTTATACGTTATATCCTATATCTCCATATCGTTATACGTTATATCCTATATGTAGATAACGTTATACGTTATATCCTATATCTACGTACCGTTATACGTTATATCCTTTGCGTAGATAACGTTATACGTTATATCCTATATGTAGATATCGTTATACGTCATATCCTATATCTACGTATCGTTATACCTTATATCCTATATCTGCATATCGTTATACGTTATATCTTATATCTACATATCGTTATACGTTATATCCCATATGTAGATAACGTTTTACGTTATATCCTATATCTATATATCGTTATACGTTATATCCTATATCTGCATATCGTTATACGTCATATCCTATATTTTCATATCGTTATACGTTATATACTATGTGTAGATAACGTTATACGTTATATCGTCTATGTAGATATAGTTATAAGTTACATACTATATGTAGATAACGTTATACGTTATATCCTCTATGTAGATATCGTTATACTTTATATCCTATATCTACGTATCGTCATACGTTGTATCCTATATGTAGATATCGTTATACGTTATATCCTATATCTACGTATCGTTATACGTTATATCCTATATCTGCATATCGTTATACGTTGTATCCTATATCTACATATCGTTATACGTTATATCCTATATCTCCATATCGTTATACGTTATATCCTATATGTAGATATCGTTATACATTATATCCTATATCAGCATATCGTTATACGTTATATCCTATATGTAGACATCGTTATACGTTATATCCTATTAGTAGATAACGTTTTACGTTATATCCCATATCTATATATCGTTATACGTTATATCCTATATCTGCATATCGTTATACGTTGAATCCCATATCTACATATCGTTATACGTTATATCCTATATGTATATAACGTTTTACGTTATATCCTATATCTACGTATAGTTATACGTTATATCCTATATGTAGATAACTTTAAACGTTATATCCTATATCTACGTATCGTTATACGTTATATCCTATATCTACATATCGTTATACGTCATATCCTATTTCTACATATCGTTATACGTTATATCCTATATCTACATATCGTTATACGTTGTATCCTATATGTAGATATCGTTATACGTTATATCGTATGTCTACGTATCGTTATACGTTATATCCTATATCTACATATTGTTATACGTCATATCCTATTTCTACATATCGTTATACGCTATATCCTATATCTACATATCGTTATACGTCATATCCTATGTGTAGTTAACGTTATACGTATTATCCTATATCTACGTATCGTTATACGTTATATCCTATATCTACATATCGTTATACGTTATATCCTATATGTAGATATCGTTATACGTTATATCCTATATGTAGATAAAGTTATACTTTATATCCTACATCTACGTACTGTTATACGTTATCTCCTATATCTACATATCGTTATACGTTATATCCTATATGTACATATCGTTATACGTTGTATCCTATATGTAGATATCGTTATACGTTATATCGTATATCTACGTATCGTTATACTTTATATCCTATATCTATGTATCGTTATACGTTATATCCTATATGTACATATCGGTATACGTTGTATCCTATATGTAGATATCGTTATACGTTATATCGTATATCTACGTATCGTTATACGTTATATCCTATATCTACATATCGTTATACGTCATATCCTATGTGTAGTTAACGTTATACGTAATATCCTATATCTACATATCGTTATACGTTATATTCTATGTGTAGATAACGTTATACGTTATATCCTATATGTAGATATCGTTATACGTTGTATCCAATATGTAGATATCGTTATACGTTATATCCTATATGTAGATATCGTTATTCGATATATCCTATATCTGCATTTCGTTATACGTTACATCCTATATCTACATATCGTTATACGTTATATCCTATATGTAGATAACGTTTTACGTTATATCCTATATCTACGTATCGCTATACGTTATATCCAATATCTACGTATCGTTATACGTTATATCCAATATCTACGTATTCGCTATACGTTATATCCTATATGTAGATATCGTTATTCGATATATCCTATATCTGCATATCGTTATACGTCATATCCTATGTGTAGTTAACGTTATACGTAATATCCTATATCTACGTATCGTTATACGTTATATCCTATATCTACATATCGTTATACGTTATATCCTATATGTAGATATCGTTATACGTTATATCCTATATGTAGATAAAGTTATACTTTATATCCTACATCTACGTATTGTTATACGTTATCTCCTATATCTACATATCGTTATACGTTATATCCTATATGTACATATCGTTATACGTTGTATCCTATATGTAGATATCGTTATACGTTATATCGTATATCTACGTATCGTTATACTTTATATCCTATATCTATGTATCGTTATACGTTATATCCTATATGTACATATCGTTATACGTTGTATCCTATATCTACATATCGTTATACGTCATATCCTATGTGTAGTTAACGTTATACGTAATATCCTATATCTACGTATCGTTATACGTTATATCCTATATCTACATATCGTTATACGTTATATCCTATATGTAGATATCGTTATACGTTATATCCTATATGTAGATAAAGTTATACTTTATATCCTACATCTACGTATTGTTATACGTTATCTCCTATATCTACATATCGTTATACGTTATATCCTATATGTAACTATCGTTATACGTTGTATCTTATATCTACATATTGTTATACGTCATATCCTATTTCTACATATCGTTATACGATGTATCCTATATCTACATATCGTTATACGTCATATCCTATGTGTAGTTAACGTTATACGTAATATCCTATATCTACGTATCGTTATACGTTATATCCTATATCTACATATCGTTATACGTTATATCCTATATGTAGATATCGTTATACGTTATATCCTATATGTAGATAAAGTTATACTTTATATCCTACATCTACGTATTGTTATACGTTATCTCCTATATCTACATATCGTTATACGTTATATCCTATATGTACATATCGTTATATGTTGTATCCTATATGTAGATATCGTTATACGTTATATCGTATATCTACGTATCGTTATACTTTATATCCTATATCTATGTATCGTTATACGTTATATCCTATATGTACATATCGTTATACGTTGTATCCTATATCTACATATCGTTATACGTCATATCCTATGTGTAGTTAACGTTATACGTAATATCCTATATCTACGTATCGTTATACGTTATATCCTATATCTACATATCGTTATACGTTATATCCTATATGTAGATATCGTTATACGTTATATCGTATATGTAGATAAAGTTATACTTTATATCCTACATCTACGTATTGTTATACGTTATCTCCTATATCTACATATCGTTATACGTTATATCCTATATGTAACTATCGTTATACGTTGTATCTTATATCTACATATTGTTATACGTCATATCCTATTTCTACATATCGTTATACGATGTATCCTATATCTACATATCGTTATACGTCATATCCTATGTGTAGTTAACGTTATACGTAATATCCTATATCTACGTATCGTTATACGTTATATCCTATATCTACATATCGTTATACGTTATATCCTATATGTAGATATCGTTATACGTTATATCCTATATGTAGATAAAGTTATACTTTATATCCTACATCTACGTATTGTTATACGTTATCTCCTATATCTACATATCGTTATACGTTATATCCTATATGTAACTATCGTTATACGTTGTATCTTATATCTACATATTGTTATACGTCATATCCTATTTCTACATATCGTTATACGATGTATCCTATATCTACATATCGTTATACGTCATATCCTATGTGTAGTTAACGTTATACGTAATATCCTATATCTACGTATCGTTATACGTTATATCCTATATCTACATATCGTTATACGTTATATCCTATATGTAGATATCGTTATACGTTATATCCTATATGTAGATAAAGTTATACTTTATCTCCTACATCTACGTATTGTTATACGTTATCTCCTATATCTACATATCGTTATACGTTATATCCTATATGTACATATCGTTATACGTTGTATCCTATATGTAGATATCGTTATACGTTATATCGTATATCTACGTATCGTTATACTTTATATCCTATATCTATGTATCGTTATACTTTATATCCTACATCCACGTATCGTTATACGTTATATCCTACATCTACATATCGTTATAGGTTATATCCTATATCTACGTATCGTTATACGTTATATCCTGTATGTAGATAACGTTATACTTTATATCCTACATCTACGTATCGTTATACGTTATATCGTATATCTACGTATCGTTATACTTTATATCCTATATCTATGTATCGTTATACGTTATATCCTATATGTACATATCGTTATACGTTGTATCCTATATCTACATATCGTTATACGTCATATCCTATGTGTAGTTAACGTTATACGTAATATCCTATATCTACGTATCGTTATACGTTATATCCTATATCTACATATCGTTATACGTTATATCCTATATGTAGATATCGTTATACGTTATATCCTATATGTAGATAAAGTTATACTTTATATCCTACATCTACGTATTGTTATACGTTATCTCCTATATCTACATATCGTTATACGTTATATCCTATATGTACATATCGTTATACGTTGTATCCTATATGTAGATATCGTTATACGTTATATCGTATATCTACGTATCGTTATACTTTATATCCTATATCTATGTATCGTTATACGTTATATCCTATATGTACATATCGTTATACGTTGTATCCTATATCTACGTATCGTTATACGTTATATCCTATATCTACATATCGTTATACGTCATATCCTATTTCTACATATCGTTATACGTCATATCCTATATCTACATATCGTTATACGTTGTATCCTATATGTAGATATCGTTATACGTTATATCGTATATCTACGTATCGTTATACGTTATATCCTATATCTACATATTGTTATACGTCATATCCTATTTCTACATATCGTTATAAGCTATATCCTATATCTACATATCGTTATACGTCATATCCTATGTGTAGTTAACGTTATACGTATTATCCTATATCTACATATCGTTATACGTCATATCCTATTTCTACATATCGTTATACGTTATATCCTATATCTACATATCGTTATACGTTACATCCTATATGTAGATAACGTTTTACGTTATATCCTATATCTGCATTTCGTTATACGTTACATCCTATATCTACATATCGTTATACGTTATATCCTATATGTAGATAACGTTTTACGTTATATCCTATATCTACGTATCGCTATACGTTATATCCAATATCTACGTATCGTTATACGTTATATCCAATATCTACGTATTCGCTATACGTTATATCCTATATGTAGATATCGGTATTCGATATATCCTATATCTGCATATCGTTATACGTTATATCCTATATGTAGATATCGTTATTCGATACATCCTATATCTGCATATCGTTATACGTTACATCCTATATCTACATATCGTTATACGTTATATCCTATATGTAGATAACGTTTTACGTTATATCCTATATCTACGTATCGTTATACGTTATATCCGACATCTACATATCGTTATACGTTATATCCTATATGTAGATAACGTTTTACGTTATATCTTATATCTACGTATCGTTATACGTTATATCCTATATCTGCATATCGTTATACGTTATATCCTATATCTCCATATCGTTATACGTTATATCCTATATGTAGATAACGTTATACGTTATATCCTATATCTACGTACCGTTATACGTTATATCCTTTGCGTAGATAACGTTATACGTTATATCCTATATGTAGATATCGTTATACGTCATATCCTATATCTACGTATCGTTATACCTTATATCCTATATCTGCATATCGTTATACGTTATATCTTATATCTACATATCGTTATACGTTATATCCCATATGTAGATAACGTTTTACGTTATATCCTATATCTATATATCGTTATACGTTATATCCTATATCTGCATATCGTTATACGTCATATCCTATATTTTCATATCGTTATACGTTATATACTATGTGTAGATAACGTTATACGTTATATCGTCTATGTAGATATCGTTATAAGTTACATACTATATGTAGATAACGTTATACGTTATATCCTCTATGTAGATATCGTTATACTTTATATCCTATATCTACGTATCGTCATACGTTGTATCCTATATGTAGATATCGTTATACGTTATATCCTATATCTACGTATCGTTATACGTTATATCCTATATCTGCATATCGTTATACGTTGTATCCTATATCTACATATCGTTATACGTTATATCCTATATCTCCATATCGTTATACGTTATATCCTATATGTAGATATCGTTATACATTATATCCTATATCAGCATATCGTTATACGTTATATCCTATATGTAGACATCGTTATACGTTATATCCTATTAGTAGATAACGTTTTACGTTATATCCCATATCTATATATCGTTATACGTTATATCCTATATCTGCATATCGTTATACGTTGAATCCCATATCTACATATCGTTATACGTTATATCCTATATGTATATAACGTTTTACGTTATATCCTATATCTACGTATCGTTATACGTTATATCCTATATGTAGATAACTTTAAACGTTATATCCTATATCTACGTATCGTTATACGTTATATCCTATATCTACATATCGTTATACGTCATATCCTATTTCTACATATCGTTATACGTTATATCCTATATCTACATATCGTTATACGTTGTATCCTATATGTAGATATCGTTATACGTTATATCGTATGTCTACGTATCGTTATACGTTATATCCTATATCTACATATTGTTATACGTCATATCCTATTTCTACATATCGTTATACGCTATATCCTATATCTACATATCGTTATACGTCATATCCTATGTGTAGTTAACGTTATACGTATTATCCTATATCTACGTATCGTTATACGTTATATCCTATATCTACATATCGTTATACGTTATATCCTATATGTAGATATCGTTATACGTTATATCCTATATGTAGATAAAGTTATACTTTATATCCTACATCTACGTACTGTTATACGTTATCTCCTATATCTACATATCGTTATACGTTATATCCTATATGTACATATCGTTATACGTTGTATCCTATATGTAGATATCGTTATACGTTACATCGTATATCTACGTATCGTTATACTTTATATCCTATATCTATGTATCGTTATACGTTATATCCTATATGTACATATCGGTATACGTTGTATCCTATATGTAGATATCGTTATACGTTATATCGTATATCTACGTATCGTTATACGTTATATCCTATATCTACATATCGTTATACGTCATATCCTATGTGTAGTTAACGTTATACGTAATATCCTATATCTACATATCGTTATACGTTATATTCTATGTGTAGATAACGTTATACGTTATATCCTATATGTAGATATCGTTATACGTTGTATCCAATATGTAGATATCGTTATACGTTATATCCTATATGTAGATATCGTTATTCGATATATCCTATATCTGCATTTCGTTATACGTTACATCCTATATCTACATATCGTTATACGTTATATCCTATATGTAGATAACGTTTTACGTTATATCCTATATCTACGTATCGCTATACGTTATATCCAATATCTACGTATCGTTATACGTTATATCCAATATCTACGTATTCGCTATACGTTATATCCTATATGTAGAAATCGTTATTCGATATATCCTATATCTGCATATCGTTATACGTTATATCCTATATGCAGATATCGTTATTCGATACATCCTATATCTGCATATCGTTATACGTTACATCCTATATCTACATATCGTTATACGTTATATCCTATATGTAGATAACGTTTTACGTTATATCCTATATCTACGTATCGTTATACGTTATATCCGACATCTACATATCGTTATACGTTATATCCTATATGTAGATAACGTTTTACGTTATATCTTATATCTACGTATCGTTATACGTTATATCCTATATCTGCATATCGTTATACGTTATATCCTATATCTCCATATCGTTATACGTTATATCCTATATCTAGATAACGTTATACGTTATATCCTATATCTGCATATCGTTATACGTTATATCCTATATGTAGATATCGTTATACGTTATATCCTATATGTAGATATCGTTATACGTTATATCCTATATGTAGATATCGTTATACGTTATATGCTATATGTAGATATCGTTATACGTTATATCGTATATCCGCATATCGTCGTACGTTATATCCTATATCTACATATCGTTATACGTTGTATCATATATCTACAAATCGTTATACGTTATATCCTATATCTACGTAACTTTATAAGTTATATCCTATATGTAGATAACGTTATACTTTATATCCTACATCCACGTATCGTTATACGTTATATCCTACATCTACATATCGTTATAGGTTATATCCTATATCTACGTATCGTTATACGTTATATCCTGTATGTAGATAACGTTATACTTTATATCCTACATCTACGTATCGTTATACGTTATATCCTATATCTACATATCGTTATACGTTGTATCCTATATGTAGATATCGTTATACGTTATATCGTATATCTACGTATCGTTATACGTTATATCCTATATCTACATATTGTTATACGTCATATCCTATTTCTACATATCGTTATACGTTATATCCTATATCTACATATCGTTATACGTCATATCCTATGTGTAGTTAACGTTATACGTAATATCCTATATCTACGTATCGTTATACGTTATATCCTATATCTACATATCGTTATACGTTATATCCTATATGTAGATATCGTTATACGTTATATCCTATATGTAGATAAAGTTATACTTTATATCCTACATCTACGTATTGTTATACGTTATCTCCTATATCTACATATCGTTATACGTTATATCCTATATGTAACTATCGTTATACGTTGTATCTTATATCTACATATTGTTATACGTCATATCCTATTTCTACATATCGTTATACGATGTATCCTATATCTACATATCGTTATACGTCATATCCTATGTGTAGTTAACGTTATACGTAATATCCTATATCTACGTATCGTTATACGTTATATCCTATATCTACATATCGTTATACGTTATATCCTATATGTAGATATCGTTATACGTTATATCCTATATGTAGATAAAGTTATACTTTATATCCTACATCTACGTATTGTTATACGTTATCTCCTATATCTACATATCGTTATACGTTATATCCTATATGTACATATCGTTATACGTTGTATCCTATATGTAGATATCGTTATACGTTATATCGTATATCTACGTATCGTTATACTTTATATCCTATATCTATGTATCGTTATACGTTATATCCTATATGTACATATCGTTATACGTTGTATCCTATATCTACATATCGTTATACGTCATATCCTATGTGTAGTTAACGTTATACGTAATATCCTATATCTACGTATCGTTATACGTTATATCCTATATCTACATATCGTTATACGTTATATCCTATATGTAGATATCGTTATACGTTATATCCTATATGTAGATAAAGTTATACTTTATATCCTACATCTACGTATTGTTATACGTTATCTCCTATATCTACATATCGTTATACGTTATATCCTATATGTAACTATCGTTATACGTTGTATCTTATATCTACATATTGTTATACGTCATATCCTATTTCTACATATCGTTATACGATGTATCCTATATCTACATATCGTTATACGTCATATCCTATGTGTAGTTAACGTTATACGTAATATCCTATATCTACGTATCGTTATACGTTATATCCTATATCTACATATCGTTATACGTTATATCCTATATGTAGATATCGTTATACGTTATATCCTATATGTAGATAAAGTTATACTTTATATCCTACATCTACGTATTGTTATACGTTATCTCCTATATCTACATATCGTTATACGTTATATCCTATATGTACATATCGTTATACGTTGTATCCTATATGTAGATATCGTTATACGTTATATCGTATATCTACGTATCGTTATACTTTATATCCTATATCTATGTATCGTTATACTTTATATCCTATATCTACATATTGTTATACGTCATATCCTATTTCTACATATCGTTATACGCTATATCCTATATCTACATATCGTTATACGTCATATCCTATGTGTAGTTAACGTTATACGTATTATCCTATATCTACGTATCGTTATACGTTATATCCTATATCTACATATCGTTATACGTTATATCCTATATGTAGATATCGTTATACGTTATATCCTATATGTAGATAAAGTTATACTTTATATCCTACATCTACGTACTGTTATACGTTATCTCCTATATCTACATATCGTTATACGTTATATCCTATATGTACATATCGTTATACGTTGTATCCTATATGTAGATATCGTTATACGTTATATCGTATATCTACGTATCGTTATACTTTATATCCTATATCTATGTATCGTTATACGTTATATCCTATATGTACATATCGGTATACGTTGTATCCTATATGTAGATATCGTTATACGTTATATCGTATATCTACGTATCGTTATACGTTATATCCTATATCTACATATCGTTATACGTCATATCCTATGTGTAGTTAACGTTATACGTAATATCCTATATCTACATATCGTTATACGTTATATTCGATGTGTAGATAACGTTATACGTTATATCCTATATGTAGATATCGTTATACGTTGTATCCAATATGTAGATATCGTTATACGTTATATCCTATATGTAGATATCGTTATTCGATATATCCTATATCTGCATTTCGTTATACGTTACATCCTATATCTACATATCGTTATACGTTATATCCTATATGTAGATAACGTTTTACGTTATATCCTATATCTACGTATCGCTATACGTTATATCCAATATCTACGTATCGTTATACGTTATATCCAATATCTACGTATTCGCTATACGTTATATCCTATATGTAGATATCGTTATTCGATATATCCTATATCTGCATATCGTTATACGTTATATCCTATATGTAGATATCGTTATTCGATACATCCTATATCTGCATATCGTTATACGTTACATCCTATATCTACATATCGTTATACGTTATATCCTATATGTAGATAACGTTTTACGTTATATCCTATATCTACGTATCGTTATACGTTATATCCGACATCTACATATCGTTATACGTTATATCCTATATGTAGATAACGTTTTACGTTATATCTTATATCTACGTATCGTTATACGTTATATCCTATATCTGCATATCGTTATACGTTATATCCTATATCTCCATATCGTTATACGTTATATCCTATATGTAGATAACGTTATACGTTATATCCTATATCTGCATATCGTTATACGTTATATCCTATATGTAGATATCGTTATTCGATACATCCTATATCTGCATATCGTTATACGTTATATCCTATATGTAGATATCGTTATACGTTATATCCTATATGTAGATATCGTTATACGTTATATCCTATATGTAGATATCGTTATACGTTATATTCTATATGTAGATATCGTTATACGTTATATCGTATATCCGCATATCGTCGTACGTTATATCCTATATCTACATATCGTTATACGTTGTATCATATATCTACAAATCGTTATACGTTATATCCTATATCTACGTAACTTTATAAGTTATATCCTATATGTAGATAACGTTATACTTTATATCCTACATCCACGTATCGTTATACGTTATATCCTACATCTACATATCGTTATAGGTTATATCCTATATCTACGTATCGTTATACGTTATATCCTGTATGTAGACAACGTTATACTTTATATCCTACATCTACGTATCGTTATACGTTATATCCTATATCTACATATCGTTATACGTTGTATCCTATATGTAGATATCGTTATACGTTATATCGTATATCTACGTATCGTTATACGTTATATCCTATATCTACATATTGTTATACGTCATATCCTATTTCTACATATCGTTATACGTTATATCCTATATCTACATATCGTTATACGTCATATCCTATGTGTAGTTAACGTTATACGTAATATCCTATATCTACGTATCGTTATACGTTATATCCTATATCTACATATCGTTATACGTTATATCCTATATGTAGATATCGTTATACGTTATATCCTATATGTAGATAAAGTTATACTTTATATCCTACATCTACGTATTGTTATACGTTATCTCCTATATCTACATATCGTTATACGTTATATCCTATATGTAACTATCGTTATACGTTGTATCTTATATCTACATATTGTTATACGTCATATCCTATTTCTACATATCGTTATACGATGTATCCTATATCTACATATCGTTATACGTCATATCCTATGTGTAGTTAACGTTATACGTAATATCCTATATCTACGTATCGTTATACGTTATATCCTATATCTACATATCGTTATACGTTATATCCTATATGTAGATATCGTTATACGTTATATCCTATATGTAGATAAAGTTATACTTTATATCCTACATCTACGTATTGTTATACGTTATCTCCTATATCTACATATCGTTATACGTTATATCCTATATGTACATATCGTTATACGTTGTATCCTATATGTAGATATCGTTATACGTTATATCGTATATCTACGTATCGTTATACTTTATATCCTATATCTATGTATCGTTATACTTTATATCCTACATCCACGTATCGTTATACGTTATATCCTACATCTACATATCGTTATAGGTTATATCCTATATCTACGTATCGTTATACGTTATATCCTGTATGTAGATAACGTTATACTTTATATCCTACATCTACGTATCGTTATACGTTATATCCTATATCTACATATCGTTATACGTTGTATCCTATATGTAGATATCGTTATACGTTATATCGTATATCTACGTATCGTTATACGTTATATCCTATATGTAGATATCGTTATACGTTATATCCTATATGTAGATAAAGTTATACTTTATATCCTACATCTACGTATTGTTATACGTTATCTCCTATATCTACATATCGTTATACGTTATATCCTATATGTAACTATCGTTATACGTTGTATCTTATATCTACATATTGTTATACGTCATATCCTATTTCTACATATCGTTATACGATGTATCCTATATCTACATATCGTTATACGTCATATCCTATGTGTAGTTAACGTTATACGTAATATCCTATATCTACGTATCGTTATACGTTATATCCTATATCTACATATCGTTATACGTTATATCCTATATGTAGATATCGTTATACGTTATATCCTATATGTAGATAAAGTTATACTTTATATCCTACATCTACGTATTGTTATACGTTATCTCCTATATCTACATATCGTTATACGTTATATCCTATATGTACATATCGTTATACGTTGTATCCTATATGTAGATATCGTTATACGTTATATCGTATATCTACGTATCGTTATACTTTATATCCTATATCTATGTATCGTTATACGTTATATCCTATATGTACATATCGTTATACGTTGTATCCTATATCTACATATCGTTATACGTCATATCCTATGTGTAGTTAACGTTATACGTAATATCCTATATCTACGTATCGTTATACGTTATATCCTATATCTACATATCGTTATAGGTTATATCCTATATCTACATATCGTTATACGTTATATCCTATATGTAGATATCGTTATACGTTATATCCTATATGTAGATAAAGTTATACTTTATATCCTACATCTACGTATTGTTATACGTTATCTCCTATATCTACATATCGTTATGCGTTATATCCTATATGTACATATCGTTATACGTTGTATCCTATATGTAGATATCGTTATACGTTATATCGTATATCTACGTATCGTTATACTTTATATCCTATATCTATGTATCGTTATACGTTATATCCTATATGTACATATCGTTATACGTTGTATCCTATATCTACATATCGTTATACGTCATATCCTATGTGTAGTTAACGTTATACGTAATATCCTATATCTACGTATCGTTATACGTTATATCCTATATCTACATATCGTTATACGTTATATCCTATATGTAGATATCGTTATACGTTATATCCTATATGTAGATAAAGTTATACTTTATATCCTACATCTACGTATTGTTATACGTTATCTCCTATATCTACATATCGTTATACGTTATATCCTATATGTAACTATCGTTATACGTTGTATCTTATATCTACATATTGTTATACGTCATATCCTATTTCTACATATCGTTATACGATGTATCCTATATCTACATATCGTTATACGTCATATCCTATGTGTAGTTAACGTTATACGTAATATCCTATATCTACGTATCGTTATACGTTATATCCTATATCTACATATCGTTATACGTTATATCCTATATGTAGATATCGTTATACGTTATATCCTATATGTAGATAAAGTTATACTTTATATCCTACATCTACGTATTGTTATACGTTATCTCCTATATCTACATATCGTTATACGTTATATCCTATATGTACATATCGTTATACGTTGTATCCTATATGTAGATATCGTTATACGTTATATCGTATATCTACGTATCGTTATACTTTATATCCTATATCTATGTATCGTTATACTTTATATCCTACATCCACGTATCGTTATACGTTATATCCTACATCTACATATCGTTATAGGTTATATCCTATATCTACGTATCGTTATACGTTATATCCTGTATGTAGATAACGTTATACTTTATATCCTACATCTACGTATCGTTATACGTTATATCCTATATCTACATATCGTTGTACGTTGTATCCTATATGTAGATATCGTTATACGTTATATCGTATATCTACGTATCGTTATACGTTATATCCTATATCTACATATTGTTATACGTCATATCCTATTTCTACATATCGTTATACGTTATATCCTATATCTACATATCGTTATACGTCATATCCTATGTGTAGTTAACGTTATACGTAATATCCTATATCTACGTATCGTTATACGTTATATCCTATATCTACATATCGTTATACGTTATATCCTATATGTAGATATCGTTATACGTTATATCCTATATGTAGATAAAGTTATACTTTATATCCTACATCTACGTATTGTTATACGTTATCTCCTATATCTACATATCGTTATACGTTATATCCTATATGTAACTATCGTTATACGTTGTATCTTATATCTACATATTGTTATACGTCATATCCTATTTCTACATATCGTTATACGATGTATCCTATATCTACATATCGTTATACGTCATATCCTATGTGTAGTTAACGTTATACGTAATATCCTATATCTACGTATCGTTATACGTTATATCCTATATCTACATATCGTTATACGTTATATCCTATATGTAGATATCGTTATACGTTATATCCTATATGTAGATAAAGTTATACTTTATATCCTACATCTACGTATTGTTATACGTTATCTCCTATATCTACATATCGTTATACGTTATATCCTATATGTACATATCGTTATACGTTGTATCCTATATGTAGATATCGTTATACGTTATATCGTATATCTACGTATCGTTATACTTTATATCCTATATCTATGTATCGTTATACGTTATATCCTATATGTACATATCGTTATACGTTGTATCCTATATGAAGATATCGTTATACGTCATATCCTATTTCTACATATCGTTATACGCTATATCCTATATCTACATATCGTTATACGTCATATCCTATGTGTAGTTAACGTTATACGTATTATCCTATATCTACATATCGTTATACGTCATATCCTATTTCTACATATCGTTATACGTTATATCCTATATCTACATATCGTTATACGTTACATCCTATATGTAGATAACGTTTTACGTTATATCCTATATCTACGTATCGTTATACGTTATATCCAATATCTACGTATCGCTATACGTTATATCCTATATGTAGATATCGTTATTCGATATATCCTATATCTGCATTTCGTTATACGTTACATCCTATATCTACATATCGTTATACGTTATATCCTATATGTAGATAACGTTTTACGTTATATCCTATATCTACGTATCGCTATACGTTATATCCAATATCTACGTATCGTTATACGTTATATCCAATATCTACGTATTCGCTATACGTTATATCCTATATGTAGATATCGTTATTCGATATATCCTATATCTGCATATCGTTATACGTTATATCCTATATGTAGATATCGTTATTCGATACATCCTATATCTGCATATCGTTATACGTTACATCCTATATCTACATATCGTTATACGTTATATCCTATATGTAGATAACGTTTTACGTTATATCCTATATCTACGTATCGTTATACGTTATATCCGACATCTACATATCGTTATACGTTATATCCTATATGTAGATAACGTTTTACGTTATATCTTATATCTACGTATCGTTATACGTTATATCCTATATCTGCATATCGTTATACGTTATATCCTATATCTCCATATCGTTATACGTTATATCCTATATGTAGATAACGTTATACGTTATATCCTATATCTACGTACCGTTATACGTTATATCCTTTGCGTAGATAACGTTATACGTTATATCCTATATGTAGATATCGTTATACGTCATATCCTATATCTACGTATCGTTATACCTTATATCCTATATCTGCATATCGTTATACGTTATATCTTATATCTACATATCGTTATACGTTATATCCCATATGTAGATAACGTTTTACGTTATATCCTATATCTATATATCGTTATACGTTATATCCTATATCTGCATATCGTTAGACGTCATATCCTATATTTTCATATCGTTATACGTTATATACTATGTGTAGATAACGTTATACGTTATATCGTCTATGTAGATATCGTTATAAGTTACATACTATATGTAGATAACGTTATACGTTATATCCTCTATGTAGATATCGTTATACTTTATATCCTATATCTACGTATCGTCATACGTTGTATCCTATATGTAGATATCGTTATACGTTATATCCTATATCTACGTATCGTTATACGTTATATCCTATATCTGCATATCGTTATACGTTGTATCCTATATCTACATATCGTTATACGTTATATCCTATATCTCCATATCGTTATACGTTATATCCTATATGTAGATATCGTTATACATTATATCCTATATCAGCATATCGTTATACGTTATATCCTATATGTAGACATCGTTATACGTTATATCCTATTAGTAGATAACGTTTTACGTTATATCCCATATCTATATATCGTTATACGTTATATCCTATATCTGCATATCGTTATACGTTGAATCCCATATCTACATATCGTTATACGTTATATCCTATACGTAGATAACGTTTTACGTTATATCCTATATCTACGTATCGTTATACGTTATATCCTATATCTACAAAACGTTATACGTTATATCCTATATCTACATATAGTTATACGTTGTCTCCTATATCTATATATCGTTATACGTTATATCCTATATCTGCATATGGTTATACGTTATATCCTATATCTGCATATCGTTATACGTTATATCCTATATCTACATATCATTATACTTTATATCCTATATGTAGATAACGTTTCACGTTATATCCTATATCTACGTAGCGTTAGACGTTATATCCTACATCTACATATCGTTATACGTTATATCCTATATGTATATAACGTTTTACGTTATATCCTATATGTAGATAACGTTATACGTTATATCCTATATCTACGTATCGTTATACGTTATATCCTATATCTACATATGGTTATACGTTATGTCCTATATGTAGAAAACGTTTTACGTTATATCCTATATCTACGTATCGTTATACGTTATATCCTATATGTAGATATCGTTATTCGTTATATCCTATATCTGCATATCGTTATACGTTATATCCTATATCTACATATCATTATGCTTTATATCCTATATGTAGATAACTTTTCACGTTATATCCTATATCTACGTATCGTTAGACGTTATATCCTACATCCAAATATCGTTGTACGTTATATCCTATATGTAGATAACGTTTTACGTTATATCCTATATCTACGTATCGTTATACGTTATATCCTATATCTACGTATCGTTATACGTTATATACTATATCTACGTATCGTTATACGTTATATCCTATATCTGTATATCGTTATACGTTATATCCTATATCTCCATATCGTTATACGTTATATCCTATATGTAGATAACGTTTTACGTTATATCCTATATCTACGAATCGTTATACGTTATAACCTATATCTACAAACCGTTATACGTTATATCCTATATCTACATATCGTTATACGTTATATCCTATATCTACGTATCGTTATACGTTATATCCTATATCTGCATATTGTTATTAGTTATATCCTATATCTCCATATCGCTATACGTTATATCCTATATCTACATATCGTTATACGTTATATCCTATATCTACATATCGTTATACGTTATATCCTATGTCTACAAATCGTTATACGATATATCCTACATCTACATGTCGTTATACGTTATATCCGATATGTAGATATCGTTATACGTTATATCCTACATCTGCATATCGTTATACGTTATATCCTATATCTACATATCGTTATACGTTATATCGTATATGTAGATAACGTTATACGTTATATCCTACATGTAGACATTGTTATACTTTATATCCTATATCTATGTTTCGTTATACGTTATATCCTATATGTACATATCGTTATACGTTGCATCCTATATCTACAAATCGTTATCCGTTATATCCTATATCTACGTAACGTTATAAGTTATATCCTATATGTAGATAACGTTTTACGTTATATCCTGTATCTACGTATCGTTATACGTTATATCCTATATCTGCGTATCGTTATACGTTATATCCTATATCTGCATATCGTTATACGTTATATCCTATATCTTCAAATCGTTATACGTTACATACTATGTGTAGATAACGTTATACGTTATATCCTCTATGTAGATATCGTTATACGTTATATCATATATCTACGTATCGTCATACGTTATATCCTATATGTAGATAACGTTATACGTTATATCATATATCTACGTATCGTCATACGTTATATCCTATATGTAGATATCGTTATACGTTATATCCTATATACATGTACCGTTATACGTTATATCCTATATCTGCATATCGTCATACGTTATATCCTATATCTACATATCCTTATACGTTATATCCTATATGTAGATAACGTTATACGTTATATCCTATATCTACGTACCGTTATACGTTATATCATATATCTACATATCGTTATACGTCATATCCTATATGTAGATAACGTTTTACGTTATATCCTATTTCTGCATATCGTAATACGTTATATCCTATATGTAGATATCGTTATGCATTGTATCCTATATCTGCATATCGTTATACGTTATATTCTATATCTACATATCGTTATACGTTATATCCTATATGCAGATATCGTTATACGTTATATCCTATATCTGCATATCGCTATACGTTATATCCTATATCTTCATATCGTTATACGTTACACACTATGTGTAGATAACGTTATACGTTATATCCTCTATGTAGATATCGTTATAATTTATATCCTATATCTACGTATCGTCATACGTTGTATCCTATATGTAGATATCGTTATACGTTATATCCTATATCTATGTATCGTTATACGTTATATCCTATATCTGCATATCGTTATACGTTATATCCTATATCTACATATCGTTATACGTTATATCGTATATCTACGTAACGTTATAAGTTATATCCTATATGTAGATAACGTTTTACGTTATATCCTGTATCTACGTATCGTTATACGCTATATCCTATATCTGCGTATCGTTATACGTTATATCCTATATCTGCATATCGTTATACGTTATATCCTATATCTTCAAATCGTTATACGTTACATACTATGTGTAGATAACGTTACACGTTATATCCTCTATGTAGATATCGTTATACGTTATATCCTATATCTACGTATCGTCATACGTTATATCCTATATGTAGATATCGTTATACGTTATATCCTATATCTGCATATCGTTTTACGTTATATCCTATATCTACGTATTGTTATACGTTATATCCTATATGTAGATAACGTTATACGTTATATCCTATATCTACGTATCGTTATACGTTATATCCTATATCTACATATGGTTATACGTTATGTCCTATATGTAGAAAACGTTTTACGTTATATCCTATATCTACGTATCGTTATACGTTATATCCTATATGTAGATATCGTTATTCGTTATATCCTATATCTGCATATCGTTATACGTTATATCCTATATCTACATATCATTATGCTTTATATCCTATATGTAGATAACGTTTCACGTTATATCCTATATCTACGTATCGTTAGACGTTATATCCTATATCTCCATATCGTTATACGTTATATCCTATATGTAGATAACGTTTTACGTTATATCCTATATCTACGAATCGTTATACGTTATATCCTATATCTACAAACCGTTATACGTTATATCCTAAATCTACATATCGTTATACGTTATATCCTATATCTACGTATCGTTATACGTTATATCCTATATCTGCATATTGTTATTAGTTATATCCTATATCTCCATATCGCTATACGTTATATCCTATATCTACATATCGTTATACGTTATATCCTATATCTACATATCGTTATACGTTATATCCTATGTCTACAAATCGTTATACGATATATCCTACATCTACATGTCGTTATACGTTATATCCGATATGTAGATATCGTTATACGTTATATCCTACATCTGCATATCGTTATACGTTATATCCTATATCTACATATCGTTATACGTTATATCGTATATGTAGATAACGTTATACGTTATATCCTACATGTAGACATTGTTATACTTTATATCCTATATCTATGTTTCGTTATACGTTATATCCTATATGTACATATCGTTATACGTTGCATCCTATATCTACAAATCGTTATCCGTTATATCCTATATCTACGTAACGTTATAAGTTATATCCTATATGTAGATAACGTTTTACGTTATATCCTGTATCTACGTATCGTTATACGTTATATCCTATATCTGCGTATCGTTATACGTTATATCCTATATCTGCATATCGTTATACGTTATATCCTATATCTTCAAATCGTTATACGTTACATACTATGTGTAGATAACGTTATACGTTATATCCTCTATGTAGATATCGTTATACGTTATATCATATATCTACGTATCGTCATACGTTATATCCTATATGTAGATAACGTTATACGTTATATCATATATCTACGTATCGTCATACGTTATATCCTATATGTAGATATCGTTATACGTTATATCCTATATACATGTACCGTTATACGTTATATCCTATATCTGCATATCGTCATACGTTATATCCTATATCTACATATCCTTATACGTTATATCCTATATGTAGATAACGTTATACGTTATATCCTATATCTACGTACCGTTATACGTTATATCATATATCTACATATCGTTATACGTCATATCCTATATGTAGATAACGTTTTACGTTATATCCTATTTCTGCATATCGTAATACGTTATATCCTATATGTAGATATCGTTATGCATTGTATCCTATATCTGCATATCGTTATACGTTATATTCTATATCTACATATCGTTATACGTTATATCCTATATGCAGCTATCGTTATACGTTATATCCTATATCTGCATATCGCTATACGTTATATCCTATATCTTCATATCGTTATACGTTACACACTATGTGTAGATAACGTTATACGTTATATCCTCTATGTAGATATCGTTATAATTTATATCCTATATCTACGTATCGTCATACGTTGTATCCTATATGTAGATATCGTTATACGTTATATCCTATATCTATGTATCGTTATACGTTATATCCTATATCTGCATATCGTTATACGTTATATCCTATATCTACATATCGTTATACGTTATATCGTATATCTACGTAACGTTATAAGTTATATCCTATATGTAGATAACGTTTTACGTTATATCCTGTATCTACGTATCGTTATACGCTATATCCTATATCTGCGTATCGTTATACGTTATATCCTATATCTGCATATCGTTATACGTTATATCCTATATCTTCAAATCGTTATACGTTACATACTATGTGTAGATAACGTTACACGTTATATCCTCTATGTAGATATCGTTATACGTTATATCCTATATCTACGTATCGTCATACGTTATATCCTATATGTAGATATCGTTATACGTTATATCCTATATCTGCATATCGTTATACGTTATATCCTATATCTACGTATCGTCATACGTTATATCCTATATGTAGATATCGTTATACGTTATATCCTATATCTACGTACCGTTATACGTTATATCATATATCTACATATCGTTATACGTCATATCCTATATGTAGATAACGTTTTACGTTATATCCTATTTCTGCATATCGTAATACGTTATATCCTATATGTAGATACCGTTATGCATTGTATCCTATATCTGCATATCGTTATACGTTATATCCTATATCTACATATCGTTATACGTTATATCCTATATGCAGATATCGTTATACGTTATATCCTATATCTGCATATCGCTATACGTTATATCCTATATCTTCATATCGTTATACGTTACACACTATGTGTAGATAACGTTATACGTTATATCCTCTATGTAGATATCGTTATAATTTATATCCTATATCTACGTATCTTCATACGTTGTATCCTATATGTAGATATCGTTATAAGTTATATCCTATATCTATGTATCGTTATACGTTATATCCTATATGTAGATATCGTTATTCGTGATATCCTATATCTGCATATCGTTATACGTTATATCCTATACGCAGATAACGTTTTACGTTATATCCTATATGTAGATAAAGTTATACTTTATATCCTACATCTACGTATTGTTATACGTTATCTCCTATATCTACATATCGTTATACGTTATATCCTATATGTACATATCGTTATACGTTGTATCCTATATGTAGATATCGTTATACGTTATATCGTATATCTACGTATCGTTATACTTTATATCCTATATCTATGTATCGTTATACGTTATATCCTATATGTACATATCGTTATATGTTGTATCCTATATGTAGATATCGTTATACGTTATATCGTATATCTACGTATCGTTATACGTTATATCCTATATCTACATATCGTTATACGTTATATCCTTCGCGTAGATAACGTTATACGTTATATCCTATATGTAGATATCGTTATACGTCATATCCTATATCTACGTACCGTTATACCTTATATCCTATATCTGCATATCGTTATACGTTATATCTTATATCTACATATCGTTATACGTTATATCCTATATGTAGATAACGTTTTACGTTATATCCTATATCTATATATCGTTATACGTTATATCCTATATCTGCATATCGTTATACGCCATATCCTATATTTTCATATCGTTATACGTTTCATACTATGTGTAGATAACGTTATACGTTATATCGTCTATGTAGATATCGTTATAAGTTACATACTATATGTAGATAACGTTATACGTTATATCCTCTATGTAGATATCGTTATACTTTATATCCTATATCTACGTATCGTCATACGTTATATCCTATATCTACATATCGTTATACGTTATATCCTATATGTAGATAACGTTATACGTTATATCCTATATCTACGTACCGTTATACGTTATATCCTATATCTGCATACCGTTATACGTTATATCCTATATCTACATATCGTTATACGTTATATCCTATATGTAGATAACGTTATACGTTATATCCTATATCTGCATATCGTTATACGTTATATCCTATATCTACATATCGTTATACGTTATATCCTGTATCTACGTATCGTTATACGTTATATCATATATCTGCATATCGTTATACGTTATATCCTATATGTAGACATCGTTATACGTTATATCCTATTAGTAGATAACGTTTTACGTTATACCCCATATCTATATATCGTTATACGTTATATCCTATATCTGCATATCGTTGTACGTTGAATCCCATATCTACATATCGTTATACGTTATATCCTATATGTATATAACGTTTTACGTTATATCCTATATCTACGTATCGTTATACGTTATATCCTACATGTAGATAACTTTAAATGTTATATCCTATATCTACGTATCGTTATACGCTATATCCTATATCTACGTATCGTTATACGTTGCATCCTATATGTAGATAACGTTTTACGTTATATCCTATATCGAGGTATCGTTATACGTTATATCCTATATGTAGATATCGTTATTCGTGATATCCTATATCTGCATATCGTTATACGTTATATCCTATACGCAGATAACGTTTTACGTTATATCCTATATCTACGAATCGTTATACGTTATATCCTATATCTACAAAACGTTATACGTTATATCCTATATCTACATATAGTTATTCGTTGTCTCCTATATCTATATATCGTTATACGTTATATCCTATATCTGCATATGGTTATACGTTATATCCTATATCTGCATATCGTTATACGTTATATCCTATATCTACGTATCGTCATACGTTATATCCTATATGTAGATATCGTTATACGTTATATCCTATATATATGTATCGTTATACGTTATATCCTATATCTGCATATCGTTATACGTTATATCCTATATCTACATATCGTTATACGTTATATCCTATATGTAGATAACGTTATACGTTATATCCTATATCTACGTACCGTTATACGTTATATCATATATCTACATATCGTTATAAGTCATATCCTATATGTAGATAACGTTTTACGTTATATCCTATTTCTGCATATCGTAATACGTTATATCCTATATGTAGATATCGTTATGCATTGTATCCTATATCTGCATATCGTTATACGTTATATCCTATATGTACATATCGTTATACGTTATATCCTATATGCAGATATCGTTATACGTTATATCCTATATCTGCATATAGCTATACGTTATATCCTATATCTTCATATCGTTATACGTTACACACTATGTGTAGATAACGTTATACGTTATATCCTCTATGTAGATATCGTTATAATTTATATCCTATATCTACGTATCGTCATACGTTGTATCCTATATGTAGATATCGTTATACGTTATATCCTATATCTATGTATCGTTATACGTTATATCCTATATCTGCATATCGTTATACGTTATATCCTATATCTACATATCGTTATACGTTATATCCTACATCTCCATATCGTTATACGTTATATCCTATGTGTAGATATCGTTATACATTATATCCTATATCTGCATATCGTTATACGTTATATCCTATATCTACATATCGTTATACGTTATATCCTATATGTAGATATCGTTATACGTTATATCCTATATGTAGATAAAGTTATACTTTATATCCTACATCTACGTATTGTTATACGTTATCTACTATATCTACATATCGTTATACGTTATATCCTATATGTACATATCGTTATACGTTGTATCCTATATGTAGATATCGTTATACGTTATATCGTATATCTACGTATCGTTATACTTTATATCCTATATCTATGTATCGTTATACGTTATATCCTATATGTACATATCGTTATACGTTGTATCCTATATGTAGATATCGTTATACGTTATATCGTATATCTACGTATCGTTATACGTTATATCCTATATCTACATATCGTTATACGTTATATCCTTTGCGTAGATAACGTTATACGTTATATCCTATATGTAGATATCGTTATACGTCATATCCTATATCTACACATCGTTATACGTTATATCCTGTATCTACGTATCGTTATACGTTATATCATATATCTGCATATCGTTATACGTTATATCCTATATGTAGACATCGTTATACGTTATATCCTATTAGTAGATAACGTTTTACGTTATACCCCATATCTATATATCGTTATACGTTATATCCTATATCTGCATATCGTTGTACGTTGAATCCCATATCTACATATCGTTATACGTTATATCCTATATGTAGATAACGTTTTACGTTATATCCTATATCGAGGTATCGTTATACGTTATATCCTATATGTAGATATCGTTATTCGTGATATCCTATATCTGCATATCGTTATACGTTATATCCTATACGCAGATAACGTTTTACGTTATATCCTATATCTACGAATCGTTATACGTTATATCCTATATCTACAAAACGTTATACGTTATATCCTATATCTACATATAGTTATTCGTTGTCTCCTATATCTATATATCGTTATACGTTATATCCTATATCTGCTTATGGTTATACGTTATATCCTATATCTGCATATCGTTATACGTTATATCCTATATCTACGTATCGTCATACGTTATATCCTATATGTAGATATCGTTATACGTTATATCCTATATATATGTATCGTTATACGTTATATCCTATATCTGCATATCGTTATACGTTATATCCTATATCTACATATCGTTATACGTTATATCCTATATGTAGATAACGTTATACGTTATATCCTATATCTACGTACCGTTATACGTTATATCATATATCTACATATCGTTATAAGTCATATCCTATATGTAGATAACGTTTTACGTTATATCCTATTTCTGCATATCGTAATACGTTATATCCTATATGTAGATATCGTTATGCATTGTATCCTATATCTGCATATCGTTATACGTTATATCCTATATCTACATATCGTTATACGTTATATCCTATATGCAGATATCGTTATACGTTATATCCTATACCTGCATATCGCTATACGTTATATCCTATATCTTCATATCGTTATACGTTACACACTATGTGTAGATAACGTTATACGTTATATCCTCTATGTAGATATCGTTATAATTTATATCCTATATCTACGTATCGTCATACGTTGTATCCTATATGTAGATATCGTTATACGTTATATCCTATATCTATGTATCGTTATACGTTATATCCTATATCTGCATATCGTTATACGTTATATCCTATATCTACATATCGTTATACGTTATATCCTACATCTCCATATCGTTATACGTTATATCCTATGTGTAGATATCGTTATACATTATATCCTATATCTGCATATCGTTATACGTTATATCCTATATCTACATATCGTTATACGTTATATCCTATATGTAGATATCGTTATACGTTATATCCTATATGTAGATAAAGTTATACTTTATATCCTACATCTACGTATTGTTATACGTTATCTACTATATCTACATATCGTTATACGTTATATCCTATATGTACATATCGTTATACGTTGTATCCTATATGTAGATATCGTTATACGTTATATCGTATATCTACGTATCGTTATACTTTATATCCTATATCTATGTATCGTTATACGTTATATCCTATATGTACATATCGTTATACGTTGTATCCTATATGTAGATATCGTTATACGTTATATCGTATATCTACGTATCGTTATACGTTATATCCTATATCTACATATCGTTATACGTTATATCCTTTGCGTAGATAACGTTATACGTTATATCCTATATGTAGATATCGTTATACGTCATATCCTATATCTACGTACCGTTATACCTTATATCCTATATCTGCATATCGTTATACGTTATATCTTATATCTACATATCGTTATACGTTATATCCTATATGTAGATAACGTTTTACGTTATATCCTATATCTATATATCGTTATACGTTATATCCTATATCTGCATATCGTTATACGTCATATCCTATATTTTCATATCGTTATACGTTACATACTATGTGTAGATAACGTTATACGTTATATCGTCTATGTAGATATCGTTATAAGTTACATACTATATGTAGATAACGTTATACGTTATATCCTCTATGTAGATATCGTTATACTTTATGTCCTATATCTACGTATCGTCATACGTTGTATCCTATATGTAGATATCGTTATACGTTATATCCTATATCTACGTATCGTTATACGCTATATCCTATATCTGCATATCGTTATACGTTGTATCCTATATCTACATATCGTTATACGTTATATCCTATATCTCCATATCGTTATACGTTATATCCTATATGTAGATATCGTTATACATTATATCCTATATCTGCATATCGTTATACGTTATATCCTATATCTACATATCGTTATACGTTATATCCTATATCTACGTATCGTTATACGTTATATCATATATCTGCATATCGTTATACGTTATATCCTATATGTAGACATCGTTATACGTTATATCCTATTAGTAGATAACGTTTTACGTTATACCCCATATCTATATATCGTTATACGTTATATCCTATATCTGCATATCGTTATACGTTGAATCCCATATCTACATATCGTTATACGTTATATCCTATATGTATATAACGTTTTACGTTATATCCTATATCTACGTATCGTTATACGTTATATCCTATATGTAGATAACTTTAAACGTTATATCCTATATCTACGTATCGTTATACGCTATATCCTATATCTACATATCGTTATACGTTGCATCCTATATGTAGATAACGTTTTACGTTATATCCTATATCTAGGTATCGTTATACGTTATATCCTATATGTAGATATCGTTATTCGTTATATCCTATATCTGCATATCGTTATACGTTATATCCTATACGTAGATAACGTTTTACGTTATATCCTATATCTACGAATCGTTATACGTTATATCCTATATCTACAAAACGTTATACGTTATATCCTATATCTACATATAGTTATTCGTTGTCTCCTATATCTATATATCGTTATACGTTATATCCTATATCTGCATATGGTTATACGTTATATCCTATATCTGCATATCGTTATACGTTATATCCTATATCTACATATCATTATACTTTATATCCTATATGTAGATAACGTTTCACGTTATATCCTATATCTACGTAGCGTTAGACGTTATATCCTACATCTACATATCGTTATACGTTATATCCTATATGTATATAACGTTTTACGTTATATCCTATATCTACGTATTGTTATACGTTATATCCTATATGTAGATAACGTTATACGTTATATCCTATATCTACGTATCGTTATACGTTATATCCTATATCTACATATGGTTATACGTTATGTCCTATATGTAGAAAACGTTTTACGTTATATCCTATATCTACGTATCGTTATACGTTATATCCTATATGTAGATATCGTTATTCGTTATATCCTATATCTGCATATCGTTATACGTTATATCCTATATCTACATATCATTATGCTTTATATCCTATATGTAGATAACGTTTCACGTTATATCCTATATCTACGTATCGTTAGACGTTATATCCTACATCCAAATATCGTTGTACGTTATATCCTATATGTAGATAACGTTTTACGTTATATCCTATATCTACGTATCGTTATACGTTATATCCTATATCTACGTATCGTTATACGTTATATCCTATATCTACGTATCGTTATACGTTATATCCTATATCTGTATATCGTTATACGTTATATCCTATATCTCCATATCGTTATATGTTATATCCTATATGTAGATAACGTTTTACGTTATATCCTATATCTACGAATCGTTATACGTTATATCCTATATCTACAAACCGTTATACGTTATATCCTATATCTACATATCGTTATACGTTATATCCTATATCTACGTATCGTTATACGTTATATCCTATATCTGCATATTGTTATTAGTTATATCCTATATCTCCATATCGTTATACGTTATATCCTATATCTACATATCGTTATACGTTATATCCTATATCTACATATCGTTATACGTTATATCCTATGTCTACAAATCGTTATACGATATATCCTACATCTACATATCGTTATACGTTATATCCTATATGTAGATAGCGTTATACGTCATATCCTACATCTCCATATCGTTATACGTTATATCCTATATCTACATATCGTTATACGTTATATCCTATGTCTACATATCGTTATACGATATATCCTACATCTACATGTCGTTATAAGTTATATCCTATATGTAGATATCGTTATACGTTTTATCCTATATCTGCATATCGTTATACGTTATATCCTATATCTACATATTGTTATACGTTATATCCGATATGTAGATATCGTTATACGTTATATCCTACATCTGCATATCGTTATACGTTATATCCTATATCTACATATCGTTATACGTTATATCGTATATGTGGATAACGTTATACGTTATATCCTATATCTACTTATCGTTATACGTTATATCCTATATCTGCATATCGTTATATGTTAAATCCTATGTCTACATATCGTTATACGATATATCCTACATCTACATGTCGTTATACGTTATAACCTATATGTAGATATCGTTATACGTTTAATCCTGTATCTACGTATTGTTATACGTTATCTCCTATATCTACATATCGTTAATACGTTATATCCTATATGTACATATCGTTATACGTTGTATCTTATATCTACATATTGTTATACGTCATATCCTATTTCTACATATCGTTATACGTTATATCCTATATGTAGATATCGTTATACGTTATATCCTATATGTAGATAAAGTTATACTTTATATCCTACTTCTACGTATTGTTATACGTTATCTCCTATATCTACATATCGATATACGTTATATCCTATATGTACATATCGTTATACGTTGTATCCTATGTGTAGATATCGTTATACGTTATATCGTATATCTACGTATCGTTATACTTTATATCCTATATCTATGTATCGTTATACGTTATATCCTATATGTACATATCGTTATACGTTGTATCCTATATGTAGATATAGTTATCCGTTATATCGTGTATCTACGTAACGTTATAAGTTATATCCTATATGTAGATAACGTTTTACGTTATATCCTGTATCTACGTATCGTTATACGCTATATCCTATATCTGCGTATCGTTATACGTTATATCCTATATCTGCATATCGTTATACGTTATATCCTATATCTTCAAATCGTTATACGTTACATACTATGTGTAGATAACGTTACACGTTATATCCTCTATGTAGATATCGTTATACGTTATATCCTATATCTACGTATCGTCATACGTTATATCCTATATGTAGATATCGTTATACGTTATATCCTATATCTGCATATCGTTATACGTTATATCCTATATCTACGTATCGTCATACGTTATATCCTATATGTAGATATCGTTATAAGTTATATCCTATATATATGTATCGTTATACGTTATATCCTATATCTGCATACCGTTATACGTTATATCCTATATCTACATATCGTTATACGTTATATCCTATATGTAGATAACGTTATACGTTATATCCTATATCTACGTACCGTTATACGTTATATCATATATCTACATATCGTTATACGTCATATCCTATATGTAGATAACGTTTTACGTTATATCCTATTTCTGCATATCGTAATACGTTATATCCTATATGTAGATACCGTTATGCATTGTATCCTATATCTGCATATCGTTATACGTTATATCCTATATCTACATATCGTTATACGTTATATCCTATATGCAGATATCGTTATACGTTATATCCTATATCTGCATATCGCTATACGTTATATCCTATATCTTCATATCGTTATACGTTACACACTATGTGTAGATAACGTTATACGTTATATCCTCTATGTAGATATCGTTATAATTTATATCCTATATCTACGTATCTTCATACGTTGTATCCTATATGTAGATATCGTTATAAGTTATATCCTATATCTATGTATCGTTATACGTTATATCCTATATGTAGATATCGTTATTCGTGATATCCTATATCTGCATATCGTTATACGTTATATCCTATACGCAGATAACGTTTTACGTTATATCCTATATGTAGATAAAGTTATACTTTATATCCTACATCTACGTATTGTTATACGTTATCTCCTATATCTACATATCGTTATACGTTATATCCTATATGTACATATCGTTATACGTTGTATCCTATATGTAGATATCGTTATACGTTATATCGTATATCTACGTATCGTTATACTTTATATCCTATATCTATGTATCGTTATACGTTATATCCTATATGTACATATCGTTATATGTTGTATCCTATATGTAGATATCGTTATACGTTATATCGTATATCTACGTATCGTTATACGTTATATCCTATATCTACATATCGTTATACGTTATATCCTTCGCGTAGATAACGTTATACGTTATATCCTATATGTAGATATCGTTATACGTCATATCCTATATCTACGTACCGTTATACCTTATATCCTATATCTGCATATCGTTATACGTTATATCTTATATCTACATATCGTTATACGTTATATCCTATATGTAGATAACGTTTTACGTTATATCCTATATCTATATATCGTTATACGTTATATCCTATATCTGCATATCGTTATACGCCATATCCTATATTTTCATATCGTTATACGTTACATACTATGTGTAGATAACGTTATACGTTATATCGTCTATGTAGATATCGTTATAAGTTACATACTATATGTAGATAACGTTATACGTTATATCCTCTATGTAGATATCGTTATACTTTATATCCTATATCTACGTATCGTCATACGTTATATCCTATATCTACATATCGTTATACGTTATATCCTATATGTAGATAACGTTATACGTTATATCCTATATCTACGTACCGTTATACGTTATATCCTATATCTGCATACCGTTATACGTTATATCCTATATCTACATATCGTTATACGTTATATCCTATATGTAGATAACGTTATACGTTATATCCTATATCTGCATATCGTTATACGTTATATCCTATATCTACATATCGTTATACGTTATATCCTGTATCTACGTATCGTTATACGTTATATCATATATCTGCATATGGTTATACGTTATATCCTATATGTAGACATCGTTATACGTTATATCCTATTAGTAGATAACGTTTTACGTTATACCCCATATCTATATATCGTTATACGTTATATCCTATATCTGCATATCGTTGTACGTTGAATCCCATATCTACATATCGTTATACGTTATATCCTATATGTATATAACGTTTTACGTTATATCCTATATCTACGTATCGTTATACGTTATATCCTACATGTAGATAACTTTAAATGTTATATCCTATATCTACGTATCGTTATACGCTATATCCTATATCTACGTATCGTTATACGTTGCATCCTATATGTAGATAACGTTTTACGTTATATCCTATATCGAGGTATCGTTATACGTTATATCCTATATGTAGATATCGTTATTCGTGATATCCTATATCTGCATATCGTTATACGTTATATCCTATACGCAGATAACGTTTTACGTTATATCCTATATCTACGAATCGTTATACGTTATATCCTATATCTACAAAACGTTATACGTTATATCCTATATCTACATATAGTTATTCGTTGTCTCCTATATCTATATATCGTTATACGTTATATCCTATATCTGCATATGGTTATACGTTATATCCTATATGTAGATATCGTTATTCGTGATATCCTATATCTGCATATCGTTATACGTTATATCCTATACGCAGATATCGTTATACGTTATATCCTATATATATGTATCGTTATACGTTATATCCTATATCTGCATATCGTTATACGTTATATCCTATATCTACATATCGTTATACGTTATATCCTATATGTAGATAACGTTATACGTTATATCCTATATCTACGTACCGTTATACGTTATATCATATATCTACATATCGTTATAAGTCATATCCTATATGTAAATAACGTTTTACGTTATATCCTATTTCTGCATATCGTAATACGTTATATCCTATATGTAGATATCGTTATGCATTGTATCCTATATCTGCATATAGTTATACGTTATATCCTATATGTACATATCGTTATACGTTATATCCTATATGCAGATATCGTTATACGTTATATGCTATATCTGCATATAGCTATACGTTATATCCTATATCTTCATATCGTTATACGTTACACACTATGTGTAGATAACGTTATACGTTATATCCTCTATGTAGATATCGTTATAATTTATATCCTATATCTACGTATCGTCATACGTTGTATCCTATATGTAGATATCGTTATACGTTATATCCTATATCTATGTATCGTTATACGTTATATCCTATATCTGCATATCGTTATACGTTATATCCTATATCTACATATCGTTATACGTTATATCCTACATCTCCATATCGTTATACGTTATATCCTATGTGTAGATAACGTTATACATTATATCCTATATCTGCATATCGTTATACGTTACATCCTATATCTACATATCGTTATACGTTATATCCTATATGTAGATATCGTTATACGTTATATCCTATATGTAGATAAAGTTATACTTTATATCCTACATCTACGTATTGTTATACGTTATCTACTATATCTACATATCGTTATACGTTATATCCTATATGTACATATCGTTATACGTTGTATCCTATATGTAGATATCGTTATACGTTATATCGTATATCTACGTATCGTTATACTTTATATCCTATATCTATGTATCGTTATACGTTATATCCTATATGTACATATCGTTATACGTTGTATCCTATATGTAGATATCGTTATACGTTATATCGTATATCTACGTATCGTTATACGTTATATCCTATATCTACATATCGTTATACGTTATATCCTTTGCGTAGATAACGTTATACGTTATATCCTATATGTAGATATCGTTATACGTCATATCCTATATCTACACATCGTTATACGTTATATCCTGTATCTACGTATCGTTATACGTTATATCATATATCTGCATATCGTTATACGTTATATCCTATATGTAGACATCGTTATACGTTATATCCTATTAGTAGATAACGTTTTACGTTATACCCCATATCTATATATCGTTATACGTTATATCCTATATCTGCATATCGTTGTACGTTGAATCCCATATCTACATATCGTTATACGTTATATCCTATATGTATATAACGTTTTACGTTATATCCTATATCTACGTATCGTTATACGTTATATCCTACATGTAGATAACTTTAAATGTTATATCCTATATCTACGTATCGTTATACGCTATATCCTATATCTACGTATCGTTATACGTTGCATCCTATATGTAGATAACGTTTCACGTTATATCCTATATCGAGGTATCGTTATACGTTATATCCTATATGTAGATATCGTTATTCGTGATATCCTATATCTGCATATCGTTATACGTTATATCCTATACGCAGATAACGTTTTACGTTATATCCTATATCTACGAATCGTTATACGTTATATCCTATATCTACAAAACGTTATACGTTATATCCTATATCTACATATAGTTATTCGTTGTCTCCTATATCTATATATCGTTATACGTTATATCCTATATCTGCATATGGTTATACGTTATATCCTATATCTGCATATCGTTATACGTTATATCCTATATCTACGTATCGTCATACGTTATATCCTATATGTAGATATCGTTATACGTTATATCCTATATATATGTATCGTTATACGTTATATCCTATATCTGCATACCGTTATACGTTATATCCTATATCTACATATCGTTATACGTTATATCCTATATGTAGATAACGTTATACGTTATATCCTATATCTACGTACCGTTATACGTTATATCATATATCTACATATCGTTATAAGTCATATCCTATATGTAGATAACGTTTTACGTTATATCCTATTTCTGCATATCGTAATACGTTATATCCTATATGTAGATATCGTTATGCATTGTATCCTATATCTGCATATCGTTATACGTTATATCCTATATCTACATATCGTTATACGTTATATCCTATATGCAGATATCGTTATACGTTATATCCTATACCTGCATATCGCTATACGTTATATCCTATATCTTCATATCGTTATACGTTACACACTATGTGTAGATAACGTTATACGTTATATCCTCTATGTAGATATCGTTATAATTTATATCCTATATCTACGTATCGTCATACGTTGTATCCTATATGTAGATATCGTTATACGTTATATCCTATATCTATGTATCGTTATACGTTATATCCTATATCTGCATATCGTTATACGTTATATCCTATATCTACATATCGTTATACGTTATATCCTACATCTCCATATCGTTATACGTTATATCCTATGTGTAGATATCGTTATACATTATATCCTATATCTGCATATCGTTATACGTTATATCCTATATCTACATATCGTTATACGTTATATCCTATATGTAGATATCGTTATACGTTATATCCTATATGTAGATAAAGTTATACTTTATATCCTACATCTACGTATTGTTATACGTTATCTACTATATCTACATATCGTTATACGTTATATCCTATATGTACATATCGTTATACGTTGTATCCTATATGTAGATATCGTTATACGTTATATCGTATATCTACGTATCGTTATACTTTATATCCTATATCTATGTATCGTTATACGTTATATCCTATATGTACATATCGTTATACGTTGTATCCTATATGTAGATATCGTTATACGTTATATCGTATATCTACGTATCGTTATACGTTATATCCTATATCTACATATCGTTATACGTTATATCCTTTGCGTAGATAACGTTATACGTTATATCCTATATGTAGATATCGTTATACGTCATATCCTATATCTACGTACCGTTATACCTTATATCCTATATCTGCATATCGTTATACGTTATATCTTATATCTACATATCGTTATACGTTATATCCTATATCTGCATATCGTTATACGTCATATCCTATATTTTCATATCGTTATACGTTACATACTATGTGTAGATAACGTTATACGTTATATCGTCTATGTAGATATCGTTATAAGTTACATACTATATGTAGATAACGTTATACGTTATATCCTCTATGTAGATATCGTTATACTTTATGTCCTATATCTACGTATCGTCATACGTTGTATCCTATATGTAGATATCGTTATACGTTATATCCTATATCTACGTATCGTTATACGCTATATCCTATATCTGCATATCGTTATACGTTGTATCCTATATCTACATATCGTTATACGTTATATCCTATATCTCCATATCGTTATACGTTATATCCTATATGTAGATATCGTTATACATTATATCCTATATCTGCATATCGTTATACGTTATATCCTATATCTACATATCGTTATACGTTATATCCTATATCTACGTATCGTTATACGTTATATCATATATCTGCATATCGTTATACGTTATATCCTATATGTAGACATCGTTATACGTTATATCCTATTAGTAGATAACGTTTTACGTTATACCCCATATCTATATATCGTTATACGTTATATCCTATATCTGCATATCGTTATACGTTGAATCCCATATTTACATATCGTTATACGTTATATCCTATATGTATATAACGTTTTACGTTATATCCTATATCTACGTATCGTTATACGTTATATCCTATATGTAGATAACTTTAAACGTTATATCCTATATCTACGTATCGTTATACGCTATATCCTATATCTACATATCGTTATACGTTGCATCCTATATGTAGATAACGTTTTACGTTATATCCTATATCTAGGTATCGTTATACGTTATATCCTATATGTAGATATCGTTATTCGTTATATCCTATATCTGCATATCGTTATACGTTATATCCTATACGTAGATAACGTTTTACGTTATATCCTATATCTACGAATCGTTATACGTTATATCCTATATCTACAAAACGTTATACGTTATATCCTATATCTACATATAGTTATTCGTTGTCTCCTATATCTATATATCGTTATACGTTATATCCTATATCTGCATATGGTTATACGTTATATCCTATATCTGCATATCGTTATACGTTATATCCTATATCTACATATCATTATACTTTATATCCTATATGTAGATAACGTTTCACGTTATATCCTATATCTACGTAGCGTTAGACGTTATATCCTACATCTACATATCGTTATACGTTATATCCTATATGTATATAACGTTTTACGTTATATCCTATATCTACGTATTGTTATACGTTATATCCTATATGTAGATAACGTTATACGTTATATCCTATATCTACGTATCGTTATACGTTATATCCTATATCTACATATGGTTATACGTTATGTCCTATATGTAGAAAACGTTTTACGTTATATCCTATATCTACGTATCGTTATACGTTATATCCTATATGTAGATATCGTTATTCGTTATATCCTATATCTGCATATCGTTATACGTTATATCCTATATCTACATATCATTATGCTTTATATCCTATATGTAGATAACGTTTCACGTTATATCCTATATCTACGTATCGTTAGACGTTATATCCTACATCCAAATATCGTTGTACGTTATATCCTATATGTAGATAACGTTTTACGTTATATCCTATATCTACGTATCGTTATACGTTATATCCTATATCTACGTATCGTTATACGTTATATCCTATATCTACGTATCGTTATACGTTATATCCTATATCTACGTATCGTTATACGTTATATCCTATATCTGTATATCGTTATACGTTATATCCTATATCTCCATATCGTTATACGTTATATCCTATATGTAGATAACGTTTTACGTTATATCCTATATCTACGAATCGTTATACGTTATATCCTATATCTACAAACCGTTATACGTTATATCCTATATCTACATATCGTTATACGTTATATCCTATATCTACATATCGTTATACGTTATATCCTATGTCTACATATCGTTATACGATATATCCTACATCTACATGTCGTTATAAGTTATATCCTATATGTAGATATCGTTATACGTTTTATCCTATATCTGCATATCGTTATACGTTATATCCTATATCTACATATTGTTATACGTTATATCCGATATGTAGATATCGTTATACGTTATATCCTACATCTGCATATCGTTATACGTTATATCCTATATCTACATATCGTTATACGTTATATCGTATATGTGGATAACGTTATACGTTATATCCTACATGTAGACATTGTTATACTTTATATCCTATATCTATGTTTCGTTATACGTTATATCCTATATGTACATATCGTTATACGTTGCATCCTATATCTACAAATCGTTATCCGTTATATCCTATATCTACGTAACGTTATAAGTTATATCCTATATGTAGATAACGTTTTACGTTATATCCAGTATCTACGTATCGTTATACGTTATATCCTATATCTGCGTATCGGTATACGTTGTATCCTATATGTAGATAACGTTATACTTATATCCTATATCTACGTATCGTTATACGTTATATCCTATATCTACGTATCGTTATACGTTATATCCTATACGTAGATATCGTTATACTTTATAGCCTACACCTACATATCGTTATACGGTATATACTATATGTAGATAACGATATACGGTATATCCTATTTCTACGTATCGTTATACGTTATATCCTACATCTGCATATCGTTATACGTTATATCCTATATCTACATATCGTTATACGTTATATCCTATATGTAGATATCGCTATACGTTATATCCTATATCTGCACTTCGTTATACGTTATATCCTACATCTACATATCGTTATACGTTATATCCTATATCTGCATTTCGTCATACGTTATATCCTACATCTACTTATCGTTATACGTTATATCCTATATCTACATATCGTTATACGTTATATCCTATGTCTACATATCCGTTATACGTTATATCCTATATGTAGATATCGTTATACGTTATAACCTATATCTGCATTTCGTTATACGTTATATCCTATATCTACTTATCGTTATACGTTATATCCTATATCTGCATATCGTTATATGTTAAATCCTATGTCTACATATCGTTATACGATATATCCTACATCTACATGTCGTTATACGTTATAACCTATATGTAGATATCGTTATACGTTTAATCCTGTATCTACGTATTGTTATACGTTATCTCCTATATCTACATATCGTTAATACGTTATATCCTATATGTACATATCGTTATACGTTGTATCTTATATCTACATATTGTTATACGTCATATCCTATTTCTACATATCGTTATACGTTATATCCTATATGTAGATATCGTTATACGTTATATCCTATATGTAGATAAAGTTATACTTTATATCCTACTTCTACGTATTGTTATACGTTATCTCCTATATCTACATATCGATATACGTTATATCCTATATGTACATATCGTTATACGTTGTATCCTATGTGTAGATATCGTTATACGTTATATCGTATATCTACGTATCGTTATACTTTATATCCTATATCTATGTATCGTTATACGTTATATCCTATATGTACATATCGTTATACGTTGTATCCTATATGTAGATATAGTTATCCGTTATATCGTGTATCTACGTATCGTTATACGTTATATCCTATATCTACATATCGTTATACGTCATATCCTATTTCTACATATCGTTATACGTTATATCCTATATCTACATATCGTTATACGTCATATCCTATGTGTAGTTAACGTTATACGTCATATCCTATATCTACGTATCGTTATACGTTATATCCAATATCTACATATCGTTATACGTTATATCCTATATGTAGATATCGTTATACGTTATATCCTATATGTAGATAAAGTTATACTTTATATCCTACATCTACGTATTGTTATACGTTATCTCCTATATCTACATATCGTTATACGTTTTATCCTATATGTACATATCGTTATACGTTGTATCTTATATCTACATATTGTTATACGTCATATCCTATTTCTACATATCGTTATACGATGTATCCTATATCTACATATCGTTATACGTCATATCCTATGTGTAGTTAACGTTATACGTAATATCCTATATCTACGTATCGTTATACGTTATATCCTATATCTACATATCGTTATACGTAATATCCTATATCTAGATATCGTTATACGTTATATCCTATATGTAGATAAAGTTATACTTTATATCCTACATCTACGTATTGTTATACGTTATCTCCTATATCTACATATCGTTATACGTTATATCCTATATGTACATATCGTTATACGTTGTATCCTATATGTAGATATCGTTATACGTTATATCGTATATCTACGTATCGTTATACTTTATATCCTATATCTATGTATCGTTATACGTTATATCCTATATGTACATATCGTTATACGTTGTATCCTACATGTAGATATCGTTATACGTTATATCGTATATCTACGTATCGTTATACGTTATATCCTATATCTACATATCGTTATACGTCATATCCTATTTCTACATATCGTTATACGTTATATCCTATATCTACATATCGTTATACGTTGTATCCTATATGTAGATATCGTTATACGTTATATCGTATATCTACGTATCGTTATACGTTATATCCTATATCTACATATTGTTATACGTCATATCCTATTTCTACATATCGTTATACGTTATATCCTATATCTACATATCGTTATACGTCATATCCTATGTGTAGTTAACGTTATACGTAATATCCTATATCTACGTATCGTTATACGTTATATCCTATATCTACGTATCGTTATACTTTATATCCTATATCTACGTATCGTTATACGTTATATCCTATATGTAGATATCGTTATACGTTGTATCCAATATGTAGATATCGTTATACGTTATATCCTATACGTAGATATCGTTATACGTTATATCCTATATCTACATATCGTTATACGTCATATCCTATTTCTACATATCGTTATACGTTATATCCTATATCTACAAATCGTTATACGTCATATCCTATGTGTAGTTAACGTTATACGTTATATCCTATATCTACGTATAGTTATACGTTATATCCTATATCTACATATCGTTATACGTTATATCCTATATCTACATATCGTTATACGTTATATCCTATATGTAGATATCGTTATACGTTATATCCTATATCTGCACTTTTTTATACGTTATATCCTATATCTACATATCGTTATACGTTATATCCTACATCTGCATTACGTCATACGTTATATCCTACATCTACTTATCGTTATACGTTATATCCTATATCTACGTATCGTTATACGTTATATCCTATATCTACATATCGTTATACGTCATATCCTATTTTCACATATCGTTATACGTTATATCCTATATCTACATATCGTTATACGTTATATCCTATGTGTAGTTAACCTTGTACGTTATATCCTATATGTAGATATCGTTATACGTTGTATCGTATATCAACGTATCGTCATACGTTATATCCTATGTGTAAATAACGTTATACGTTATATCCTATTTGCAGATGTCGTTATACTATATATCCTATATGTACATATCGTTATACGTTATATCCTATATCCACATATCGTTATACGTTATATCCTATATCCACGTATCGTTATACGTTATATCATGTATGTAGATAACGTTATTCTTTATATCCTACATCTATGTATCGTTATACGTTATATCCTATATCTACGTATCGTTATACGTTATATCCTATATCTACATATCGTTATACGTCATATCCTATTTCTACATATCGTTATACGTTATATCCTATATCTACATATCGTTATACGTCATATCCTATGTGTAGTTAACGTTATACGTAATATCCTATATCTACATATCGTTATACGTTATATCGTATATGTAGATAACGTTATACGTTATATCCTATATCTGCGTATCGTTATACGGTATATCCTATATCTACATATCGTTATACGTTATATCCTATATCTTCATATCGTTATACGTTATATCCTATATGTAGATAACGTTATACGTTATATCCTATATGTAGATATCGTTATACGATATATCCTATATCTAGGTATCGTTATACGTTATATCCTATATCTACATATCGTTATACGTTATATCCTATTTCTACATATCGTTATACGTTATATCCTATATCTACATATCGTTATACGTCATATCCTATGTGTAGTTAACGTTATACGTAATATCCTATATCTACATATCGTTATACGTTATATTCTATGTGTCGATAACGTTATACGTTATATCCTATATGCAGATATCGTTATACGTTGTATCCAATATGTAGATATCGTTATACGTTATATCCTATATGTAGATATCGTTATACGTTATATCCCATATCTACATATCGTTATACGTCATATCCTATTTCTACATATCGTTATACGTTATATCCTATATCTACAAATCGTTATACGTCATATCCTATGTGTAATTAACGTTATACGTTATATCCTATATCTACGTATAGTTATACGTTATATCCTATATCTACATATCGTTATACGTTATATCCTATATCTACATATCGTTATACGTTATATCCTATATGTAGATATCGTTATACGTTATATCCTACATCTACGTATCGTTATACGTTATATCCTATATCTACATATCGTTATACGTTATATCCTATATGTAGATATCGTTATACGTTATATCCTATATGTAGATAACGTTATACTTTATATCCTACATCTACGTATTGTTATACGTTATATCCTATATCTACATATCGTTATACGTTATATCCGATATATAGATATCGCTATACGTTATAACCTACATCTACGTATCGTTATATGTTATATCCTATATGTAGATAACGTTTTACTTTATATCCTACATCTACGTATTGTTATACGTTATATCCTATATCTACATATCGTTATACGTTATATTCTATGTGTAGATAACGTTATACGTTATATCCTATATGTAGATATCGTTATACGTTATATCCTATATGTAGATATCGTTATACGTTATATCCTATATGTAGATATCGTTATCCGTTATATCCTATATCCGCATATCGTCGTACGTTATATCCTACATCTACATATCGTTATACGTTATATCCTATATCTACGTATCGTTGTACGTTATATCCTATATCTACATATCGTGATAGGTTATGTCCTATATGTAGATAACGTTATACGTTATATCCTATATGTAGATATCGTTATACGTTATATCGTATATCTACGTATCGTTATACGTTATATCGTATATCTACGTATCGTTATACGCTATATCCTATATCTACGTATCGTTGTACGTTATATCCTATATCTACATACCGTGATAGGTTATATCCTATATGTAGATATCGTTATACGTTATAACCTATATCTACGGATCGTTATATGTTATATCCTATATGTAGATAACGTTATACTTTATATCCTACATCTACGTATCGTTGTACGTTATATCCTATATCTACATAACGTTATACGTTATATCCTATATGTAGATATCGTTATACGTTATATCCTACATCTACGTATCGTTGTACGTTATATCCTATATCTACGTATCGTTATACGTTATACCCTATATCTACATATCGTAATAAGTTATATCCTATATGTAGATATCGTTATACGTTATATCCTACATCTGCATATCGTCATACGTTATATCCTATATCTACATATCGTTATACGTTATATCGTATATGTAGATAACGTTATACGTTATATCCTGCATGTAGACATTGTTATACTTTATATCCTATATCTATGTTTCGTTATACGTTTTATCGTATATGTAGATATCGGTATACGTTATATCCTGCATGTAGACATTGTTATACTTTATATCCTATATCTATGTATCGTTATACGTTATATCCTATATGTACATACCGTTATACGTTGTATCCTATATGTAGATATCGTTATACGTTATATCGTATATCTACGTATCGTTATACGTTATATCCTATATCTACATATCGTTATACGTTATATCCTATATCTACGTATCGTTATACATTATATCCTGTATGTAGATAACGTTATACTATATATCCTATATGTACATATCGTTATACGTTATATCCTATATCCACATATCGTTATACGTTATATCCTATATCCACGTATCGTTATACGTTATATCCTGTATGTAGATAACATTATACTTTATATCCTACATCTATGTATCGTTATACGTTATATCCTACATCTACGTATCGTTATACGTTATATCCTATATCTACATATCGTTATACGTCATATCCTATTTCTACATATCGTTATACGTTATATCCTATATCTACATATCGTTATACGTCATATCCTATGTGTAGTTAACGTTATACGTAATATCCTATATCTACATATCGTTATACGTTATATCGTATATGTAGATAACGGTATACGTTATATCCTATATCTGCATATCGTCATACGTTATATCGTATATGTAGATAACGTTATACGTTATATCCTACATGTAGACATCGTTATACTTTATATCCTAAATCTATGTATCGTTATACGTTATATCCTATATGTACATATCGTTATACGTTGTATGCTATATGTAGATATCGTTATACGTTATATCCTATATGTTGATATCGGTATACGTTATATCCTATATCTGCATATCGTCATACGTTATATCCTATATCTACATATCGTTATACGTTATATCCTGTATCTACATATCGTTATACGTCATATCCTATATCTACGTAACGTTATACGTTATATCCTACATGTAGATAATGTTATACTTTATATCCTACATCTAGGTATCGTTATACGTTATATCCTATATCTACATATCGTTATACGTCATATCCTATGTGTAGTTAACGTTATACGTAATATCCTATATCTACGTATCGTTATACATTATATCCTATAGCTACATATCGTTCTACGTTATATCCTATATGTAGATTTCGTTATACGTTATATCCTATATGTAGATAACGTTATACTTTATATCCTACATCTACGTATTGTTATACGTTATCTCCTATATCTACTTATCGTTATACGTTATATCCCATACGTAGATATCGTTATACTTCATATCCTACATCTACATATCGTTATACGGTATATACTATATGTAGATAACGATATACGGTATATCCTATTTCTACGTATCGTTATACGTTATATCCTACATCTGCATATCGTTATACGTTATATCGTATATCTACATATCGTTATACGTTATATCCTATATGTAGATATCGTTATACGTTATATCCTATATCTGCACTGCGTTATACGTTATATCCTATATCTACATATCGTTATACGTTATATCCTATATCTGCATTTCGTCATACGTTATATCCTACATCTACATATCGTTACACGTTGTATCGTATATTTAGATATCGGTATACGTTATAACCTATATCTGCATATCGTTATACGTTATATCCTACATATACATATCGTTATACGTTATATCCTATATGTTGATATCGGTATACGTTATATCCTATATCTGCATATCGTCATACGTTATATCCTATATCTACATATCGTTATACGTTATATCCTGTATCTACATATCGTTATACGTCATATCCTATATCTACGTAACGTTATACGTTATATCCTACATGTAGATAATGTTATACTTTATATCCTACATCTAGGTATCGTTATACGTTATATCCTATATCTACATATCGTTATACGTTATATCCTACATCTGCATATCGTCATACGTTATATCCTATATCTACATATCGTTCTACGTTATATCGTTTATGTAGATATCGTTATACGTTATATCCTGCATGTAGACATCGTTATACTTTATATTCTATATCTATGTTTCCTTATACGTTATATCCTATATGTACATATCGTTATACGTTGTATCCAATATCTACATATCGTTATACGTTATATCCTATATCTACGTAACGTTATACGTTATATCCTATGTGTAGATAACGTTATACTTTATATCCTACATCTACGTATGGTTATACGTTATATCCTATATCTACATATCGTTATACGTTATATCGTATATCTACGTATCGTTGTACGTTATATCCTATATCTACGTATCGTTATACGTTATATCCTACATCTGCATATCGTCATACGTTATATGATATATCTACATATCGTTATACGTTATATCGTATATGTAGATAACGTTATACGTTATATCCTGCATGTAGACATCGTTATACTTTATATCCTATATCTATGTTTCCTTATACGTTATATCCTATATGTACATATCGTTATACGTTGTATCCTATGTCTACATATCGTTATACGTTATATCCTATATCTACGTAACGTTATACGTTATATCCTATATGTAGATAACGTTATACTTTATATCCTACATCTACGTATGGTTATACGTTATATCCTATATCTATCTATCGTTATACGTTATATCGTATATCTACGTATCGTTGTACGTTATATCCTATATCTACGTATCGTTATACGTTATATCCTATATCTACATATCGTAATAAGTTATATCCTATATGTAGATATCGTTATACGTTATATCCTATATGTAGATAACGTTATACCTTATATCCTACATCTACGTATCGTTATACGTTATATCCTATATCTACATATCGTTATACGTTATATCCTATATGAATATATCGTTAAAGGTTATATCCTATATCTACGTAACGTTATACGTTATATCCTATATCTACGTATCGTGATAGGTTATATCCTATATGTAGATAACGTTATACGTTATATACTATATGTAGATAACGTTATACGTTATATCCTATATCTACATACCGTTATACGTTGTATCTTATATGTAGATATCGTTATACGTTATATCCTATATCTACGTATCGTCATACGATATATCCTATGTGTAGATAAAGTTATACTTTATATCCTACATCTACGTATTGTTATACGTTATATCCTATATCTACATATCGTTGTACGTTATATCCTATATCTACGTATCGTTATACGTTATATCCTATATGTAGATATCGTTATACGTTATATCCTATATGTAGATAACGTTATACCTTATATCCTACATCTACGTATCGTTATACGTTATATCCTATATCTACATATCGTTATACGTTATATCCTATATCTACATATCGTAATAAGTTATATCCTATATGTAGATATCGTTATAGGTTATATCCTATATCTACGTAACGTTATACGTTATATCCTATGTGTAGATAACGTTATACTTTATATCCTACATCGACGTATCGTTGTACGTTATATCCTATATCTACGTATCGTTATACGTTATATAATACATCCACGTATCGTTATACGTTATATCCTATATCTACGTGTCGTTATACGTTATATCCTATATCTACATATCGTTATACGTTGTATCCTATATGTAGATATCGTTATACGTTATATCCTATATCTGCATATCGTTATACGTCATATTCTATTTCTACATATCGTTATACGTTAAATCCTATATCTACATATCGTTATACGTCATATCCTATGTGTAGTTAACGTTATACGTTATATCCTATATCTACGTATCGTTATACGTTATATCCTATATCTACATATCGTTATACGTTATATCCTATATGTAGATATCGTTATACGTTATATCCTATATGTAGATAACGTTATACTTTATATCCTACATCTACGTATTGTTATACGTTATATCCTATATCTATATATCGTTATACGTTATATCCGATATGTAGATATCGTTATACGTTATATCCTATATGTAGATATCGTTATACGTTACATCCTATATGTAGATATCGTTATACGTTGTATCGTATATCTACGTATCGTTATACGTTATATCCTATATCTACGTGTCGTTATACGTTATATCCTATATCTACATATCGTTATACGTTGTATCCTATATGTAGATATCGTTATACGTTATATCCTATATCTGCATTTCGTTATACGTTATACCCTATATCTACATATCGTTATACGTTATATCCTATATCTACGTAACGTTATACGTTATATCCTGTATGTAGATAACGTTATACGTTATATCCAATATGTAGATAACGTTATACTTTATATTAAACATCTACGTATCGTTATACGTTATATCCTATATCTACATATCGTTATACGTTATATCCTATATCTACATATCGTTATACGTTATATCCTATATGTAGATAACGTTATACTTTATATCCTATATGTAGATATCGTTATACGTTATATCCTATATGTAGATATCGTTATACGCTATGTCCTATATCTGCATATCGTCATACGTTATATCCTACATCGACATATCGTTATACGTTATATCGTATATGTAGATAACGTTATACGCTATATCCTACATGTAGACATCGTTATACCTTATATCCTATATCTATGTTTCGTTATACGTTATATCCTATATGTACATATCGTTATACGTTGTATCCTATATCTACATATCGTTATGAGTTTTATCCTATATCTACGTAACGTTATAAGTTATATCCAATATGTAGATAACGTTATACTTTATATCCTACATCTACGTATCGTTATACGTTATATCCTATATCTACATATCGTTATACGTTATATTCTATGTGTAGATAGCGTTATACGTTATATCCTACATCTACGTATTGTTATACGTTATATCCTATATCTACATATCGTTATTCGTTATATCCTATATCTACATACCGTTATACGTTATATCCTATATCTACATATCGTTACACGTTATATTCTATGTGTAGATAGCGTTATACGTTATATCCTACATCTACGTATTGTTATACGTTATATCATATATCTACATATCGCTATTCGTTATATCCTATATCTACATATCGTTATACGTTATATCCTATATCTACATATCGTTATACGTTATATTCTATGTGTAGATAGCGTTATACGTCATATCCTATGTGTAGTTAACGTTATACGTAATATCCTATATCTACATATCGTTATACGTTATATTCTATGTGTAGATAACGTTATACGTTATATCCTATATGTAGATATCGTTATACGTTATATCCTATATGTAGATATCGTTATACGTTATATCCTATATGTAGATATCGTTATACGTTATATTCTATATGTAGATATCGTTATACGTTATATCGTATATCCGCATATCGTCGTACGTTATATCCTATATCTACATATCGTTATACGTTGTATCATATATCTACAAATCGTTATACGTTATATCCTATATCTACGTAACTTTATAAGTTATATCCTATATGTAGATAACGTTATACTTTATATCCTACATCCACGTATCGTTATACGTTATATCCTACATCTACATATCGTTATAGGTTATATCCTATATCTACGTATCGTTATACGTTATATCCTGTATGTAGATAACGTTATACTTTATATCCTACATCTACGTATCGTTATACGTTATATCCTATATCTACATATCGTTATACGTTGTATCCTATATGTAGATATCGTTATACGTTATATCGTATATCTACGTATCGTTATACGTTATATCCTATATCTACCTATTTTGTTATACGTCATATCCTATATCTACATATCGTTATACGTTATATCGTATATGTAGATAACGTTATACGTTATATCCTATATCTGCGTATCGTTATACGTTATATCCTATATCTACATATCGTTATACGTTATATCCTATATCTTCATATCGTTATACGTTATATCCTATATGTAGATAACGTTATACGTTATATCCTATATGTAGATATCGTTATACGTTATATCCTATATCTAGGTATCGTTATACGTTATATCCTATATCTACATATCGTTATACGTTATATCCTATTTCTACATATCGTTATACGTTATATCCTATATCTACATATCGTTATACGTCATATCCTATGTGTAGTTAACGTTATACGTAATATCCTATATCTACATATCGTTATACGTTATATTCTATGTGTAGATAACGTTATACGTTATATCCTATATGCAGATATCGTTATACGTTGTATCCAATATGTAGATATCGTTATACGTTATATCCTATATGTAGATATCGTTATACGTTATATCCCATATCTACATATCGTTATACGTCATATCCTATTTCTACATATCGTTATACGTTATATCCTATATCTACAAACCGTTATACGTCATATCCTATGTGTAATTAACGTTATACGTTATATCCTATATCTACGTATAGTTATACGTTATATCCTATATCTACATATCGTTATACGTTATATCCTATATCTACATATCGTTATACGTTATATCCTATATGTAGATATCGTTATACGTTATATCCTGTATCTGAACTTTTTTATACGTTATATCCTATATCTACATATCGTTATACGTTATATCCTATGTGTAGTTAACGTTGTATGTTATATCCTATATGTAGATATCGTTATACGTTGTATCGTATATCTACGTATCGTCATACGTTATATCCTATATGTAGATAACGTTATACGTTATATCCTATGTGCAGATATCGTTATACGTTATATCGTATATCTACGTATCGTTATACGTTATATCCTATATCTACATATCGTGATAGGTTATATCCTATATCTACATATCGTTATACGTTATATCCTATGTGTAGTTAACGTTGTACGTTATATCCTATATGTAGATATCGTTATACGTTATATCCTATATGTAGATAACGTTATACTTTATATCCTACATCTACGTATTGTTATACGTTATATCCTATATCTACATATCGTTATACGTTATATCCGATATATAGATATCGCTATACGTTAAAACCTATATCTACGTATCGTTATATGTTATATCCTATATGTAGATAACGTTTTACTTTATATCCTACATCTACGTATTGTTATACGTTATATCCTATATCTACATATCGTTATACGTTATATTCTATGTGTAGATAACGTTATACGTTATATCCTATATGTAGATATCGTTATACGTTATATCCTATATGTAGATATCGTTATACGTTATATCCTATATGTAGATATCGTTATCCGTTATATCCTATATCCGCATATCGTCGTACGTTATATCCTACATCTACATATCGTTATACGTTATATCCTATATCTACGTATCGTTGTACGTTATATCCTATATCTACATATCGTGATAGGTTATGTCCTATATGTAGATAACGTTATACGTTATATCCTATATGTAGATATCGTTATACGTTATATCGTATATCTACGTATCGTTATACGTTATATCGTATATCTACGTATCGTTATACGCTATATCCTATATCTACGTATCGTTGTACGTTATATCCTATATCTACATACCGTGATAGGTTATATCCTATATGTAGATATCGTTATACGTTATAACCTATATCTACGGATCGTTATATGTTATATCCTATATGTAGATAACGTTATACTTTATATCCTACATCTACGTATCGTTGTACGTTATATCCTATATCTACATAACGTTATACGTTATATCCTATATGCAGATATCGTTATACGTTATATCCTACATCTACGTATCGTTGTACGTTATATCCTATATCTACGTATCGTTATACGTTATATCCTATATCTACATATCGTAATAAGTTATATCCTATATGTAGATATCGTTATACGTTATATCCTACATCTGCATATCGTCATACGTTATATCCTATATCTACATATCGTTATACGTTATATCGTATATGTAGATAACGTTATACGTTATATCCTGCATGTAGACATTGTTATACTTTATATCCTATATCTATGTTTCGTTATACGTTGTATCGTATATGTAGATATCGGTATACGTTATATCCTGCATGTAGACATTGTTATACTTTATATCCTATATCTATGTATCGTTATACGTTATATCCTATATGTACATACCGTTATACGTTGTATCCTATATGTAGATATCGTTATACGTTATATCGTATATCTACGTATCGTTATACGTTATATCCTATATCTACATATCGTTATACGTTATATCCTATATCTACGTATCGTTATACGTTATATCCTGTATGTAGATAACGTTATACTATATATCCTATATGTAGATAACGTTATACGTTATATCCTATATCTGCGTATCGTTATACGTTATATCCTATATCTACATATCGTTATACGTTATATCCTATATCTTCATATCGTTATACGTTATATCCTATATGTAGATAACGTTATACGTTATATCCTATATGTAGATATCGTTATACGTTATATCCTATATCTAGGTATCGTTATACGTTATATCCTATATCTACATAACGTTATACGTTATATCCTATATTTACAAATCGTTATACATTATATCCTATATCTACGGATCGTTATACGTTATATCCTACATCTACATATCGTTATACGTTGTATCGTATATGTAGATATCGGTATACGTTATATCCTATATCTGCATATCGTTATACGTTATGTCCTACACCTACATATCGTTATACGTTGTATCATATATGTAGATAACGGTATACGTTATATCCTATATCTGCATATCGTTATACGTTATATCCTACATATACATATCGTTATACGTTATATCCTATATGTTGATATCGATATGCGTTATATCCTATATCTGCATATCGTCATACGTTATATCGTATATGTAGATAACGTTATACGTTATATCCTACATGTAGACATCGTTATACTTTATATCCTAAATCTATGTATCGTTATACGTTATATCCTATATGTACATATCGTTATACGTTGTATCCTATATGTAGATATCGTTATACGTTATATCCTATATCTAGGTATCGTTATACGTTATATCCTATATCTACATATCGTTATACGTTATATCCTATTTCTACATATCGTTATACGTTATATCCTATATCTACATATCGTTATACGTCATATCCTATGTGTAGTTAACGTTATACGTAATATCCTATATCTACATATCGTTATACGTTATATTCTATGTGTAGATAACGTTATACGTTATATCCTATATGCAGATATCGTTATACGTTGTATCCAATATGTAGATATCGTTATACGTTATATCCTATATGTAGATATCGTTATACGTTATATCCCATATCTACATATCGTTATACGTCATATCCTATTACTACATATCGTTATACGTTATATCCTATATCTACAAACCGTTATACGTCATATCCTATGTGAAGTTAACGTTATACGTAATATCCTATATCTACGTATCGTTATACATTATATCCTATATCTACATATCGTTCTACGTTATATCCTATATGTAGATTTCGTTATACGTTATATCCTATATGTAGATAACGTTATACTTTATATCCTACATCTACGTATTGTTATACGTTATCTCCTATATCTACTTATCGTTATACGTTATATCCCATACGTAGATATCTTTATACTTTATATCCTACATCTACATATCGTTATAAGGTATATACTATATGTAGATAACGATATACGGTATATCCTATTTCTACGTATCGTTATACGCTATATCCTACATCTGCATTTCGTCATACGTTATATACTACATCTACTTATCGTTATACGTAATATCCTATGTCTACATACCGTTATACGTTATATCCTATGTCTACATATCGTTATACGTTATATCCTGTATGTAGATAACGTTATACGTTATATCCTATATGTAGATATCGTTATACGTTATATCCTACATCTACATATCGTTATACGTTGTATCGTATATGTAGATAACGGTATACGTTATATCCTATATCTGCATATCGTTATACGTTATATCCTACATATACATATCGTTATACGATATATCCTATATGTTGATATCGGTATGCGTTATATCCTATATCTGCATATCGTCATACGTTATATCCTATATCTACATATCGTTATACGTTATATCGTATATGTAGATAACGTTATACGTTATATCCTACATGTAGACATCGTTATACTATGTATCCTATATCTATGTATCGTTATACGTTATATCCTATATGTACATATCGTTATACGTTGTATCCTATATGTAGATATCGTTATACGTTATATCGTATATCTACGTATCGTTATACGTTATATCCTATATCTACATATCGTTATACGTCATATCCTATTTCTACATATCGTTATACGTTATATCCTAAATCTACATATCGTTATACGTCATATCCTATGTGTAGATAACGTTATACGTTATATGCTATATGTAGATATCGTTATACGTTATATCCTACATCTACATATCGTTATAGGTTATATCCTACATATACAAATCGTTATACGTTATATCCTATATGTTGATATCGGTATACGTTATATCCTATATCTGCATATCGTCATACGTTATATCCTATATCTACATATCGTTATACGTTATATCGTATATGTAGATAACGTTATACGTTATATCCTGCATGTAGACATCGTTATACTTTATATCCTATATCTATGTTTCCTTATACTTTATATCCTATATGTACATATCGTTATACGTTGTATCCTATATCTACATATCGTTGTACGTTATATCCTATATCTACGTAACGTTATACGTTATATCCTATATGTAGATAACGTTATACTTTATATCCGACATCTACGTATGGTTATACGTTATATCCTATATCTACATATCGTTATACGTTATATCGTATATGTAGATATCGTTATACGTTATGTCCTATATGTAGATAACGTTATACTTTATATCCTACATCTACGTATCGTTATACGTTATATCCTATATCTACATATCGTTATACGTTATATCCTATATGTAGATATCGTTATAGGTTATATCCTATATCTACGTAACGTTATACGTTATATCCTATGTGTAGATAACGTTATACTTTATATCCTACATCGACGTATCGTTGTACGTTATATCCTATATCTACGTATCGTTATACGTTATATAATACATCCACGTATCGTTATACGTTATATCCTATATCTACGTGTCGTTATACGTTATATCCTATATCTACATATCGTTATACGTTGTATCCTATATGTAGATATCGTTATACGTTATATCCTATATCTGCATATCGTTATACGTCATATTCTATTTCTACATATCGTTATACGTTAAATCCTATATCTACATATCGTTATACGTCATATCCTATGTGTAGTTAACGTTATACGTTATATCCTATATCTACGTATCGTTATACGTTATATCCTATATCTACATATCGTTATACGTTATATCCTATATGTAGATATCGTTATACGTTATATCCTATATGTAGATAACGTTATACTTTATATCCTACATCTACGTATTGTTATACGTTATATCCTATATCTATATATCGTTATACGTTATATCCGATATGTAGATATCGTTATACGTTATATCCTATATGTAGATATCGTTATACGTTACATCCTATATGTAGATATCGTTATACGTTGTATCGTATATCTACGTATCGTTATACGTTATATCCTATATCTACGTGTCGTTATACGTTATATCCTATATCTACATATCGTTATACGTTGTATCCTATATGTAGATATCGTTATACGTTATATCCTATATCTGCATTTCGTTATACGTTATACCCTATATCTACATATCGTTATACGTTATATCCTATATCTACGTAACGTTATACGTTATATCCTGTATGTAGATAACGTTATACGTTATATCCAATATGTAGATAACGTTATACTTTATATTAAACATCTACGTATCGTTATACGTTATATCCTATATCTACATATCGTTATACGTTATATCCTATATCTACATATCGTTATACGTTATATCCTATATGTAGATAACGTTATACTTTATATCCTATATGTAGATATCGTTATACGTTATATCCTATATGTAGATATCGTTATACGCTATGTCCTATATCTGCATATCGTCATACGTTATATCCTACATCGACATATCGTTATACGTTATATCGTATATGTAGATAACGTTATACGCTATATCCTACATGTAGACATCGTTATACCTTATATCCTATATCTATGTTTCGTTATACGTTATATCCTATATGTACATATCGTTATACGTTGTATCCTATATCTACATATCGTTATGAGTTATATCCTATATCTACGTAACGTTATAAGTTATATCCAATATGATGATAACGTTATACTTTATATCCTACATCTACGTATCGTTATACGTTATATCCTATATCTACATATCGTTATACGTTATATTCTATGTGTAGATAGCGTTATACGTTATATCCTACATCTACGTATTGTTATACGTTATATCCTATATCTACATATCGTTATACGTTATATCCTATATCTACATATCGTTATACGTTATATCCTATATGTAGATAACGTTATACTTTATATCCTATATGTAGATATCGTTATACGTTATATCCTATATGTAGATATCGTTATACGCTATGTCCTATATCTGCATATCGTCATACGTTATATCCTACATCGACATATCGTTATACGTTATATCGTATATGTAGATAACGTTATACGCTATATCCTACATGTAGACATCGTTATACCTTATATCCTATATCTATGTTTCGTTATACGTTATATCCTATATGTACATATCGTTATACGTTGTATCCTATATCTACATATCGTTATGAGTTATATCCTATATCTACGTAACGTTATAAGTTATATCCAATATGTAGATAACGTTATACTTTATATCCTACATCTACGTATCGTTATACGTTATATCCTATATCTACATATCGTTATACGTTATATTCTATGTGTAGATAGCGTTATACGTTATATCCTACATCTACGTATTGTTATACGTTATATCCTATATCTACATATCGTTATTCGTTATATCCTATATCTACATATCGTTATACGTTATATCCTATATCTACATATCGTTACACGTTATATTCTATGTGTAGATAGCGTTATACGTTATATCCTACATCTACGTATTGTTATACGTTATATCATATATCTACATATCGCTATTCGTTATATCCTATATCTACATATCGTTATACGTTATATCCTATATCTACATATCGTTATACGTTATATTCTATGTGTAGATAGCGTTATACGTTATATCCTACATCTACGTATTGTTATACGTTACATCCTATATCTACATATCGTAATAAGTTATATCCTATATGTAGATATCGTTATACGTTATATCCTATATCGACGTATCGTTATACGTTATATCCAATATGTAGATAACGTTATACTTTATATCCTACATGTACGTATCGTTATACGTTATATCCTATATCTACATATCGTTATACGATATATCCTATATGTAGATAATGTTATACTTTATATCCTACATCTACGTATTGTTATACGTTATATCCTATATCTACATATCGTTATTCGTTATATCCTATATCTACATATCGTTATACGTTATATCCTATATCTACATATCGTTATACGTTATATTCTATGTGTAGATAGCGTTATACGTTATATCCTACATCTACGTATTGTTATACGTTATATCCTATATCTACATATCGTAATAAGTTATATTCTGTATGTAGATATCGTTATACGTTATATCCTATATCTACGTATCGTTATACGTTATATCCTGTATGTAGATAACGTTATACGTTATATCCTATATCTACGTATCGTTGTACGTTATATCCTATATCTACGTATCGTCATACGATATATCCTATATGTAGATAATGTTATACTTTATATCCTACATCTACGTATTGTTATACGTTATATCCTATATCTACATATCGTTATTCGTTATATCCTATATCTACATATCGTTATACGTTATATTCTATGTGTAGATAGCGTTATACGTTATATCCTACATCTACGTATTGTTATACGTTATATCCTATATCTACATATCGTAATAAGTTATATCCTATATGTAGATATCGTTATACGTTATATCCTATATCTACGTATCGTTATACGTTATATCCTGTATGTAGATAACGTTGTACGTTATATCCTACATATACATATCGTTATACGTTATATCCTACATCTACATATCGTTGTACGTTATATCCTATATCTACGTATCGTTGTACGTTATATCCTATATCTACGTATCGTTATACGTTATATCCTATATCTACATATCGTAATAAGTTATATCCTATATGTAGATATCTTTATACGTTATATCCTATATGTAAATAACGTTATACTTTATATCCTACATCTACGTATCGTTATACGTTATATCCTATATCTACATATCGTTATACGTTATATCCTATATGTAGATATCGTTATAGGTTATATCCTATATCTACTTATCGTTATACGTTATATCCTGTATGTAGATAACGTTATACGTTATATCCTACATCTACGTATTGTTATAAGTTATATCCTATATCTACGTATCGTTAAACGTTATATCCTATATCTACATATCGTAATAAGTTATATCCTATATGTAGATATCGTTATACGTTATATCCTATATGTAGATAACGTTATACTTTATATCCTACATCTACGTATCGTTATACGTTATATCCTATATCTACATACCGTTATACGTTATATCCTACATCTACGTAATGTTATACGTTATATCCTATATCTACATATCGTTATACGTTATATCCTATATGTAGATATCGTTATACGTTACATCCTACATCTACATACCGTTATACGTTATATCCTATATCTACGTATCGTTATAGGTTATATCCTATATCTACGTATCGTTATACGCTATGTCCTATATCTACATATCGTAATAAGTTATATCCTATATGTAGATATCGTTATACGTTATATCCTATATGTAGATAACGTTATACTTTATATCCTGCATCTACGTATTGTTATACGTTATATCCTATATCTACATATCGTTATACGTTATATCCTATATGTAGATATCGTTATACTTTATATCCTACATCTACGTATTGTTATACGTTATATCCTATATCTACATATCGTTATTCGTTATATCCTATATCTACATATCGTTATACGTTATATCCTATATCTACGTATCGTTATACGTTATATCCTATATCTACGTATCGTTATACGCTATGTCCTATATCTACATATCGTAATAAGTTATATCCTATATGTAGATATCGTTATACGTTATATCCTATATGTAGATAACGTTATACTTTATATCCTGCATCTACGTATTGTTATACGTTATATCCTATATCTACATATCGTTATACGTTATATCCTATATGTAGATATCGTTATACGTTATATCCTATATCTACGTAGCGTCATACGATATATCCTATATGTAGATAACGTTATACTTTATATCCTGCATCTACGTATTGTTATACGATATATCCTATATCTACATATCGTTATACGTTATATCCTATATCTACGTATCGTTATACGTTATATCCTGTATGTAGATAACGTTATACTTTATATCCTACATCTACGTATCGTTATACGTTATATCCTATATCTACATATCGTTATACGTTATATCCTACATCTACGTATTGTTATACGTTATATCCTATATCTACATATCGTTATTCGTTATATCCTATATCTACATATCGTTATACGTTATATCCTATATCTACATATCGTTATACGTTATATTCTATGTGTAGATAATTTTATACGTTATATCCTATATGTAGATATCGTTATACGTGATATCCTATATGTAGATATCGTTATACGTTATATCCTATATCTACATATCGTTATACGTTATATCCTATGTGTAGTTAACGTTATACGTTCTATCCTATATGTAGATATCGTTATACGTTGTATCGCATATCTACGTACCGTTATACGTTATATCCTATATCTACGTATCGTTATACGTTATATCCTATATCTACATATTGTTATACGTTATATCCTATATGTAGATATCGTTATACGTTATATCCTATATCTGCATTTCGTTATACGTTATATCCTATATCTACATATCGTTATACGTTATATCCTATATCTACATATCGTTATACGTTATATTCTATGTGTAGATAATTTTATACGTTATATCCTATATGTAGATATCGTTATACGTTATATCCTATATGTAGATATCGTTATACGTTATATCCTATATCTACATATCGTTATACGTCATATTCTATTTCTACATATCGTTATACGTTAAATCCTATATCTACATATCGTTATACGTCATATCCTATGTGTAGTTAACGTTATACGTTATATCCTATATATACGTAGTGTTATACGTTATATCCTATATCTACATATCGTTATACGTTATATCCTATATGTAGATATCGTTATACGTTATATCCTATATGTAGATAACGTTATACTTTATATCCTACATCTACGTATTGTTATACGTTATATCCTATATCTATATATCGTTATATGTTATATCCGATATGTAGATATCGTTATACGTTATAACGTATATCTACGTATCGTTATATGTTATATCCTATATGTAGATAACGTTATACTTTATATCCTACATCTACGTATTGTTATACGTTATATCCTATATCTACATAACGTTATACGTTATATTCAATGTGTAGATAACGTTATACGTTATATCCTATATGTAGATATCGTTATACGTTATATCCTATATGTAGATATCGTTATACGTTATATCCTATATGTAGATATCGTTATACGTTGTATCGTATATCTACGTATCGTTATACGTTATATCCTATATCTACATATCGTTATACGTTATATCCCACGTGTAGATAACGTTATACGTTATATCCTATATGTAGATATCGTTATACGTTATATCCTATATGTAGATATCGTTATACGTTATATCCTACATCTACGTATCGTTATACGTTATATCCTTTTTCTACATATCGTTATACGTTATATCTTATGTGTAGTTAACGTTATACGTTACATCCTATATGTAGATATCGTTATATGTTGTATCGTAAATCTACGTATCGTTATACGTTATATCATATATCTACATATCGTTATACGTCATATTCTATTTCTACATATCGTTATACGTTATATCCTATATCTACATATCGTTATACGTCATATCATATGTGTAGTTAACGTTATACGTTATATTCTATATCTACGTATCGTTATACGTTATATCCTATATGTAGATATCGTTATATGTTATATCCTATATGTAGATATCGTTATACGTTATATCCTATATGTAGATAACGTTATACTTTATATCCTACATCTACGTATTGTTATACGTTATATCCTATATCTACATATCGTTATACGTTATATCCGATATGTAGATATCGTTATACGTTATAACGTATATCTACGTATCGTTATATGTTATATCCTATATCTACATATCGTTATACGTTATATCCTACATCTGCATATCGTCATACGTTATATCCTATATCTACATATCGTTATACGTTATATCGTATATGTAGATAACGTTATACGTTATATCCTGCATGTAGACATCGTTATACTTTATATCCTATATCTATGTTTCCTTATACGTTATATCCTATATGTACATATCGTTATACGTTGTATCCTATATCTACATATCGTTATACGTTATATCCTATATCTACGTAACGTTATACGTTATATCCTATATGTAGATAACGTTATACTTTATATCCTACATCTACGTATGGTTATACGTTATATCCTATATCTACATATCGTTATACGTTATATCGTATATGTAGATATCGTTATACGTTATATCCTATATGTAGATAACGTTATACTTTATATCCTACATCTACGTATCGTTATACGTTATATCCTATATCTACATATCGTTATACGTTATATCCTATATGTAGATATCGTTATAGGTTATATCCTATATCTACGTAACGTTATACGTTATATCCTATGTGTAGATAACGTTATACTTTATATCCTACATCGACGTATGGTTATACGTTATATCCTATATCTACATATCGTTATACGTTATATCGTATATCTACGTATCGTTGTACGTTATATCCTATATCTACGTATCGTTATACGTTATATCCTACATCTGCATATCGTCATACGTTATATCCTATATCTACATATCGTTATACGTTATATCGTATATGTAGATAACGTTATACGTTATATCCTGCATGTAGACATCGTTATACTTTATATCCTATATCTATGTTTCCTTATACGTTATATCCTATATGTACATATCGTTATACGTTGTATCCTATATCTACATATCGTTATACGTTATATCCTATATCTACGTAACGTTATACGTTATATCCTATATGTAGATAACGTTATACTTTATATCCTACATCTACGTATGGTTATACGTTATATCCTATATCTACATATCGTTATACGTTATATCGTATATCTACGTATCGTTGTACGTTATATCCTATATCTACGTATCGTTATACGTTATATCCTATATCTACACATCGTAATAAGTTATATCCTATATGTAGATATCGTTATACGTTATATCCTATATGTAGATAACGTTATACTTTATATCCTACATCTACGTATCGTTATACGTTATATCCTATATGTAGATATCGTTATACGTTATATCCTATATCTGCACTTTGTTATACGTTATATCCTTATATCTACATATCGTTATACGTTATATCCCACATCTGCATTTCGTCATACGTTATATCCTACATCTACTTATCGTTATACGTTATATCCTATGTCTACATACCGTTATACGTTATATCCTATGTCTACATATCGTTATACGTTATATCCTGTATGTAGATAACGTTATACGTTATATCCTATATGTAGATATCGTTATACGTTATATCCTACATCTACATATCGTTATACGTTGTATCGTATATGTAGATAACGGTATACGTTATATCATATATCTGCATATCGTTATACGTTATATCCTACATATACATATCGTTATGCGTTATATCCTATATGTTGATATCGGTATGCGTTATATCCTATATCTGCATATCGTCATACGTTATATCCTATACCTACATATCGTTATACGTTATATCGTATATGTAGATAACGTTATACGTTATATCCTACATGTAGACATCGTTATACTTTATATCCTATATCTATGTATCGTTATACGTTATATCCTATATGTACATATCGTTATACGTTGTATCCTATATGTGGATATCGTTATACGTTATATCGTATATCTACGTATCGTTATACGTTATATCCTATATCTACATATCGTTATACGTCATATCCTATTTCTACATATCGTTATACGTTATATCCTATATCTACATATCGTTATACGTCATATCCTATGTGTAGTTAACGTTATACGTAATATCCTGTATCTACGTATCGTTATACATTATATCCTATATCTACATATCGTTCTACGTTATATCCTATATGTAGATTTCGTTATACGTTATATCCTATATGTAGATAACGTTATACTTTATATCCTACATCTACGTATTGTTATACGTTATCTCCTATATCTACTTATCGTTATACGTTGTATCCTATATGCAGATATCGTTATACGTTATATCGTATATCTACGTATCGTTATACGTTATATCCTATGTCTACATACCGTTATACGTTATATCCTATGTCTACATATCGTTATACGTTATATCCTGTATGAAGATAACGTTATACGTTATATCCTATATGTAGATATCGTTATACGTTATATCCTACATCTACATATCGTTATACGTTGTATCGTATATGTAGATAACGGTATACGTTATATCCTATATCTGCATATCGTTATACGTTATATCCTACATATACATATCGTTATACGTTATTTCCTATATGTTGATATCGGTATGCGTTATATCCTATATCTGCATATCGTCATACGTTATATCCTATATCTACATATCGTTATACGTTATATCGTATATGTAGATAACGTTATACGTTATATCCTACATGTAGACATCGTTATACTTTGTATCCTATATCTATGTATCGTTATACGTTATATCCTATATGTACATATCGTTATACGTTGTATCCTATATGTAGATATCGTTATACGTTATATCGTATATCTACGTATCGTTATACGTTATATCCTATATCTACATATCGTTATACGTCATATCCTATTTCTACATGTCGTTATACGTTATATCCTATATCTACATATCGTTATACGTCATATCCTATGTGTAGTTAACGTTATACGTAATATCCTATATCTACGTATCGTTATACATTATATCGTATATCTACATATCGATCTACGTTATATCCTATATGTAGATTTCGTTATACGTTATATCCTATATGTAGATAACGTTATACGTTATATGCTATATGTAGATATCGTTATACGTTATATCCTACATCTACATATCGTTATAGGTTATATCCTACATATACAAATCGTTATACGTTATATCCTATATATTGATATCGGTATACGTTATATCCTATATCTGCATATCGTCATACGTTATATCCTATATCTACATATCGTTATACGTTATATCCTGTATCTACATATCGTTATACGTCATATCCTATATCTACGTAACGTTATACGTTATATCCTACATGTAGATAACGTTATACTTTATACTTTTATACGTTATACTTTATCTACGTATCGTTATACGTTATATCCTATATCTACATATCGTTATACGTTATATCCTAAATCTGCATATCGTCATACGTTATATCCTATATCTACATATCGTTATACGTTATATCGTATATGTAGATATCGTTATACGTTATATCCTGCATGTAGACATCGTTATACTTTATATCCTATATCTATGTTTCCTTATACGTTATATTCTATGTGTAGATAACGTTATACGTTATATCCTATATGTAGATATCGTTATACGTTATATCCTATATGTAGATATCGTTATACGTTATATTCTATGTGTAGATAACGTTATACGTTATATCCTATATGTAGATATCGTTATACGTTATATCCTATATGTAGATATCGTTATACTTTATACTTTTATACGTTATACTTTATCTACGTATCGTTATACGTTATATCCTACATCTACGTATGGTTATACGTTATATCCTATATCTACATATCGTTATACGTTATATTCTATGTGTAGATAACGTTATACGTTATATCCTATATGTAGATATCGTTATACGTTATATCCTATATGTAGATATCGTTATACGTTATATCCTATATCTACATATCGTTATACGTTATATTCTATGTGTAGATAACGTTATACGTTATATCCTATATGTAGATATCGTTATACGTTATATCCTATATGTAGATATCGTTATACGTTATATTCTATGTGTAGATAACGTTATACGTTATATCCTATATGTAGATATCGTTATACGTTATATCCTATATGTAGATATCGTTATACGTTATATCCTATATCTACATATCGTTATACGTTATATCCTACATCTGCATATCGTCATACGTTATATCGTATATGTAGATAACGTTATACGTTATATCCTACATGTAGACATCGTTATACTTTATATCCTATATCTATGTATCGTTATACGTTATATCCGATATGTACATATCGTTATACGTTGTATCCTATATCTACATATCGTTATACGTCATATCCTATATCTACGTAACGTTATACGTTATATCCTACATGTAGATAACGTTATACTTTATATCCTATATGTAGATATCGTTATACGTTATATCCTATATCTACATATCGTTATACGTTATATTCTATGTGTAGATAACGTTATACGTTATATCCTATATGTAGATATCGTTATACGTTATATCCTATATGTAGATATCGTTATACGTTATATCCTATATCTACATATCGTTATACGTTATATCCTACATCTGCATATCGTCATACGTTATATCCTATATCTACATATCGTTATACGTTATATCCTATATCTACATATCGTAATAAGTTATATCCTATATGTAGATATCGTTATACGTTATATCCTATAAGTAGATAACGTTATACTTTATATCCTACATCTACGTATCGTTATACGTTATATCCTATATCTACATATCGTTATACGTTATATCCTATATGTAGATATCGTTATAGGTTATATCCTATATCTACGTATCGTTATACGTTATATCCTATGTCTACATATCGTTATACGTTATATCCTATATGTAGATGACGTTATACGTTATATCCTCCATCTACGTATCGTTATACGTTATATCCTATATCTATATATCGTTATACGTTATATCCTACATCTACGTATTGTTATACGTTATATCCTATATCTACATATCGTTATACGTTATATCCTATATGTAGATATCGTTATACGTTACATCCTATATCTGCACTTCGTTATGCGTTATATCCTATATCTACGTATCGTTATACGTTATATCCTATGTCTACATATCGTTATACGTTATATCCTATATGTAGATATCGGTATACGTTATAACCTACATCTGCATATCGTTATACGTTATATCCTACATATACATATCGTTATACGTTATACCCTATATGATGATATCGGTATACGTTATATCCTATATCTGCATATCGTCATACGTTATATCCTATATCTACATATCGTTATACGTTATATCGTATATGTGGATAACGTTATACGTTATATCCTACATGTAGACATCGTTATACTTTATATCCTATATCTATGTATCGTTATACGTTATATCCTATGTGTACATATCGTTATACGTTGTATCCTATATCTATATATCGTTATACGTCATATCCTATATCTACGTAACGTTATACGTTATATCCTACATGTAGATAACGTTATACTTTATATCCTACATCTACGTATCGTTATACGTTATATCCTATATCTACATATCGTTACACGTTATATCCTATATCTACATATCGTTATACGTTATATCCTGCATGTAGACATCGTTATACTTTATATCCTATATCTATGTTTCCTTATACGTTATATCCTATATGTACATATCGTTATACGTTGTATCCTATATCTACATATCGTTATACGTTATATCCTATATCTACGTAACGTTATACGTTATATCCTATGTGTAGATAACGTTATACTTTATATCCTACATCTACGTATGGTTATACGTTATATCCTATATCTACATATCGTTATACGTTATATCGTATATCTACGTATCGTTGTACGTTATATCCTATATCTACGTAACGTTATACGTTATATCCTATATGTAGATAACGTTATACTTTATATCCTACATCTACGTATGGTTATACGTTATATCCTATATCTACATATCGTTATACGTTATATCGTATATCTACGTAACGTTGTACGTTATATCCTATATCTACGTATCGTTATACGTTATATCCTATGTCTACATATCGTTATACGTTATATCCTATATGTAGATAACGTTATACGTTATATCCTACATGTAGATAACGTTATACTTTATATCCTATATGTAGATATCGTTATACGTTATATCCTATATCTACATATCGTTATACGTTATATTCTATGTGTAGATAACGTTATACGTTATATCCTATATGTAGATATCGTTATACGTTATATCCTACATGTAGACATCGTTATACTTTATATCCTATATCTATGTATCGTTATACGTTATATCCTATATGTACATATCGTTGTACGTTGTATCCTATATCTACATACCGTTATACGTTATATCCTATTACTACGTAACGTTATACGTTATATCCTATATATAGATAACGTTCTACCTTATATCCTACATCTACGTATGGTTATACGTTATATCCTATATCTACATATCGTTATACGTTATATCGTATATCTACGTATCGTTAGACGATATACCCTGTATGTAGATAACGTTATACGTTATATCCTATATCTACGTATCGTTGTACGTTATATCCTATATCTACATATCGTTATACGTTATATCCTATATCTACGTATCGTTGTACGTTATATCCTATATCTACATATCGTTATACGTTATATCCTATATCTACATATCGTAATAAGTTATATCCTATATGTAGATATCGTTATACGTTATATCCTATGTGTAGATAACGTTATACTTTATATCCTACATCTACGTATTGTTATACGATATATCCTATATCTACATATCGTTGTACGTTATATCCTATATATCCATATCGTTATACGTTATATTCTATGTGTTGATAGCGTTATACGTTATATCCTATATGTAGATATCGTTATACGTTATATCCTATATGTAGATAACGTTATACGTTGTATCCTACATATACATATCGTTATACGTTAAATCCTATGTGTAGTTAACGTTATACGTTATGTCCTATATGTAGATATCGTTATACGTTGTATCGTATATCTACGTACCGTTATACGTTATATCCTATATGTAGATAAAGTTATACTTTATATCCTACATCTACGTATTGTTATACGTTATATCCTATATCTACATATCGTTATACGTTATATCCTACTTCTACGTAACGTTATAAGTTATATCCTATATGTAGATAACGTTATACTTTATATCCTACATCTACGTATCGTTATACGTTATATCCTATATCTACATATCGTTATACGTTATATCCTATATCTACGTATCGTTATACGTTATATCCTGTATGTAGATAACGTTATACTTTATATCCTACATCTACGTATCGTTATACGTTATATCCTATATCTACATATCGTTATACGTTATATCCTACATCTACGTATTGTTATACGTTATATCCTATATCTACATATCGTTATACGTTATATCCTATATGTAGATATCGTTATACGTTATATCCTATATCTACGTATCGTCATACGATATATCCTATGTGTAGATAAAGTTATACTTTATATCCTACATCTACGTATTGTTATACGTTATATCCTATATCTACATATCGTTATTCGTTGTATCCTATATCTACATATCGTTATACGTTATATCCTATATCTACATATCGTTATACGTTATATTCTATGTGTAGATAATTTTATACGTTATATCCTATATGTAGATATCGTTATACGTTATATCCTATATGTAGATATCGTTATACGTTATATCCTATATCTACATATCGTTATACGTTATATCCTATGTGTAGATAACGTTATACGTTCTATCCTATATGTAGATATCGTTATACGTTGTATCGTATATCTACGTACCGTTATACGTTATATCCTATATCTACGTATCGTTATACGTTATATCCTATATCTACATATTGTTATACGTTATATCCTATATGTAGATATCGTTATACGTTATATCCTATATCTGCATTTCGTTATACGTTGTATCGTATATCTACGTATCGTTATACGTTATATCCAATATCTACGTGTCGTTATACGTTATATCCTATATCTACATATCGTTATACGTTGTATCCTATTTGTAGATATCGTTATACGTTATATCCTATATCTGCATTTCGTTATACGTTATACCCTATATCTACATATCGTTATACGTTATATCCTTTATCTACGTAACGTTATACGTTATATCCTGTATGTAGATAACGTTATACGTTATATCCAATATGTAGATAGCGTTATACTTTATATTATACATCTACGTATCGTTATACGTTATATCCTATATCTACATATCGTTATACGTTATATCCTATATCTACATATCGTTATACGTTATATCCTATATGTAGATAACGTTATACTTTATATCCTATATGTAGATATCGTTATACGTTATATCCTATATGTAGATATCGTTATACGCTATGTCCTATATCTGCATATCGTCATACGTTATATCCTACATAGACATATCGTTATACGTTATATCGTATATGTAGATAACTTTATACGATATATCCTACATGTAGACATAGTTATACCTTATATCCTATATCTATGTTTCGTTATACGTTATATCCTATATGTACATATCGTTATACGTTGTATCCTATATCTACATATCGTTATGCGTTATATCCTATATCTACGTAACGTTATAAGTTATATCCAATATGTAGATAACGTTATACTTTATATCCTACATCTACGTATCGTTATACGTTATATGCTATATCTACATATCGTTATACGTTATATCCCACGTGTAGATAACGTTATACGTTATATCCTATATGTAGATATCGTTATACGTTATATCCTATATGTAGATATCGTTATACGTTATATCCTACATCTACGTAGCGTTATACGTTATATCCTATATCTACATATCGTTATACGTTATATCTTATGTGTAGTTAACGTTATACGTTACATCCTATATATAGATATCGTTATACGTTGTATCGTAAATCTACGTATCGTTATACGTTATATCATATATCTACATATCGTTATACGTCATATTCTATTTCTACATATCGTTATACGTTATATCCTATATCTACATATCGTTATACGTCATATCCTATGTGTAGTTAACGTTATACGTTATATTCTATATCTACGTATCGTTATACGTTATATCCTATATCTACATATCGTTATACGTTATATCCTATATGTAGATATCGTTATACGTTATATCCTATATGTAGATAACGTTATACTTTATATCCTACATCTACGTATAGTTATACGTTATATCCTATATCTACATATCGTTATACGTTATATCCGATATGTAGATATCGTTATACGTTATATCCTATATGTAGATATCGTTGTACGTTATATCCTACATCTACGTATCGTTATACGTTATATCCTATATCTACATATCGTTATACGTTATATCTTATGTGTAGTTAACATTATACGTTACATCCTATATGTAGATATCGTTATACGTTGTATCGTAAATCTACGTATCGTTATACGTTATATCCGATATGTAGATATCGTTATACGATACAACCTATATCTACGTATCGTTATATGTTATATCCTATATGTAGATAACGTTATACTTTATATCCTACATCTACGTATTGTTATACGTTATATCCTATATCTACATATCGTTATACGTTATATTCTATGTGTAGATAACGTTATACGTTATATCCTATGTTTAGATATCGTTATACGTTATATCCTATATGTAGATATCGTTATACGTTATATCCTATATGTAGATATCGTTATACGTTATATCCTATATCTGCATATCGTCGTACGTTATATCCTATATCTACATATCGTTATACGTTATATCCTATATGTAGATAACGTTATACTTTAAATCCTACATTTACGTATCGTTATACGTTATATCCTATATCTACATATCGTTATACGTTATATCATATATCTACGTATCGTTAGACGATATACCCTATATCTACGTATCGTTGTACGTTATATCCTACATCTACGTATCGTTATACGTTATATCCTATATCTACATATCGTTATACGTTATATCCTGTATGTAGATAACGTTATACGTTATATCCTACATATACATATCGTTATACGTTATATCCTACATCTACATATCGTTATACGTTATATCCTATATCGACGTATCGTTATACGTTATATCCTATATCTACGTATCGTTATACGTTATATCCTATATCTACATATCGTAATAAGTTATATCCTATATGTAGATATCGTTATACGTTATATCCTATATGTAGATAACGTTATACTTTATATTCTACATCTACGTATTGTTATACGTTATATCCTACATAGACATATCGTTATACGTTATATCGTATATGTAGATAACTTTATACGCTATATCCTACATGTAGACATAGTTATACCTTATATCCTATATCTATGTTTCGTTATACGTTATATCCTATATGTACATATCGTTATACGTTGTATCCTATATCTACATATCGTTATGCGTTATATCCTATATCTACGTAACGTTATAAGTTATATCCAATATGTAGATAACGTTATACTTTATATCCTACATCTACGTATCGTTATACGTTATATGCTATATCTACATATCGTTATACGTTATATCCCACGTGTAGATAACGTTATACGTTATATCCTATATGTAGATATCGTTATACGTTATATCCTATATGTAGATATCGTTATACGTTATATCCTACATCT